>QEPC01001478.1:11293854-11538212 GCA_003113815.1 Sphenodon punctatus
CTGCATGCCACTCAGGACTAGATCTAGAATAGCTCCTCCTCGCATTGGTTCCAGAACCAGCTGTTCTAGGAAGCAGTCATTTAGGGCATCCAGAAAATTGACCTCAACGTCCTGCCCCGAGGAAACATTCCCCCAATCAAATTAAGGTAATTGAAGTCACCCATTATTATGTTGCCGACTTTAGTAGCCTATTTAATCTCTTTTAGCATTGCTTTATCAGTCTCTCTGTCCTGGTTAGGGGGATGATAGTATAGCCCTACTGCGATACTCTTCTCCTTTATACCTGGAATTTCTGTCCATAGACATTCTAGGGAACAGTTTGCATCCTTTAAAATTTTAATTGTACTTGACTCAATGTTGTCTTTTACATATAGAGCCACCCCACCACCAACTCCTTCCCTGGAGTTTTTTTTTAGAATCTCCTTCCCTGGAGTTTTTTTTAGCAAAGTCTTGACAGGCATCTGTCATGGATACTTGAAGTGTAGGGTATCCTGCCTTGGGGCAGGAAGCTAGACTAGATGACCTTTGAGTTGCCTTCAAGTTCTTCAGGAGGAAAAGACCTATGAGGAGAGGTTGAAGGAATTATTATGAGTGTTTAGCCGGGGGTGGAGGGGAAGGAAAATTAAAGGGGAAGGGGGCATGATTACGATTTTCAACTAGTTAAAAGGCTGTTATAAATAAAATGGTCTACAGTTGCTCTTTTGGTTGCTGAGGATAGGACTAGAAATAACAGGGTTAATTTAAAGGAGAAAAGATTTAGGTTAAGCTTTAGGGGAAAAAACCCCACCTAACAGGACAGGACAGGAAAACAGTGGAATAATTTGCCAAAGAAGGTTGCGGAGGCCCTTATCACTGGAGGCCTTTAAAAACTGGTTAGACAGATCTCTCTCAGGGATGGTGTAGGTATTGTGGATCCTGCTTAATGGCAGGAGTAGATAATTCTTGGGGTTATTTCCAGCCATGTGATCCAATTATTCTGATGCTGTCATGTGGTACCCAATGTAGCTGCACCTATGTGGCATCTTCAGCATGATTTCTGGAGCCCCATGGCAGCAGTCATATGCTGACTGACCTAGACAGAGTGTGGGAGCCTCTCTACGGGTGTTTTTAAATGAGCAAGGCTTGAGGGGTGTCTGTGTCCGTGGTTGCTAATTGGCACGGCTGCAGAGCACCCATGCAAGTGGGGTGAGTGGGGAGAGGTTTAAACAGATGTCTCCCTGGGTGGGCACCACAACCATGCAGGTAGCCTCCACACACTCAGACTGGCCCTGCAAACAATTCATACAGGTGGCCGTTTCCTTTCTCTCCCATCCAGCAACACCCCCCACACCAAACCCTGCCCAACTGCCCACCCTATGCCATGACACACAGCCCTGGACACCATGGAAACAGCTGTAGCATCCAGTAACCCCTTCCTGCCCCAGATCGCAGGAGCTGGTGCACCCACTGGCAGTCTCAGCTGACAACAGGGCGCACGTTGTATTTTGCTCACCTGTTCTTTAAGAGGTACCGGCAGGGCTGTGGATGGGACTGGAGAGGCAGCGGGCTTGCAGACCTGTTTGCTAGAGTAGGTGGATGCCCCGGTTCATACGGGCGGGGGATGCATGGGCTCCTGTACTCACGCACTGTTTTGCCTTCCCCTGCATGGAGCACTCTGGATTTTTCAGCCGTGCTCCATGAGTGGCCATGTGTAACTGGTGCATGGCTCACAGGAGCACGCATCTCCTTGCACCACCTTCACATGAGCAGTTGGATGCATGGTTGATGGGGGGCCATGTGTGGAGACTTTTCGTTTAAAAACTCCCAAGGCTGAGAACTTTTATAGTGCAGAATAGTCAATGTAATGATTAATCTGGCCCTTTCAGCCCATAGGATGCCTGAGGTATCAATTAATTCACCCTCCTTTCTCATGTTCATTTAATTATTGGCCCAAAGGCTATTAATTTGGCTTTCTGCAGGAGAGAGTGAATTTCATCCTTTCTTCAAGGTTTTCATATTAAATTCTGGCTGTGGGATGTCTTTTTTTTTTTCTATTCAGTTCTTCCATGGCTGTTGTTGACATATTACCCAAGAGCCTTCCAAGAGAGAACTTAGTGATGTGACCAATGTCTGTAACAGGTGGTTTATTCTTTCTTTCTCTCCTCAGAAGAAAATCTTGTCCACAGAATTGGATTTTGCTTGGTAAGTCTGGGTCTTTGTGTGCCCATGTGTCTACTGGGAAGTGTACTTATTTATGTACTTATTTGTTGTTGTTATTGGAACACTGGAATGAGCATTGCATTGGAATAAGTATGTATTTGATATTTGTACATCAAACCAAACAAGCAATCACGGACGTTTCCCTGCCTCCCCGGTAATGTGTGAAAGTGGCCTTAGACTGCTGTAACTGTATCCTCTTCAGTCCCTTGTAGGGCAACAAGGGATAGCTCTTGTGTTTATGCTGCCACCTGAAGGACTCCCCCTGGTGGGGAGAGTTCATAGGCTGGCAGCATGAACACAGAGCAGCATGAAGGTTTGTTCGCACTGCTCCAGGTGGGATGATGTCACGGTTACTATCGGGGGGTTCATTTCCTTGGTACTTAACATAACCTGTAGAGACACCCTATTTCTACTCATTTTTCAGATATCCACACCAGTGTCTCCATGTCTCATTCCATGCCTGCGCGTTTATGTGGAACACATTTTCAGAGCTCTTCCTAAATAATCCTTGTTATGTCATACTATGATATTTTCTATAAAGCTTCTGACTTACAATCACAAGCTTAGGAAGTGATTTGGGAATAGGCATGTCTTATTTAATACACTATAATTTTGTTAATATAACTGCATAACCTCTGGCACTATTCTCTTCCTGCAACACCTTTTCTTTGTTCAGATTTCTAATTTATTCCTCTCCACAGCATGAAAAAGACAGATTAACCTTTCTTAGAATCATAGAGTTGGAAGGGACCTCAGAGGTCATCTGCGGTCACCTTCTTTCTACGCTTCAGCTTCCCCTCCAATTTTGCTCTAATTCAATATGAAGCTTACATTGTAATGATTAGGAGCTGAAATGTCACCAGGACTGCAGTTAGTCCTACTGTTAGAAACAGAGGTATTACAGGTATAGAAGCTGCATGAGTCTAGTGGCCTACCAGTAGTTCTCTGTGGGAGTTGAGTATCATTCATAGACCTAGTCCCTGGCTTTGTAGTTAAGAAGGAATTAGGAACCCTGTGGATGTAGGGAATACCGTGTCACTTTTTCCTGACCTTTCAAATTTTACGTAACTGGGAACTAGATAATGATCTCTGTTACAGTGATGTAAATCCAGTGTAACTTCACTACCTCCGTGTCAGTGAAGTAAAGTAGATTTAGGCCACTTTCCCATGTTGCTTGGGAGGCAGGGAAACTTCCATGGTTGCAGTTGTGACTCTATTCTCACAGGAATTAGCACACATGAGAATGCGCTATTCTGCTTTTATTCCATGAGAACACTTGCACATGACCCCCCCCCCCCCCCCAAACTTTTACAATGACGGGTGTTCTCGCAGCATAAAAGCGGAGTAGCAAATTTCCATGAGAATAGAGCTGTGATTGCAGTCACAGAAGTTCCCCTACCTCCCCGGCAACGTGTGAAAGTGGCCTTAGACTGTTAACTGTATCTTCTTCAGTCTTCTGGATGCAGTCAGATCTCAAAACTATAAGCAGTAGGTGCCGTGCTGCCATTCTCCTGGTGTTAAAGGTGATTTCAGGAGTGGGATGAAAGAATTACTGACAGTCAACTGGCAGGATGTTTGGCAAATCATGTGACGCTTGCTGTAGTTTTGAGTGCAAAATCGGACTGGAATAGTGCACTATTTATGGGGCTCCATCCAGTGGCTGTTCTGGCTAAAGCTAAAGCCTTAAGTTACTGGGATAAAACCTGGCACATGGAACCCTCTCGATTACCCTATAAATGCTGGGTTGAGCAACTACGGCACAATGGTTGTGTAAAGTACTGGTGGTGGAAAGAGATTTCGCAAACTCTCACTAGGACTGGGTTTTCTCCTAACTTCTGTTTATCCTCTGATAACAGGGAACTTCTGAATAATATAAAGCTGTGCCTGTGCCCAAGAAGAGATGTCAAAAGTTGGGGCAGTAAAGATAGCACCTTGGTATCCTCTAGTTAAGACTATCTCTTCTCATGTATTATACATACTCTGTTGCTGGATTTTCAGCTTCACAGATTGTTGACCCTAGCTCATTTCCAACTTTTTGAGTCTGCAGTCACCAAGGGACAGGCCGAAAAGGTAACCACCTATGTTCATGGTTTTAGACGAGGTAGAATCACTACAGCATGTATTATTTTCATGTTCCCTCTATGAGAATAGTAGAGCTTCTTGGATAACTCCCTTAATTGAAGGGAAATCTTCCGTTACCCTTCCTAATAAGATTGTTTTTCTGCTGACCTCTAATGATCTAGTAATACAAAAGGCCGTGGCTTTTTTCTTTATGTCTGTGCTTCATCTGGAAAAGGTTTTCTAATGTATTGGCTGTTATGTTAATTTTAGTCTTCCTTCTTTTATCTTGATTACTTTGTATTTATTTTTACTTCTGTTTTATGCTTGTTTAAACGGCAAACAGCTGAAATAAACTGATTGATTGGTCATTTAATGTGAGGAGAGCATGGAACTATAGAACATAAAAGTTTTTGGGTAGTTGTATTATGCAGGCAGAAACCTTTCCCATAAAAATAAAAATCTGAAACTTACTTCATTTACACACACCCATAGAAAAGTCATTTCATTTTGATGTGTTATATTTGTTTAAATGGCTTATGCTAAACAACACAACTTGTCAAGGTGCTCTTGGAGTGGTAAATCACAAAGCACCAAATTCATTCTTGGTATAAGTTCACGGAAGTCAGTGAAACAACACTAAGAATTAATGAGGACTAGTATTGGGGGGGGGGGGGGAGGAACTATTGGTATGCACAAATTGTACATCTATTTATGTACGTTACATAACGCGGTCTTCTGAGACATTTCTAAGTCATTATTTTCCCTGTCTCTGAAATACAGATATACAACAGATAGAAATTTCTGAGCATTTGCCAACACTGCTATAATTTAGATTACATACATATTTTATTATTATACAACTTCTTACCCTTCAAGAGTGTACTGCTATAAAATTTATAACAGGTTTAAATTGGTATATACTATTTGAGGCAAGACGTATTACTTTTAACTAGTTGCCATACACGAATACAGTGTTTGAAGCAAGATCAGTTGTGAACTGCAATAACTAAATGAAAGAGCTGAAAAAACCCTCCTCAGCCTTAGTATGGATTCGCTTTGTTTTCCTTAAGACAGACTTACAAAGATCCTATTAATTTCATGTTTAGAGTAATATATGTTACTGGGAATTTCTAGTCAGACATTCTGTAATGGAATTCATAATCTATTCAGACATAACTATTTAAGTAACAGTTAAAAGAGGAAAATGAAAAAGCATCTAAATCACCTGCCGAAATTTGAGAGTATGTGCATTCCAAGTTTTCTCTTGCGTCTTGCGTTTTTGGCAGCCTACCATCTTCGTTAATGTTTCCCTTGCGCTTCTCTCTGCAGCTTTCAGATTTTCCTTGGGAGAACACTGAGTTGCTCCAAGTCATTTAATGAAATTTCCACGTCTTCTGTTCAAAATAGTTGAGCAAAGGTCATGCCAGGTTGTTCTAGTATGACTGTCCCAAGAGAGGTTAAAGCTCACCAGAGACTAAACTGCTGTGATAAGGCCACTTAGCATATAGACATCTTAAAATCTGCCTTGCTATTTTTCCAAAGATTATGGTCCCTTATTCTCCAACACATTTATTATACTTATGCTCTGGAAACCAAATCCATTGCTGTTGGGCTGGAGATGAATGTCAGGACTGAACTAGCACTAGTGAAAAAGGGCATTGTTTCATCGGCACTGTCCCACAATGGAGCTATGGCAACAATTTCAGTTTGAAAAATTAACGGTGTCATTGTGTATTGGCTGAACTGCTGTTGTTGCCTGAATGAGAAACATTCTGCAGTTCTGGCAAAAAGCCAGAAGTGCATTTACTGCAGTCCAACCTGCCCTACCAAAATCCCAGTTTATTTGCAGACCCAAATGTCTGAAACTCTGGATATAGTTTTAGCTCTTATTATTTTGTATTTATCCCATCTAAAGTATTTCCTTCCTAAAATTACTATTCTAGAAGCACTACTTTGATGTATTCAAAAAGAAAAGGCAGTCTCTTTTTTTTGGTCTTTTTTTTTTTTTTAAAGAATAAATAATATTTTCATTCTGAAGCTTTCAAATTAGAAATATTTTTCATTGTTTAAATGTCTCATTTTTTCAAGAAAAGAAACTTTGATTACTAAAAACTGATACCATAAATTTTCAGCTGCAGAGGCATACAAATCTGTTTCTACTCACCCAGACCTTAAAATGACAGATTTTGATTATGATCCTCAAAAATACAGTTGTACCACACACAACCAATTGTTGTGTTGCCATTGTACATTCAATGACTTGTAACATTTTCGATGGTTGATTGAGGAAAAACCGATTGAACAAGTCTCCCATTACAAAAATCTTGGGATTATTTTAGAAAAAAAAAGGCAAATGGGATTTGCAAGCAAAATCAGACCTAAACTGAGCACCTGGAACAGCTGCCGTTATTTTAAATTATTTTTTAAGGAAGGGCACTGGACGAGAGTTTATGGTGTTAAAAGTTCTTAATTCTAGAGCTGCTTCTCAATTATTTTTTGGTGCAGCAATTTGGGCAGTAATCTGGTCATATAACATGGATAAAGTTCAATCAATTTTTAAAAAGAAACTTCTTCAATTACCCAGAAGAATTGTATCAGCAGCTGTTAGGGTAGAATTAGGGCAACCTAGTTGGAATTCGAGGGTAATAAAGCACGCTCTAGCATTGTGGCTCCGTGCAGAGGTTTTCCCCCAGACTGGTCTGTTCCCTTTGCTCGCTAGGGATTCATTTAAATCTGTATGGTGCCTAACAATGAAAGAGATTTCAGCCAAATTAGGCTTTTCGATGGATTACCTAAGAAGTAAGGGCTTTAAAGTAGCCAATGCAGGAATTGGGAGGAGGGTTAAAGATGGCATGGCAAACGGACATAGCCAAAATAGTTGCTTCACCCTCTTTGGAGTTCTATTCAGAGGTAATCCCTAAAAACTGGCAGCCTGTCAGGTACTGGCAGGCAAATATGTCACCTGCCATGGGAAGGAAATTTCTTCGGATCAGGCTGAACGCGTTACCTTCAAAGGTTTTGGATGGTTGATATGCTGGGATTCCTTTTAAAGATCAGTTATGCCCCTTTGACTATCAGTAAATTGAATCTGTGGGCCATATCCTGATAGATTGTCAACTCTATGCTAGGATTAGATCCCAATATTTAGAGCAAGTTTTGATGAAGTACCCAGGGAGATCTATTGCTGATTTGACAATGATGCTTTTAGGTAACAATAACTTTAAAATATCTCGGGCTGTTGCTAAGTTTCTGTACAAATTGTTTATAATCCGGGATCAATTTTTGGATATTATGTAATTTTTAATTTGAAGCTAAAGGTGTGAAGCATATTTGTGTGTTATTTTTAATTGATTGTTTTAGTGATGTCTTAAAATGTTTTACAATGTCCTTGTTTTGAAGTGTTTTTATGGGCAATGGCTATTGGCTATGTCCATTTGTTAGTAAATTGAACTTGAAAACAAAACAAAACAAAAAAAACTTGTAACACCAACATTACACCAACAAAAAGCTGCATGAACGTTGCAGGCTGCCACAGCAGTCAGCCAAGTCACTGCCCTTGTCCTGGACAAAGCACCCCAGACCAAAGGGTGTGTGAGAGAGGGGGAGAATGGGAAAAGTTAGGGCATGGTCTGAGTAGATCCAGATTATGTGGCATTTTAGGTGTTGCAAAGCCTACAGAGTCCATCCACAGCACCAAAACATTCTCTCGCCTCAGCCAGAAACTCACTGGGTGACTTTGGGCCGGTCACGTTATTCTCTCAGCCTAACCTACTTCACAGGGTTGTTGTGAGGATTAAAGAGTTATGTTATATGTAAAGTGTTCTGAATGCCATAGCATGTCTTTTTTTGGTTTTTATTTTAATAATGGGTTTTCCACCCTTTTATTGTGTATTTTTTAATTGTGGATATTAATTGTAATATTTTATTATATATTTGATATATGTTGTACACCACCCCAGGCTGCCATTGGGTAGGAGGGGGCGGTATAGAATTATTATTATTTTTTGCTACCTCACCCCTCCTGCCACAGGCAGCTCGAGACGGCTTACATTTTGCAAAACAAACATTAAAACCATTTAACTACAACTAAAAGGAGGACAAAAAGAAAAATAACCCCTACCCGACAACCCACCCTCTCACCCAGCTCCCCTGACAAATGCCTGGCAGAACAGCCAGATCTTACTTCTCCAAAAAGAGGGGAGATCCGGGGCCAAATGGGCCACCACCGGAAGGGAGTTTCACAGCTGTGGTGCAACCACCGAGAAAGCCCTCCCGTGCGGCCCCCCAGAAGACTCAGGGGACCTCAAGCAGGGTGCCCCCAGATGACCGCTAAATAAATAAATAAATATTATTATGACTAGCCTAGACTTGAAGTAAAAGGAAGTGAATAAAGCGTAAGATTTAATTTTTTTTATTTTTTTTTGCTTTAGATGGTTTGAAACAGGTGTTTCTCAAACTGAAATTTTCCCTTGAAAATTTTTCCACCAAGAAGCCATTCTATTGGAAAATATTTGATCTCTAGATGCTGCAGCACTCAAACCACTTGATTTCAGTAGCACCCACATCAGCAGTATGATGGTTAAGTGACTAGTATCAAGGACTATTTGGGGCCTTTCTCACCATTGAAGTCGTTACAACCTTTGCTGTCTCTTTTTTTCTTTGGTATCTATTACCACATGACATGTAGGAACTCTTTTGCATATATATATATATATATATATTAAAGGCCCCATTCCCCCTGTCCACTCTCACGTTGGAGCGTCTAGACCGTACAGCTTTGTTAGAGGACTGTCGTGTCCCCTCAAGCAAAGTCCCCTTAGCCGTCTCTCCGCGGTATAAGCAGGGCCTATCTTGCTCTCACTGAAGTCAATGACAACCAACCTTCGAGGCGCGTCACCATAGCCGGCCCCGACAACAGTAACCCCCCCCCCTCACACAAACCACCCCCCGTTGCCGCGCCGAAGCCGTAATCACAAAAATAGCCTGCGGCGCGCGCACCCGCGCTTTAAGTCCTCCCCTCGACCCTGGAAGGGCGCGGGGAGGGAGGTGAAAGACGTCGTTGTCGAGGCTTCTGATTGGCCGTGGTTTTGTCCGGGGCGTTCGGGTTTCTTCTCTCGCGCCACTTTCAGGCGCGTTGGCGCGAGCGGAGAGGGCGTGAGGCGTGCAGGGCCGGCTTTGGCGAGAAGGCGAGCGGGACCATGGCGGAGAACGAGCCTGAGCACTGCGGTTAGAGAGCACACGGGGGTCGCGGGGGGGTTCGAGGCTGAAGCAGCGTGGCTGGGGGCAGCAGGAGGAAGCGACGCGGGTGCAGAGTGGGGAGGGCGCAGGGGGGAGGAAGAGGCACAGAGGAAGAAGGGGGCTCTGGAAATTGGCTCCAGTTGAGCGTGGGGAGGCGTAGGGCGCTGTGGCCCTCGGAGTGGGGTATAGGCGGTTAAGCTGGGTGGGAGGCGGTGTGGTTCTAGGAAGAAGGTAAGCGGAACAGGGGGCTAGGCTGGGTGGCATGGCTCCAAGGGGGACAGGAGTGTGAGGCACACAAGTAAATCCGAGGAAAGACTTTTTTTTTTTTTTTTTACCTTCTCTGTCATAAAACTGGGTTATAGGCATCCTCTTTGTTCTGTGATAGTAGCATAGGACAACACTATTCCTAACTTTCGAAATTTGTTCTTTCTGAGATGTCACTGCTCTGCTGGGATTTGAAATTCCCTGCCTTGGTGTTTGCCTTGAAAAATTAGCAAAACTAAAAGGAGAAACGGAGGCTAAGAAGTTTCAAGACAGTGAAATTATTTTGCTGTAGATAAAACTTTGCTGTAATCCTAGTCTACCTTAACAGAAAATGATTAAAGAATCTGATCAGGTATAAAAACTACCAGTTAGTGGAGTGATCCTGATGACATTTAGTGCTGGCACCCATCCTTATTACCTCAGTGAGACTTGTGCCAATCTGAAGTGTTGAGGATTGTGCTGTGCATATATATCCTATTGTTTCTGGGGTAGAAAACCAGATATTTTTCTCTCCCCTCATGGGATATACATACAGACAGTTTCATCCTTCATTTCTCAGTCTTACTAGTGGGTTTATTGCTTGCTATCTTATACATTTTAGGTGCCCATGATTAGAAGTTATACCTTTTTTAGGTGGTAAATTGAATAGAATACTTTGAACTGTAGAGTTGAAACGGGCCACATGGATTATGTAGTCCAATTCCTTCCCTATCTGATACAGGATAGCTTGTACTTTAAGTATTCCTATAGATATCTGTCCAGTCTTTCACAGATGTTCTAAGCAACTTGTTCCGCTGAGCTGTTCTAACAGGTAGGTAGGTTGTTTTAGTATTTAATCAAAATGTACCAACTGCAGTATAAAAGCATTGCTTCTTTCCTGTCTTCAGTACATCCTTTTATATTTGAGTAGTAGTAGTAGTAGTAGTAGTAATACTACTACTACTACTACCACCAATACCAATAATATATTTTATAGGTTGAGATCAAGGACATACAAAACATAACATACAAAAAGGAACTTAAACTCTCAGAAGATCCATATATATATATATATATAAACATAAGAAAAGACCACAAACTGTTAAATCAATAAACATTGAATCAATCCATCCATAAATCAATCAATCAATAACATAAGGCAGTAAAGAGAGAGTGGGGAATCTCCAGCAACAGAGTCTGCCCCTAGCCCTACAGGGGATTTTGATTCCTTTTAATCGAGGCTAATGCCATTCTGGCAAGATTATGTACAGAAGCAGCATCTTTGGCTGAAGTCAGGAAAAATATTTAAGAACTGTCAATATGTCTCCCCTTAATATCCTTTTCTCTAAACTAAACATGCCTGATGCTGTCAGTCTTTCCTCACAGGACTTCTATTAAAGACCACTAATCTTCTTATCTGAACCCTTTCAAGTTTGTTAACTTTCCTCTTGAAATAAGGAGCCCCAAAACTGAGCACAATACTCGGATATGTCTGTCGAGTGCTGAGTTTAGTAGTACTAACTGCCTGCATCTTGGATGTAATGTTTTTATGGTAAGGGCCCTAATTATGTTCGAGACCTGCTCCTGGAATCTCACCCTCTTGGGTCAGATTCCATTCATGTTTGAGTATCCCCTGCATCACACCTTAGGTCGGTGGGCAGTTGGGCTTTTGGTGTCTCAATGGGGAACTTGTTCCCTCCAGAAATTCCATCCTGCGGCAGGATATCCTATGCCTAAAGCATCCCTAATGGATGCCTCTCCAGTCTTTTCTTGAAGACTTACAAGAAAAGGAGGAGATTCCACAACCTTTCTAGGCAACTTGTTCTACTGCTGGACTGTAACTTCCTGTGTCATAGACATTATGAGACTTCCTCCTCGTCTTTAAAAAGCACCTGGAGACATTTTTCCCCTCCATCTGCTTTTAGAGCAGGAGTGGGGAACCTTTTTCCTCCTGGGGTTTGACCCATTTTAAAAATTAATACAAGCTCTGAGGGCCATGTAGATGTTGGCGGTAGGAGTGCATTTGGGGTGCGCTCAGAAAAAGGATGGTTCAGATCATGGACTTGTGCCATGGATCTGTCCTCTGTCCGTATGTGCATTCCTTTATCTGCTTGCCTAACTTCAGCTAGTGTGCTATATTTAAATTTATATTTAAATACAATCCCATGGGTTCAGAGCAGGCTACAAGATAAAACGCATGTGGATACTTGTGCACGTATGTAAATTTTACAAAGCTGTATCTCAGCCTGCCAAACAAATGCTTGGCCAAACAATAAAAGAAAGGTTTTGCGTTGGTTCCTGAAAATGCTGAGGCTTGGGTGAATCTCCAGAGGGAATTTCATAACTGTGGGACAGCTGCTCTGCATGCCTTTACTGTATGAACATGGCACACTGATGGTATGTGCAGGAGAGTGTTTTCAGCTGACCGCAGAGGCTGTGATTGAGTATAGTGGAGGAGGCGGCCTTTCAGACATATTGTGCCCTGACTATTTAGGGCTTTATAAGTCAGAACCAGAACCTTTAATTTTGTATGGAAAGCTATTGGGAGCCAGAGTGAATTTTGAAGCACAGGTGTAATGTGCACTTCGTAATCCACCCGTCTCAGAAGGTGGGATGATGCAACTCTCTGTAGAACGTATTTTAGTAGTCTATACTTGCAGCTATGAAAGTATGGATGATGGTGGCCATTTTGCAGCCTTCTTCCCTGATGAAGTTGGTGAAAAATGCTCCTGGCGGCTGCTGCTGCAACTAAGTGTAGCAATGAATCCAACAGCAACTTGACACTTGCAAGCTTGAGTGACCAAAAGAGACTGGATTTGATCAATGATGGTGGGTCGGCCTTGTAGCCTGGGGAGTATCAGGACACCATCACTTTAGTCTTGTCTGGTTCAATTTGTTGTCTTGCCCGCATCCAATCTCTGATGGCAGCCAGACACTGAGTAAGCACTGAGACTACAGGGCCTGGGTCAGATGATGGAGAGAGTTGGGAGTCGCCCGCATATTGATGATGCTTCCTCTGAATCTCTCTATGAACTTCCCCGGTGGCTTCAGATACACATTGAACAGGAAGAGAGACAAGATGGAACTTTGTAGAACCCCACAGGGAGGATCTGAAGAGGTGGCGAGTAACCACCTATCACCATCTTCTGGGATCTCCTCATCCGGAATGAATGGAACCGCTCGAATAGTCCCTTGAACCCCTGCCAGATCATGCAGCTGTCAACAATAATTATGACTATTCAATCCAAAATAAGATTGGTCTTTTTTTACAACAGCATCATGCTATTAGCTCGTGTTCATTTCATGATCCAGTAAATTACCAAATTCTTCTTGGCAGTACTTCTGTCTAGATAGTTATCTTGTTCTGTGCATTAGATTTTTCTTTCCTACTAATACTCTACGCTTGTCTATAATAACCTTCATTCTGATGTTTTCAGCTCAGATCTTTAATTTATCACGGTCATTTTGAATTTTAATCCTAACCTCCCAAGTAGTTTGCAGTTTCCCCCAGCTTCGTATCTTCAAGAAATTTGATAATTAATCAATGTCTTAATCATTAATATGTCATTAATGAACATATTGAACAGTACTGGACCAAGGACTAAGCCTTGTGGAACCCCACTTGACACGTCTTGCCACTTCAAAATTGATCCATTCATTTTTATTCTTTGAATGTGATTTTTCAACCAGTCCTGTAACTACCATATAGTAGTTTCTTCCAGACCGCATTTCTCCATCCTGCTTATATTTAGAGAATGTCATGTGCGACTAAGTCAGAAGCTTTGTTGAATTTAAGATGTATCAGGTTGACTGCATTCTCTTTCTTTACTGAAATGCTAACTATCAAAGAAGGCGAAAAAAGGTTGGTCTTACATGATTTTTCTTAAAAAGCCCATGTTGGCTACTGGTTATCATTCCATTTTCCTCTAGGTGTTTATAAATCCTTAAGACTTGCTCTAATATGGGGGAGTGGAACTAGGGGCTGGTACTGCCAACACCTGGGGCTCCCCCCCCCGCCTGCCTTCCAGTGAATAGAAAACTCCAGCCTCCTTCATGGAAGGAAGGTGCTGCTGGGGGAGTGGAACTAGGGTCTGGGACTGCAACACCTGGGGCTGTCCCCCCCCCCACCCCCCTCCAGTGGATAAAAGCTTCCAGCCTCCTGCAGGTGGCTGCCAAGGGCTAGTCACCTTTCGGCAGCTAGAGACTGGGACTGCGCCTATTTTACGTGTCTTGCAGTCATTGGGGGGGGGGCATGGGCCCCCGCGGTGGGGACAGGCATGGGGGATCAGGGGGGAGGGGGTGCCATGGCCCTCAGTGAGAGGAGGGCATAGTCAGGGGTTCTGTTGTGGGAGAAGAAATGGTGGTGGCTGGAACGGGTTGGGGTAGAGGATGGGGTATATGAGTCTGATGGGGTTGGGGTGGGAGGAAAGTTTCTTTTGGGGAAAGGTTGGATTGGGATATTGCCACTCTGCCTTCAGGGATGCCGGGCTTTGTGCACCCCTCCCTCGAGGGCCAATAAGGCCCTTGGGGAGTTCTTGTGCTTGCGGAGTGAGGGCTAGTTATTAGGAGCTGGAGAGGGGGGTCCGCCTTGGGGGGAGGTAGAGAGTGAGGCAGCCATTGGATCAATTGAGGTCATGAGACTCCCTGACTGAGCTGCCTGTGTTGGTCTTAGAGGTGGTCTTGGAAGTCACCCTGACTTATAATGTTGGGTGACTTCAACATACATGCTGGGACCACGCTTTTGGGGCCAGAATGGGACTTCATGGCCTCCATGAAACCATGGTTCTATCCCAGATAATATTTATTTATTTATTTAATTCGATTTTTATGCCGCCCCCTCCTGCCTTCGGAGCTCGGCCCGACACATGAGGCAGGACACACATTGGAATTGATGTTTTGCACCGACCTGGAGATGGGGGGTAGGGGGGTTCTGATTATTGGGGGTGGTTGTTGTAACACAATTGTCATAGTTTGATTATTACCTTTTGAAAGCCCAGATCCCTGCCCTCCTATGCCCCCATTGGGGTGTGTGTGGACCAGTTAGGTTGGTTTGCCCCTGGAGACTATCCAGTTGGCTTCCAGAACTTTCTGGGGGATTTACTAATCTGTTGATGACCTGGTTGCTTTATGGAATGACCTCTTGCTCAGGGCCCACTGAGATGGTTGCACCCAGGAATACGCTTTCACCACTGCAACAGCGTAATGTCCCCTGGTATACAAAAGACCTGAGCTGGTTGAAGTGAGAGGGTAGGTGGTTAGAGCGCAGGTGGCACTCGACTTGTGGGGAGGCTGACCGATTGCTGCATAGATTATTTTTAAAGGACTATGCTGTGGCTGTGATGGCTAAGCAGTGATGTGGGTTTTCCGGAAAACCTTAAATCAGAAAATTTTCCCATGCAAATTTTCTTATTAGCCTTAACATTAATTTGCATAACATTTGCATAAGAAAATATTGAATCTGAATATTTTCCTGTTCAAAATTTCCTATAGTCCTGGAAATTTTTCTGCAGAAAAATTTGGCGGTAGAAAATTTTCTACCCCACATCACTGTGGCGAAGAAACCTTTCTTTAGTATCATAGTGTCTGCAAAGTCCCATCCTGCAGAGCTGTTTTGGTTGGTTACTCCGGGTCTGTCTGCGCCATGAGCATGAGTCCTCTATTGTCTGCTGTGACACCTTTATTAACTGCTTTGCAGACAAAATCTCTCGTATTCACCACAACTTGGGTGCTGCTACTTCAACTGCAGAGTCAGCGTTTGAGGCTATGGAAGCTCAGCTTTGTCCCGTTTGTTTGGATCAATTTCAATTAGTGTCACCCACTGATGCGGAGGATGTGCTTGGAATGATGTGGGCAACAAGTTGTGAATTAGATCCTGGTGAAAGCCAGCCAGGAGACATTGGGGCCATTGCTGGCTGGGGTTGTCAACACCTCCCTTTGGGAGGGTAGGGGTACAGCCAGATGAGACAGGGAGGGGAGGTTACCACACCTTGGTAGCCTTACTCCTCCCAGCCGGCCATGTGATGCAGTGCATTGTGTGACCGGCCGGTGGCAGCCAGTGTTCTCCCCCTTTCCATGTGGCGGATCAAGTAGCACCCTGCTACGTGATGCGTCCTCTGGAAAATTCTGAGGATGCATTATTATTATTATTAGCAAGCAGTTATATAGTGCCAGCAGTGTACCTGGTGCTTTACAAAGTAATGTAATAAACATGGTCCCTGCCCTAGGGCTTACAATCTGAGAGACGAATGTAGCATTCACAAAGATGCAAGGTCTCAGGTGCACATTCTTGGCTTGGTTACATCGAGAATGATGGCTGACTGTTCCGTGTAGTGAGGCTATGAGTACACAGACCTCGGGTAACAGATTGTCCTGGATGGCAGGTTTCCAGGAGTTAGGTGAGGGGAGCGAGGAGTCAGGGAGGGCAGAGCGGAAGAGGTGGGTCTTGAGGAGGTATTTGAAAGTACGAAGGGACGGGGCGAGGCGGATGTAGGTAGTGAGGGAGTTCCAGGCGTGGGGGGCAGCTAGGGAGAAGGGACGAAGGGGGTTAGGGGAGCAGGGGAGGCGTGGGAGGGCGAGAGAGGGGACAGAGGAGGAGCAGAGTTCACGGACTGGAGTACGGAGGGAAATTAGCGCAGAGAGGTAGGGGGGAGCAAGGTTGTGAAGAGCTTTATAGGTGAAGACTAGGAGCTTGAGGCGCAAGGCAAGGCTGCCCAGGGAGGGGAAACCCATGTGGCGAGGTTCTTTCTGCCTGCCACACAGTGAGTTCGGCTAGGCTGTGACGGACCCATTGTGCTTGGTCACATCCGTCAGGATTTTGGTCTGACTGGGGGAAGGAGGCAGGGCAGGGCTGGGTGTGCTTTTTTGGCTGGTGCTGCTGCCCAGTCTGCCTGTGGTGGTGGCTCCAACAGGGGCCGGCTCACCCTGCATCCCTGTGACCATGTGCTTGGCTCCACGCGTTTGCCCTGCAGTGTGTCTGCGATGTTTGCCCACAATGGGGCCATGTTGGGATAGGGCCTTCTCCAGTCGTATGGCTTCACCTGAGGTTGTCAGACACCCTTAAAACTGTGGTGATCCGGCCCCTGTGTAAGAAACCATCTTGGGACACTGACTCTGTGGCCAGCTATTGCCCTGTCTCCACCCTTCCCTTTATAGGTTAGGTTATTGAACAGGTGGTTGCCTGACAGCTTCAGGCTCATCTCTGTGCTTTTGATTTTCTGTACCCATTTCAGTCAGGTTTTCGTCTGGGTGTAGCACAGAGATTGTGCTTGCAGCCTTGGTCCATGATCTACGCTGGAGATTGACAGAGGGAATTGTGCCTTGCTGATCCTGTTAGATCTTTCAGTGGCTTATGATATGGTTGATCATGAAATGTTGACATGTGCAAGACTGCCCTTGAGTGGTTCCATTTGTTCCTGTTGGGGAGATCGCAATGGGTGGTGATCGGAGGTTGCTTGTTGTCCCCTTTGGACCTCCCTTGTGGAGTCCTGCAGGGTTTCTTTCTGTCTCTCCTCTTGTTCAATGTGTATCTGAAACCACTGGGCAAGATCATCTGGAGGTTTGGAGTGAGGTGCCATCAGTACGCTGGTGACACCCAGCTCTACCTCTTTTTTTGTCTGATGCAGGTCCTGTAGTCTTGGTGGTGTTCCAGTGCCTGACTACTGTTGGGAACTAGATGAGGGTGACCCGATTTAAAGCTGAATCCAGACAAGACTGAAGTGTTGATGGTTGGCAGATCTTGAAGGAGATTGAGACCCCTGTTGTTAAGGGGGTTTGGCCCCCTATAGTTACTCAGGTGCACAGCCTTGGAGTACTTCTGGATCCCCTGCTGCACCTGGATTGTCGGGTTGCAGTGGTGGCCAGGAGCGCTTTTCACTAACTCTATCTGGTGAGAAGACTGCAGCCCTTTCTCTCTGATTTATATCTGGCCACCATCAACTATGCTTCCATTACCTCAAGGCTAGACTACTGCAGTGCTCTCTACGTGGGGCTGCCCTTGGTGACTGTTGGGAAGCTGCAGCTGGTGCAGAATTCAACTGTAGCTGGTGCAAAATCCTTTTGGAGTGGGTTGCTGTGAGCACATTACATCTGTGCTCTGTAGGCTGCGCTGACTTCCTATAGTTTTCCGGGCACAACTCACTGCTTGGGCCCCATATAGCTGAAAGACTGCTTTTCCTTCCATGCTCCACTGTGAAGCCTGTAGTTGACTGGGAGTGCCCTCTTGCGGGTACTGCATGCCAATCTTAGCTGTATGACAGGGGCCTGCATAAAGGTGTTTCCAGTTGCTGCCCCAGTTTTATGGAACTTTCTTCTCCTGGAGTTCTGCCAGAGCATATTCTGAAGACAAAACTTTCCTTTTTGGCATAGCATTTATATGTATATATCTATTTTATTCATTGTTCCTTTGTAATGTATTTGAAATGACCTTTGGGTTACTCAATAAATTATGACTTACTTGGCATAGCATTTGGCAGGCAAGGACAGAGGTTGAGTGATTTGGGGGGGGGACGGGGAGGGTTTTTTAGGGAATTTTATTATATTGTATTTCTTACTATTTTTTGTTTCTGTAAGCTGCACTGAGCCTTTGAGGAAGGGTGGGGTATAAATTTAAACAAACAAATAAATAAATTATTATTTATTTATTAAGCATTTATATAGCACCAGTAATGTTTCTGGTACTTCACAATTGTAAGAAAGACACATGGTCCCTGCCCCAGTGGGCTTACAATCTAAGAGAGACAAGGGGCTGGGGGGAAGCAGAGGAAGAGACAAGGATACATACATGAACTCGTGAGGTCTCAGGTGCATGTGCTTGACTTAGTTACAAAGGTGTAGTTACTCATTTAATGTTACACAAGATACCATCATTCAGGATTAGTCAGCAAGGGGGTGAGGGGAATGAGGAGCCAGGGAAAGCTTGATGGAAAAGGTGGGTTTTGAGGAGGGATTTGGAGGGAGGAAGTTGAGTGGATGTGTTCAGGGAGGGAGTTCTAGGCATGGGGGGCTGTCAGGGAAAAGGGACAGATGTGTTTTGAGGAGCAGGAGAGCCATGAGTAAGTGAGGGTAGTGGCAGAGGAGTAGTGAAGCTCCCAGACAGGAGTGTAGTGGGAGATGAGTTCTGAGAGAGGGGGGGGAGCAAGGCCATGAAAAGCCTCGTAGGTAAAAACCAGGAGTTTGTGCAGAATGCGTTCAGGAAGAGGGAGCCAGTGGAGAGGAGAGGAGAGGAGGGGTTGTACGTGGTCAAAGCGGTGGGCAAAGTGGATGACCTTGGCAGCAGAGTTATGAACAGAAATGAGAGGAGCATGGTGAGAGTGGGGAAGACCCATGAGGAGGAGGTTGCAATAGTTGAGGTGAGAGATGACCAGGGCATGGACAAGGGTTTTAGCAGAGGAAACAGTGAGGAAAAGATGGATGTTAGCAATGTTGTGCAGAGAGAAGCAACCGGATTTGGCAATAGAATCAATCTGAGGTTTAAAGGAAAGGGAGGGAACAAAGCTGAATCCTAGGCTACGTGCCTGAGGGACAGACTGGATGTTGACCTCGTCAATGAAGACAGAGAAGGAAGAGAGAGAGGAAGGATATGGGGGGAAGATGAGGAGTTTGGTTTTAGCCATGTTAAGTTTGAACTGATGATGAGACATCCAGGCAGAAATGTCAGAGAGGCAGTTAGTGAGGTGAGACTGGATAGAGGGGTGGAGAGAGAGACAATTGGGTATCATTAGCATACAGATGGTACTGGAAGCTATTAGATTTGATGAGTTTGCCTGGGGACAGTGTATAGAGGGCCAAGGACGGAGCCTTTGGAAAATCCAGTTGAGGGGAAGAGAAGTAGAGGAGGCTCCGGCAAGAGACATGTTAAAGGATTGGTCTGAGAGGTAGGAAGAGAACCAGTTGAGGACAGCCATGGAAATCAAAGGAGTGGAGGAAGTCCAGTAAGAGAGGAGTGGTCAACAGTATCAAAAGCCGTAGAGATATCAAGAAGGACAAGGATGGAGTAGAGGTGATTGGATTTTGGTAAGAGAAGGTCATTAGTTATTTTAGCAAGAGCAGTCTCAGTAGAGTGGAGGAGGTGGAAGCCAAATTCGAGAGGGTAAGGGAGGAATTGGTGGAGAGGAAGTCAAGGCAACAGGTGTACACAGCATGTTCCAGGAGCTTAGAGACAAAAAGGAGGCGATAGATGGGACGGTAACTGGAGGGTTTGGAAGGATCAAGAGTAGGCTATCTTCCCAGTGTTTGCTATCCTCCTGGCCTCAGTTGTTTTTGGTTTTTAACTGATGTTTTATAGTGTTTTATATTTTTGTACTTGTTTTTAATGCATTTTGTTCACCACCCCAGGCTGCCATTGGGCAGGAGGGAAGTATTAAAGTCAGACTAACTGATCTATAGTTTACTGGGTCTTTCTTTTTTAAAGGTAAGGGACTATCTTTACTTTTCTGTTCATGTCTTATAAACAAAAACGATTGTTCTGACTCTGGCTGTCTTTAAATGTGATGGAACCATGCAGGTCCACCCATCCCACATGCATCCAAATGCCCGTCTGAAGGGGTGCACGCTCCCGTGACTCACGCACCACCCACCGTGACCACTCATGGAGCATTGGAGACAAATCCGAACTGCTCTGTGCAGGGGAAGGCTAAAATGTGCACGAGTAGGGGTGCACATGTATCCCTGGCCTGTTAGAATCCCTCCCCACTCACCCCGTGTGGGTCAGCAGTCTGCAACCGTCCTACTTGGTGCACACAGACCCACCCACCCCAGCCGTGCTAATTTAAAAATGGCCTCTGTTTGACAATCAATATAGTTATCTCAAACATGAAAATATCTCTATTTCAAAATGCATGCTTCATGAAAACAGTAGAAAGCATTTTTCTACTCTGCATTTGTGTCCACATGTACTCATGTTCTGCTGATAGCTGTATAAAGTTAAAATAAGTATATATTTTTCAAAAGGAATACTTGTTTCGTTGGAACAAATTTTTATGAATCTGGAAGGAAAGACTTCTTAAATATTAGATTTTAGGATTAGTGATGCAAGACTCTTAGGACCAGATGTAGCAAGCTTGTGCAGGTGGACAACTTTATGTGTATGTAGCCCTGCTGAAAGACAGTTGATCTCTGTCAGCATAGAGCTAGATTCCACACAAATGATGATGATTGCCAGTTAATGCTTTGCAAACAATTCTCAGAAACCCTTGTTTTTTTCCGGCTCTTTCGGCAAAGTTGCTCTCTCAGTAGTTAGGTTGAATTGACAACTTTTCCCTTTATTAGCAAGCCCTTTTGATTCCAAGATGGAGCTTGAAAATGTTACTGGTCACTTGCCTGCTGGAAGAATCAATCTGTTATCTGGAGACCATTATAGAATTTATTGGGAAGACACACCAGTGTTTTCCAGTGGTGATATTCTGATGGGAAGCCAATCATCTTCCTTCTGGTTACAGAGCTTCTGACCATGGAGTTGAGTGTCTATGCTGCTTAGTGTGGGGATGCAACTTTGGCCATATAGTTTTGACTTGAATGATGGTATTAATCACTTGTTTCTCCTCCTGGTTTTGTGGTGGTTTTGTTTTTGTTGGGTTTTAAAAAAATTGGGATAGCATCTTTAGCAGAATCCTTTAACATTTTTGCGTTTGGTGGATACTTTTTCGTAATGGAGATTATAATTTATCTCAAACCTGGGGAGTAGGATTTCTTGTAAATGTATTGGTCTCCCATGTAGCGAACATGTGGAAAGATGAGATGCTGCACTCGGAGATGTCAGTTACGTTGTTCTGCATAAGTTGTAATCATTGCCTATGATGCAAGTGTCAAGTGTAAGGATTATTGTAACCCACTGTCCGCTTTTGGCAGTTTGTCTTCTCTACTTCCACTCTAATATGGGTTACTATAATTACTTGTCAAACTAAAGGTAGTCTTTATATATCCTTTGTGAAACTGTGTTTGAGGAATATTGTCACTTTATTATGGGCATAGCTTTTCTTTGGATTGTTTCTCACTTTCTGAATGGTCAAATCTGAAAGGAGCAGCCCTTCTTTCTTTTGTCTGTCATTGTGGGGGTGGAATTATAGAAGTGAGAAGTTCATAGAAAGGAAAATGTCTAAAATCAGCTTTCCTTAGATCATATGGACAAAGACATTTTACACACCCACATCGGGGGGGTGTTTTGCAGCCTAACCTAGTTTTCTCACTCCCTACATGACTCTATCTTACATGATTCTCATTTCCACACTCTGCCTCTAATTATCCTGAGTGAAATTGTTGTTGTCTCTTTCAGATACAGCTGTTCCTGAAAGTTTTGCAGCATCACGTTCTCGACGTGACAGAAAATCTAAAAAAGGGCGTCAAGAAGCTTTAGAACGCTTGAAAAAGGCCAAGGCTGGTGAAAAAGTAAAATATGAGGTAAACTCTGGATTTTTTCCTGGTATTTTTGTGTGAAGTTCTTAGTTGTATTTTGGGGATTACTTTCAAGTTAAGTTTCAGGTTTGTGGCCCTAGTTCTGAGTTGGCAGTAAACCTGCATCAATATTTTGCTGCTGTTGTTTACATAGCACCAGCAATGTGCCTGATGCTGAACAGTGATGATGATAGAGACAGGTCCTTGCCCCAAGGGACTTACAATCTAGAATGGACAAAGGGAGGGACCCATATGAAGGCCCAGAAATACATTCATGAAGTTGAGAATTTTGCAGGTGCATGTGCTTAGCTTAGTTACAAGCTAGCTAAGAGAGGAAGTGGGTCATGAAGGATGACACCGTATAAGGAGAAGTATAAAGGAGCAACCTATGGGAGTGAGGAATTAGCAAAGGTCTCACTGAACAGGTAGGTTTTTAAGTGGAATTTGAAGGTTCTGAGGTAGGGAGTAGTGTTTATATTCATGGAGAAAGTTCTAAGTACACAGGGCAGCATGGGAGAAGGGTCTAAAACGATTGAGGAAGTAGGAGACTTTGGGGTGGGTTACAGTTATGATAGAGCAGGACTGATGTTCCCTTGTGGGAACATAGTAGGAAATGAGGTCAGAAAGATGGGAGGAGTGAGGCCATGCAGTGCCTTGAAGGTGAGAACAAGGAGTTTGTGCTGAATATAAAAGGAGAGAAGGAGCCAGTGGAGCGGGGATTGGAGCTGGACATGATTAAAGGGTTGGTGAGGTGGATGACCTTTGCCAGTGGAGAGTTGAACAGAAGTGAGATGGTCAAGGTGAGAGTGGGAAAGGCCCATAAGAAGGAGGTTGGAATAGTTAAGGCAAGAAATTGCTAGAGTCTTACCAGTGGAAACTGTAAAGGGCCAAATTTTAGCAATATTAGGTGAGAGAAGAGAAATGACAGGCCTTGGCATCAGATTGAAGGAGAGGGAGGAGCCAAAGATGAATCTCTGGCTATAACGGGGGACAGACTGGATGGGGTGGGGATGAGAAGTTTAATCTTGGACATACTAAGCTTGAGTTTCTGGTGAGATATCCAGGTGGATAGGTTAGACAGAACTAGAACGGGCTTGTGGAGTGTTTATTCTTGCTTTCTTTATTGCAGGTTGAGGAGATTACGAGTGTTTATGATGAAGTTGATGAACAACAGTATTCCAAGATGGTCAGGGAACGCCAGGATGATGACTGGATTGTAGATGATGGTATGTGAGATGTTAAAAGGTTTTCTGTAGTGTGCTGTACATAAAGCAGCTGCTCTTGTAGTAATATCTACACGTATTGTATTTAGTACACTTCTTTCCTTTTACGGAAACAGATATTGGGACAGAACACTTAGTATTCCATCAAACATTCTAAGGGTATTGTCTCAAAATGTAAATGACTCCTAGACTGTGTAGGCTAATCATAAGCACAGATAAGAAAGAGATGAACTACTGTGTATCTGGTGATTTGGAGTAATATTTTCTAAAGGATTTCAGTGATGTTGGAGCATTAGTCCCGTTCATTATCAAGAGTTCTGTTGTGGGTGGGATTTGAGATCCTTAGTCACTTATTAAAGTGTTACCTTTCAAGCCTTAGTGCTATTAAACTTATTTTTTTGGCGATGGCCATAAATTAACTAACTAACTTAACTTATTAAAATTACTTTTAAGAATAGTAATTTAGATATATACAAGAAATTGAATGCAAATATAACTTCAAGAATTACTAACAGCCTTACATTTGTAGAAATCTTCCTCTTGCAGATCAACAATATTTTAAATTGATCAAATACTAAGTTTATTATAATGACTCTTGGATTAAAGACAGTCCGTCTAAATGTTTTCTTTCATACACACAAATGTTAAATCAAACACCTGTTGGTTAAACTAAGACTTGAGAGATCCTTGCTTATTTTTTAATAACTAATGATTAGCCAGGTTATCAGTTCTGACACAGATTTTCTTGCACAGATGGGATGGGTTATGTTGAAGATGGCAGGGAGATTTTTGATGAGGATCTAGAACATAATGCCCTTGGTTCCAACAAGAAAGGTAAGTGAACATCTTTTGGCAAGTTTTCCCCAACTGCTTTTAAAGAAGAATGTGTAGATTTTGTCTCATTGCAGTGTAGAAATAGTCAAACTCTCGTTAGTATAAGTAAGCTTGGATTCTCTGAGAGAGCAGTTTTGTGTCATTGAATCTGTATATGAAGAGAGTGAAATTGTATAAGTTTCTGGGACACAGCTTGTCATGCACAGCCTCTATATATTGTGAGAGGAACGTTATCCCTCTTGATCATTGAAGTCAATAGACTGTCGCTGCCAAGCAAATAACGGAGTACTCCACTCTCAAAAGCGAAAGCTAAAATGTTTTGGGTTGCAATTCTTAAGTACTTGTATTGTGCCAACAATGTATGTAGCGCTGAACAATCATTAATTCAAAACTGGTCCTTGCTTCATGGGGCTTAAATCTTGAATACACATAGAAGAGGGGAACATACATGGGGATTCTTTCAAGGAGTTGAGAAGTCACAGGTGTACATGTTTAACTTCAGGAAAAAAGGGGACCCTGAATGACAGGACAATAGAGGGAGTATCAGTGATCAATCTCTGAGGGTGAGGAGCTAGGGAAGGCCAGTTGTTTCAGATTTCACTTGTTTTCAGGCCACTATTATGGTAGAAATTATTTTATTCATTTTTACCCCGCCTATATCTGCCTCTGGCAGCTCTAGGCGGCAAATACAATATAATGTAAAACATAAAAACATTGAAAATGGTAAATACCCATTGTGCTGTGCAAAAATAAAAATCAAATAAAACAACCACCCCTACGCCTCTCCAAACCCTTCCCCATCACCAAAAGCCTGGTGGTAGAGCCATGCCTCACATTGGTGTCTGAAGGTGAGAAGGCTAGGGCTGAGACGGACACCCACCGGGAGCGAGTTCCACAACATGGGTGCGGCTGCCAAGAATGCCCGCCTGTCGGTCCCCACCAGTCTATAATGGGGAGCCTCCAGGAGGGTGCCTCCCGTGTCCTGGGAAGCGAGGCAGTCACTCAGACAGGGCCCAGGCCATGTAGGGCTTTATAGGTTAAGACCAGCACCTTGAATTGGCCCCGGAAGACAATAGGAAGCCAGTGCAGAGCCTGGAGCACTGGTTGAACTTGCTCCTGGTGGCCCTTCCCCATAAGCAGGCAGGCCGCGTCATTCTGTACCAGCTGCAGCTTCCGAACCGTCACCATGGGCAGCCCCACATAGAGAGCATTACAGTAATCCAGCTTTGAGGTGGCAAATCCATGCTCAGCCGTTGCAAGATTGTTATTTTTGTTGCGTCTGCGACATATGGCTGGAGACGCTGCGCTTGATGTAATGAGCGGAAAGCACTCCTGGCCATAGCAGACACCTGGACATCCATGCCCAGCTGTGGATTCAGGAGTACTCCTAGGCTCCGAATGCAAGATGACAACTCTGGATGGTCCGCATCACTGATGAGAGCCCTCCCACACCCAGATTGCTGATCCCACCAACAAGAATCACCTCTGTCTTGTCAGGATTCAGTTTCAGTCGGCTAGCCATCATCCAGTTCCCTACAGTTGCCAAACACCGGGAAAGCACTGAGACTCTCACCAACAAAGCCAATACTTGTTGAAAGTGATCTGTAGAAGGAAACTTTTGTAAAGCTTGACGAAGTAATTTCAAACCTACAATAACTTGTAACATGCCAACATAGGAACAGTAGTTTCTTTAATTCTCTTGTCTTGCTCCAGGCCCCTACCCCACCCCACTTCCGGTGTGTGTGTGAGAGAGTTGGAATACTGAAATCAACAAAAATAACAACCACCAGTCACCTTGCTTGCTTGAGTTGCTTTTCATCACACCACCCACTCTGGCACCAGTGGGGTGGGCGGGACAGCACTCAGTTTAACTTCAGAAGGTTGCTACCTTGTAAACAAGGTTCTTCGAGATGGGTCTAAACATTCTCACTTGTGGCAAGTGATAATTCTTAAAAGGGGGAATGTTTGGAGCCATCTCAAGGAACCTTTGTTTACAAGGTAGCAACCTTCTCGCTGCTGCTTTAGACTCAGAGGTCCAGATGATCCGAGGCTCTGGGGAAAAGATTGGGGGTTCCAGCCCGGTCAGCCCCCCTTAGCGCCACCCGTGCTTATGCCACTGCGTGAGTGCGCTTCATGTAAAAGAGGTCACACACATTCACACACGTGCTCTCACCTCGCACACACGATCATTCAGACATAGTACACGCGTTCTCATCTCACACATACATACAAATTGATCTCTCTTACTCATCCATACACACATGCTTTCACCTCACACCTTCAAATTGATCAGTCATGCACACTAGATCAGGGGCATAGTTAGGGTGCAATGGGCCCATGGCCAAGAAGTCAAGATGGCCCCCCTCTGTGTGTCCTGTCGGTGGTCCTAGGGGTGCCGCCTGGCTCGGCAGGCCTGGGGGCACTGCTATCAAACGCACAAGACATCCAAAATGCAGCCAGCCTATTAAACGCATTATGCCATGAAAAGAGACGAGTGTGTATATGTGTATATATAACCAGTTCAGTTGTGCCCTCATAATCAATTCATGCTGCCCCCACCCCATAACCAGTTCATTTGCGCCACTGGGGCAGTGTGGATTAATTATATGGGGGACGCAAATGAACTGGCTATGGGGTGGGGGCTTAAAGATAGTATTCCTGTTAGTAATAACTTTATTAAGAAGAGCTAGTGAAATAGTAGCCATAATAATCTCAGAACCATATTTGCAGATTTTCCAAGATCAGATATTGCTTTACATCCTAAATTCCTATCTAAGCTAGTATAATTAAAACAGTTGTGAGAATGTGGCTCTTTTTACACGGTCCTCTCCCACCCATGAACATGTAGATTCCTGTGTGTTCATGGGTGGTGAAGCCCTGTGTGAAGGACACAGTGCACGTGCCTGCGGTGACTGGGGGGGGTGTACGTGCGCCCGCGTAACATGATTCTCCACTCACCCCCCACGCATGGAGCAACCAGAGAAAACAGAAGCTGCTCCCTGGGTGTGGATAAGCGGGGAGTGAGTGGGGATCCATGTTCGGCTGTGTGCATGCCCCGGCATGCCTACGGAACCCTTGCCTGGCGGAGCCATGTAAAAATGGCCTGTGAGGAGCCACTTGAAGAAGAACAGAAGGTTGCTACCTTGTAAACAAGGTTCTTTGAGATGGCGTTGAACATTTTCACAACACCCACCTTTCCAGCCCTGCATGGAATTTTTTCCCTATATTCCTAGAAAGGGTTCGAAGAAACTGTCATTCTGGGGGTGGGGTGGGAAGGGGGAGTGCTTTTTATACTAGAGGAGCTCGAGACCATCACGTGATTTGTTATTTGAATAGGGTGAGCATGCACAACCCAGTTGTGAGAATGTTCAGTGCGGTCTCGAAGAACCTTCTTTACCAGGCAACCATCTTCTGATCACTGACATTGGGGGGAGGAGTTTTGTTTACAAACAGCTTTATCTCTCAGTCTAATCTGTGTCCTGGTGTCCTACTACTGCAGCACTACTAGCAGGCAGAAGCAGGTGAGGGATGAGGACCGACACCTTCCCCCCCCCCCCGGTGATCCGCCCATGGACTCCCCTTCATTGTTTGTAATCACAAAACACATGTTGCTGAAGGAAAGCTAGAATGGTCACCTGGAAGTTTTTGCTCTGCTGCACTTAACAGCATAGGTGCTGTTCAGTGAGAGTTTGCTATTGCCTTAACTATAGAGCCACAAGTGTGGCTCTATAATAATGATGGGGGTTCTATGCTGTTGAGTCTGAAGAGAGTTTTTCGCTATTTGTTGTTGGTGAAAATGCACTGCGCTAAGAAAAGTACAGATGTCAAACTGGTGTTTTGGTCAAAATCCAGTTGAATAATTGCATCCTGTACCTTTTTGTCCTAGGATAACACTGTTTTGGCACACAGTTTATATAGTTACATATTTCACCTCCTAATATGGTTGGCTGCACTTCCTTACTGGAGAAAAAATTCCCTCCTTGCATATAGTTGGTTAGAGACTGTTTTAACCTGTGCTTAGAAATATAGAATTTTAGTGTGTAGACACTAAGTGTAGACATAATACTCATGGATTTTTCTTAAAACTCCAGTTTCAGCTTTTTGAACTTGAGGAATAAACAAAAATAGAATTAGTAGAGATTTCCCACCTTTTAATGGAAATTTGAAAAGAAAATTGAATTTAAATGTTAGTAAAATGACCTATTTACCTCGCTTTAATCAGCATAACAACTTCAGTGAAGAAAGCTAGCTTTTAGAAAATATTTGACTGCCATGTAGGGTGGCTAGATATGCAAATTTTAGAGGACACTTATGAGAAATACAGGATGAAGGTCTTCATTGGCTCCAATGCAGCCCTGTAATCATGTGTCCTCTAAAATTTGCATGTCTGACCACCCTCCTGCCACCACTTCTGTGCACTTGTGTTTAAGTAATAATGTGTTGTGCTTCCAGTAAGACATTATTATAGATAGTCATCAATGTCTAAGTGGCTGCCAACATACTGTACTAAGTCAGACCAATGGTCCATCAATGGTCCGTACTGTCTCTGACAGTCAGTGGCCAATCTCTTTCTCCTGGGAGAATTACTCAACAGGTCACAACGAGCAATCCATTCCCTGTTGTTCCAGCCCCCAACAGTAAGATATTACAGAAAGAACTTGGGTTTCATTTTCAACCATGCTCCGTCCATGAAAACCAAGGTGTCGCCCGTGGTTTGGAAATGCTTTTTTCAATTACACAATTTGTGTAAATTATGCACTTATTTATTCCTGGATGACCATGCCATAGTCTCACATGCCCTGATGACTACGAGGCTTGATTTTTGTAATTCCCTCTTTTGTGGGCTACCAGCAGTGCTTATCCATTGCTTGCAGCTTGTTCGGAATGTTGGCAGTGCAGCTCATTACTGGTTTGGGCAGCCGTGATCGTATTACACCCACCCTTCATTCTTTGCATTGGCTGCCTGTGGAGCAACAGACTGAGTTTTAAGATTGCTGTGCTGTTTTTTAGGGCCCTGAACAGTTTAGACCCTGGCTACATGCAAGACCTACTTTTGGAGTCTCACACCGTGTGTAATTATTATGGCGAATAGCTGAATAAAACTGATGATGAGTCTCATGCTGATGTATCTGTGCTCAGGAACCACCTGTTGTTTGGGGGATCTGCAATCGCACTTTAAGTCGGAGGGCGATTGGACTTTTGCTGTGGTGGGCCCCTCACTGTGGACTCTCTCCCTGCAGATGTTCATCTCCGTTCCTCCCTCCTTACCTTCAAAAAGCACCTGAAAACATATTTATTTTCTAGATCCTTTTAGGATCCACTGCTGGTTCCCTTAATTGTACTCTGTCCTCCCTTTTTCCTTCCTCTGTCTTAAAGTATTTTATTACTGTTTTGAATTGTTTTAAATTGTTTTATACTTTTTATATTGTTTTATATTATTTGAAGCGCTCCAAGTGCCATACAAGGCAGGGGGGTGCTATATAAATAAAAAAATTACATCCCACAAAAACCTACTTGGCTAATAACTATTAATGGACCTATCCTTCAGGAACTTATCCAATCCCTTTTTAAAACTAGCTACACTACTGGCATTGACCACTTCCTCTGGCAGTAAATTTAACAAGTTAATTGTGCGCTGAGTGAAAAAGCACTTTCTCTTGTTTTAAATCTGCTGCCGGTTAATTTCATGGAGTTTCCCCTTGTTTTAGTACCGTTACGGGGTGTAAATAAGCGCTCCCTATTTACATGTTCCATACCACTCATTATTTTATAAACTTCTGTCCTATCTGTTCTGTTGTCTCTTCTCCAAGCTGAAGAACCCCATTCCATACCCTTGATCATTTTTGTTCCCCTTCTCTGTACCTTTTTTAGTTCTACTCTGTCTTTTTTGAGATGGGGTTGCAGTGGAATTTCAATAGAAATGTTATTTATTTTTAGCTAGGAATGTGGGTTTAGTAGATTTGTTTTTTCTGCAGTTATCAAAAAGATGGCCTTTAAATTTTCTGAAAGAATTGAAGAAGACACTAAAATTGATTTTTCCTTTACCTTTGCAATTTTAACAATGAAAAGTATGAGAGGGGAGTGACTGTGTTTACACAGTCTTGGGCAATTGGGCAAACCATTCTTAAGTTGCTTAAAACTGCTACATTTTTAATTCTCTGGCTCTTGTGAGAGCAACCAAGGACAAAAGTAATAGTTTAGCAACTGGTTGTGCAGTACACTTACGGTGGGAAGCAAAGCTTCCTTCTAATAGCTTCTATTCTTAGTATAAGGGAGTATTGACTTCTGTAGGACTGTCAAAAGTTGTATAGTTGTAGACTTCTTAAAAAGTGAAATGACTGCAGACGTAACCCTCTTTTAGTGTCTTTCATCCTGGGTTAGAATTAATCCACCAACAAGTGGGAGATTGTGTACTGCTATCGGTTCTCTCTAGCAATCTACCTCCTTACAACTGAGCTCTTAATATTTTGAAGAAATCGCTAATCTGTTGTTCCAATAGGAAAAGATGATAAAACACACAAAAACGTCTCAAAGAATGTGAAGAAGGCTGTGGTTTCAAAACCAAACACGATCAAGTCTATGTTTATGGCCAATGTTGGAAAGAAAAACACAGATGTAAGTTTGTGTCCTAAATTAAGTTACAATTTTGAATTTCTACTTCCTCTTGGGGATAAGCATTGTTTTTTTCTGATTAAAGTGATTGCTTCACTTAATTTCTGACAATTATTTGGTACAAGTAACCTACGTAAAAGAACTCAGTAGCTCTTACTGGGAGCATTGTTTAGTTGAAAGCTTGGTGTGTGGTATCTCTTTCAATGAACTGTTTTAAAGCCTTTAGATTTGGCTAGAAAATAGTGTTTAACTTGGTTATCTAATATTTTACAGAAAACTGTAGACTTGTCCAAAGATGATTTATTAGGAGACATTCTGCAAGATCTCAATGCTGAGGTAGGTGTGTGGGAATTGTGAGGTGTATCTGGGACTGACCACCTTAATCAGTGATGCAACTCACCTGCTTGTTTAATCATTTTTTCTTTAAAAGATTGACTTTGTCCATATGGCTGACAGGAGAAACTCAGAAATGCAAACCCCTAAATGGGTGCATTAATGCTTGCTGAAATCTGCAGGCAGTTTAAATAATTGCTTTAAGAGATGTGAGCAATTCAACTCTTCTCAAGGTCCAGTGGAGTCTGATTTGTTGACTTTAATCCTGGCTTTGGACTATCTCATTTTTCTTCCATACTGTCGTGCAGTTGGTTCTGCAAACAGTTTTCGGTGGCTGGAGTATGATATTGCTAAATGGAGGGGAAAGGGTCACTGATCAGTCACCATATGGAAAAAGTTTTTTTTTTTTTACAGAGAATGTTGAGAGTCCTTTAAAGGATGGTCGTATCCTGAACTCTTTATGACTTAGCCTATAGATTTTTGTCTTCATATCAGAATTGTTTATGGTATTTGGGTTTTAGGTCCCAACTATTTTATTGGCTTTCTTGGATCTCCAGAGTATGGACCTTAGGATTTCCCCTCGTCTTTTGAAGCAAGTCATATGGCTGCTAGTCTTCTCAGTGTCTTAATTATTAGAATCCTTAATAGAACTGTGGACTTGCAGTTCAAAAGAAATGGCGAAAACTGAGTAGCGAGCGCAAAATCTTGCTTGAGGGTTGTCATGTACGCATTAGGTGAAGGCAGTGGTGGTCCCTCTATGCCTACACTGTGTTATACAACGTATGTGTTCGGTAGAGGGAAGATATTTAAGTGGCCTGTTTAATCAAACTATACTGAAGCAATGACAGTGCTGTGTTTACCCCTTGTCTCTAGACAGTTCAAATAGCCCCCCCACCAGTTGTAATGCTAAAAAAGAAACGACCTGCTGGAGCTTCACTGAATCCATTTTCTGTGCCGTCTCAAACTCTCAAGGTAAAGTTAAAAATTAGTCTGAAGCTTGCTTATCACTGATGCTTAGAACTCTTAATTTGTGGTGGGAATAGCTTGCCTTTTGTCATAGTTGTCTTCTGTTTCTGGATCATGCTGTATTTCTAGACTTTCAAGCTCTTGATTTGTAATGTAAAGAATTTCATTATACATCTCCTTCTTGTGGTGTGTTTTAAAAAAATGCCAGTTTGGGTCAAAACCCCACCCCACACTGCATATTAATCCTCTTGCTGTGGTCATCTTATACTACTTAGAAACATGCAGATTTGAAACCCAAGGTCTCTAGATACTTGACCACAGACTTGGCACCAGAGCTAAAGATTAAACTAGCAGCAGCAGTCTGTTATCTACCGACCAAAAGCACAACACATGCTTTACTGGTGGCTTAAATATAATTCTTTGAGAAATGATATCTTCTGAAATCCAGATTTCTGGGTAGTATTCTTGGCTCTGGAGATGAGTGGGCTCGAGCAATTAAGAACATTAGGTATTTCTCCTTTGTGCTCATTGAGACTGCTCTCACCAAAATCATCATAACCGTCTCATAACCAAGTCCAAGGGTCACTATTAATCTTCATTCTGCTCAATCACAATGTAGCTTTTGACAATGAGCACTCCTTCCTCGTACATTTTTGTCACTTTCTCAGTTTCCAGGGCTTAGTTCTCAACTAGTTTTCTTTTTATCCCTGACTGTCCCTTCACTGTCTTCTTGAAGATGAAGAGCCGTAACCTGCTGCTCCATACCTTTGATCACCTATGTTGCCCTTCTTTGCACTTTTTCCAGTTTAACTACGTCCTTCTTGAGATGGGGTGACCAAGACTGCACATAATATTTAAGTTTTGGGTGCATCATTCGTGTCAGCCCACCACAGAGATTTGGCATGTTTGGTCAGAAAGGCATTTGGTCTAAATGAATGAACCTTCGTTCTCCCTGGGGGTCCTCCTGGACGGCCAACCATAACACTAGGGTAGATCCCGCCAACGTCCAGTAGGAGGCAGACAATGATTTTTCATCCTTGGGGACTCAGGGATCTTCCTTTCCCCAGTTGTTTGTCTGCCTTCAGACTAGTAGGAAGCAGGCTAGCTGCCTTCTGTTTACAGAAGATCAAGAACCTTGGCAGCAGAAAATACTTCGCTCCAGGTGCCAGGGGCGGAGAAATTCTTCCCCTGTTCACCTTACCTCCCCTGGAGGGGGGTACGGAGCAGGATCCCGGGACCGGCCCCTTTCCTACGGGCAGGGGGGCCCCAAAGAGCGGGGGTAACGCCAACCATATTCTTTCCCCCCTCACTGTACCTATCACACTCCCTATCGCGGCCACCTGTCTTTGTAGAGTATTGGGCTTTAAGCCCCTATCCAGGCCCGTCTGAAGGAACTCTAAAATTACTCTAACTGAGGCCTTGTCTGGACGCAAGCCTCTCTCCTGGCACCATCCCACAAAACAAGCCCAAGTGCTTTGATAAATACGTTTGGTTGCCGGACGCCTAGCCTGAAGCATGGTGTTTAAGACCTGTTGAGAGTAGCCTAGTTTTCTGAAGGCTTCCATACTGTTACAATACCATATCTATATCCCGAGGGGCAGGATCCAGACAGGGAACAGGGAGGGAGATGCAGAGCTATGCGGCAAGGCAGGAACTCCAGACTTGGGGCACAAACTGGCTGGGCAGTCCCCCCTCCTTTCAGATTGGCGCAGGGCAGTTCTAGCCTTCTACTCCAGCCCCACACAGGGATGCTTGGGACTGCATGCAGATCGTATGCATTCATATGCAAATCCCCTCATTACTTTGTATTGCTTGTACAGAATGAGTGAGGTCTATGGTTTGCCTCTCCAGCACAAAGGGGCAGCTGCGAGTGTGATGTTGCAGGGAAGGAAAGGGGGTGGAGATGAACCTACAGAACTGCTCCCACATTCATTTTTGGAATGGGTGGCTCTCCCTACTGCCCCTTCCCCAACAGTCATTGATGCCACTTAAAAGGAAGGGGAGGAGATGCAGCCAGGCAGGGCTATTCTGCATTGCAAGTTCAAGCCCCAGGATGGGGAAGCTGTCGGAGGGTGGGGTGGGGGTGGGGGATTGGCAGGGGCAGGATAGAAGTGAAGTTGGGGTGGGTTCTGGGCAGAAGCAGCAGGGGGGCTATACTGTGTGCACTGTGTGACTGCACTGGGGATGATGAGGCATGATGTCCCACTCCATGGCTAAACATTGAACCAAACCTACTCCATTGATAGCAGCTCTGCCAAGGAGAAACGGAGGGCAGAGTGAGGAGGGACACAAGGCAGGGACAGAGACCTCCTACCCGTCTCACAATCCCTTGTACTAGTGCACACGCACGCACGCGTGCGCACACACCCACACACCCTGGCTACTGTTGAGCTGAGTCTTTGAGTCTGCAGCCTCAGACTGTAGTGTGATAATGATTGGTGCAGCCAAAACCGAGTTATTAAGCATTAAAAAAACCAGTTCTGCTGGCTCGCACATGCGCAGTTGAGCAGCTCCTGACGGCCAAAAAACAGTATAAGAAAGGTTACGTGACTCTGCTTTTTAAAATCATGTAACTTTATCAGGAACCAGCTCTGTCACAAAGACTTGAAGTTTTAATTAGTTTCATGTCAATTACCATCTTGCCTCAGAAAGCCAGCAAGCATCATCTAGTCAGTTTAATGTCAATTGCCATCTGACCTCACTGTACTTTTGACTCTGCATACAAAGTCTGCAACTTTTCATACAGAGTGAAAAGTACAGAGTGAGAGGTTGCAGACTTTTTACTCTGTATGAAAAGTCTGCAGGTTTTCATAGACTGAAATGCCACACAACTTTCCTTACGCTGTTTTTTCTAACACCACAAATGGAGGTCATCGGCTGCTTGACTGTGCATGTGTCAGCCAGCAGAACTGATTTTTAATGTTTAATTCATTTTTGGCTGCACCAATCATTATCGCGCTACACCAGCACTTGATCTAGATCTCAAGCTCCAAGGCTGTGAAATCTGGGGGCTCAACTCGGCAGGGAAGAGAAGATATTGATGATTCAAAATCGTCAAGATGCTGTACCTTTTAAACAGTTATAACATTTTATTCTCTCGCTGGATCTTCTTCAAACTTAGCACATATGATGGTCCCCACACGTATAGCCCATGGATAAATTTTCAGAACTGTAGCTCAAGTGGTGTCCTCAATATCGGGGCTTCAGAAGTCCCCTGTTTATAATGGAGAGCAGTTCTGCCTCTAACTTTCTTGCAGCTACTGTTGCAAGAAAATAATCTTTATTTTTATATAGCACCCCCCTGCCATGGCACTCGGAGTGCTTTAGATATAACATAACTTTTAATCCTCACAACAACCCTGTGCGGTAGGTTAGGCTGAGAGAATATTGTGACTGGCCCAGGGTCACCTCGCCTTTCTGGCTAAGGAGAGACTTTAACTGGGGTCCCCCCAATCTCCTGGTCCAAGTACTACACACTTAGCCATTGCACCACACTGGCTCTCGAATAACTGGCAAAATAACCCCCTTTCTTAATTCTATTCTTGGAAATGATTGAACTGTTTGTGTCTCACAAAGATAGTAAATTTCAGCCCAAAGTAGTAAAAGTTGGCCAAGATTTAATTTAATGTTGCATGACACTTTCCGTTATAGGCAACTTGTAACTCTGTTCCTTGCTGCAAGCTTTGACTCTAACCAACAACTTCACAACACTTCCCCTCTCAGCTGGAGTTCCCTAAGGCTCTATCCTTGGCCCTCTTCTTTTCTCCCTTTATACTCTGTCCCCTGGCAAACTCATTGAATCTCATGACTTCCAGGATCACCTGTATGCTGATGACACTCAACTCTACCTCTCTGCTCCCACTGTCTCCCCCTCCATCCAGTCCTGCATCACCAGGGTTCCCAATTTTTTGTGACCAAAAATTGGTAATTCTCTGATTTAAAGCCCCTCAAATCTCTGTTTTTCTGTGATTAAATGTAAATGCTAGTTGACTTTCCCTTAGCACAATATATATATGTATGAGTTAAAATACCACCTTTTATTGTAATATTTTCACTCTTATGCAGTTTTGCAGCTACCTGTCCCACCAACAGTCCCTCCCCTCAAAAAAGTTTTTTTTAAAAAGTGAGGTCTGCGACACCCCTCCAAATGCAGAGACCCCTTCTCCCCACAGCACATGCCTTAGGTTGCTTCCCCTCCACTGCCCTGCGCTTGCTGCCACCTCCTTCCAGCCTGGTCCCAGGCGGCTCTGCCAACCAGAAAGGGGAACATATAAAGGCTGGCCCTTCGGGAAGCTGCTATGGGCCCAATTAGACCCACCTCCTGGCCCCTCTTCCCAAAGCCTAGAAAACCTGAGAGCCCCAATTCATAGTGCCCCTGCCCCAATCCACAGGAGGTTTGTGGCATTCTTCCAAATGCAGAGCCCCTGCCCCTCTACAGCACAGGCCTTCAGGTTGGTTCCCCTCAGCTCCGCTCTGCATCCTCCCTGCCCTGTGCTAGCTGTGTCCTCCTTTCAAACCTGTAACTTTTGCCATTTTTTTGCAAAATTATCTGGGGGGAAAAGTAACCTCTCTGGTTTTCCGTTACAAAGAGAAAACTAGGAACCCTGCACATCACTATTTCTCTGAAATCTCTGCTTTTGATGCATTGCTTACATCTTAAACTTAATATGGCCAAAACTTGAACTCCTTGTCTTACCTTCCCCTCTCTTCTCTCTTTTTATTGATGCCATCACCATCTACCCTGTCAGGATTGATCTTTGGCTCCTCTCACTTCTTTAAACCTCAGATATAGTCTGTTGCCGCCTGTTGCCTCTCCCTGCACAACATTGCTAAAATCCGTCCCTTTCTTACTGTTTACATTGCTAAGACTCCTCTCTCAACGTAACTATTGCAGTTGCTTCCTTACTGCCTTCCTCACTCTCATCTGCCCCTCACTTCTTTTCAAAACTGGTGCCAAAGTCCTCCATCTTCTCCACTAATTTGATCATGTGCAGGCCCTCCTCTCCTCCCTTTATCTGAATGCATTCAGCATAAACTCGTTTTCCTTACCTTCAAGGCTCTTCATGCCCCCCCCAGTGTTTTTGTTTCCAGATACGTTCTTTCCCATGAGCTCTGCTCTTCCTCTGCCACTGCCCTCACCTGCCCCCAAGTTTCCTGCTCCTCAAATCATAGCATCTCCATCTCCCATGCTGCCTCCTATGCTTGGAACTGCCTACCTGAACACATTTGTTCTGATCCTTCCCTCCCAACTTGCAAATGTCTCCTGAAAACCCACCTCTTCCTCCAGGGTTTTCTTAGTTCCTCATCCTGTCAGCCTGCTTGCTGATTTACTCCTCCTCCCCATAACTAAGCTAAGCACATCACCTGCAACTTCAACTTTGTGAATGTATTCCTGTCTCCTTTGTCTCCCCTGCCTTGTTTCTTCTAGATTTTAAACCCACTTTCAAGGCAGGGACCCATCTGTAAATTATCATAATGATTATCATTAATGATTGTACAGTGCAAGGTACGTTGCAGCACTATATAAATAACTATAAATTGTCATTTTAAGAAACTCGTTTGTTTAAAATTTTGTAGGCACTACCCCCTGCAGTGAGGAAACCTCCCACTCCTATCAGAAAAGACGTTCCTTCTCTCATTACATCTGGGCTTAAGCATTCCAGTCCTACAACCAGACATGTTGCAGCTGTTAAAGAGAGTGGTGATCTTGAGGATGGAATAAAAGTTGTGGAAAACGGTGGTGGACTTTTGAAGGCAAAAAAAGAGCAAGTTGTTGAAGGTATGTTAAATACTTTGCAAACTGAAATTATTTTAAAACCTACAAACATTAGGGCTAAACATGTAAACCAATTAAGAGACTCTCTTGGTATTGATGTTTTGTTTTAATACTGTGTATATTTAATTAGTCACTGTACCCCTTAGTTAATAGTTCTTCATTCAATATTTGCAGAAGAAAATCCGGGCATGATGGATTTTGATGATGGTGACTTTGATGAGCCTATGGAAGCTGAAGAAGTACAAACTATATTGGAGACTGCAAAGTCCTTAAAGGAAGAACCAAAATCAGAGATACCAGTCCAGCAAATGGTGTCTGTGAAGGAAGACTCGTCCCTCTTGTAAGGCACTCTGTGGTTTCAAAAGACTCCTTTGTTGGTTGGAACGAAAATTTTATTAACTTTGTCCTTAATTTTTTTTAATGTTCTTCAAAATGCTGCATTTGTATGACATTTTTCGTGGTGGTCTGTAACCTAGCAATGGAGGTTTTGAAAAATAGGCAGTCTGAAGTGGGCTAAGTAAAATCCTGACTCTGTTTTGAAGGCAGTGGAATTTTGCTATTGTCTTTAATGAAGTCACTATCTCCCAATAATTGTGTGGGCCACATCTTAAACCTCTTGGTGTTCATCTCATCCTGTACCTCGGGAATTAAGCACAATGAGTCTTAGACATGTCAACAATGGCTGCTATTGAAGAAAAAAGACATTTGATTACTCTGAAAAGAATTGAACATTCAGTCCCATAAAAGATTGAGTACTTGAGTAATTCTCCATGTGTATTCCTAAGAACTATGAAAACAATATGGATATTATAGACTAGTGTGGGTTAACAGACACGGGGGAAGGATTTATATAAAATGCTGTAACCAGGCTCCCTCTTCTGCAGGGTAAGTTGCTGCAGAAGCAAGCCATTTCAAGGATACACAACTAGCCATAGAGGCCAAATAAGGGATTCTTTTCTTTAATGTGTGTTTGCTAACACAAATCACCATATTTGTAGTCAAATAAGCCCCATAAATATAAAGGCAAAAGAGTTAACCTAAGAGTTCATACACCCCCCCTCCCCCCCAAACTTGGTTTTGCTTCTTTCTTCAGAGCTTGCTGCAGGTGCCCACACTCGTGGTGCCTCTCTGAAGCAAAGTCCTGTATCTGTAGTTCTATCTAAGCACCATCTTAATATAAGAGTTTGGGCTGAGTCTGGCATGGGCTCCCATCTTCCAGGGCTTGCTTTCTGTCCTCTGAGCCTTTTCCCACATTCTGGAGGCCACAAATCAATAGGACAGGCCTCAGGGCTGGACCCCCTTCTTCTAGCCTTACTTGCCTGTTATGCAAGTCCTCCTGGGTTCCAGGAGCTCCTTCACCCTTGACCTTCAGTAGCAGACAGAGTGCTGGAGTCTGCTGCTCTTATTGTCCTAAAGGGGCAGGTTCAGGACAATGAAAAGGCTTCCTTAAAGGGTCACAAATGTGCATAGAAAACATTACTCATTAGGGCTAGTTTCTTTTATTATAAGAATTATAAAATGTAATTTTATTAATTTTTTTTTAAAACCTAAGAAATTTAAGTCAATGAATTAGGGTCCTTTTTAATGAAAAGGGAGCAGTCTTAGCATACAGTATTTTAATGTTAGATTGTTTTGTGATTGGGAAATGAAAGTGTACATTTAAAAAAAAAAAAATTTTTTTAACTTGCAACACCCAAAGGTGTAGCACTTTATAGGAGCCAGTGAAAATGCTGTTCCTGCCTGAAAGCCCAATGTTAGATGGTTTTACAAACTAATGGAATGACTCCTGGTGTAAAGGCTGTCAGGATTGAGAGATAAACATCAGTAATGAAATTTTTTCAAATGTTTATATTGTAGATATGAAAAGATATAGGAGTGCCTAATCATAAATTGGTTCTTCACAAAACTCATGTCTGTGTCAAGCATAAAACCACCTTACCTGTTAGTCATTTTTACTCTTCTGTTTCTCTTGCAGACATTCTGCTCTCCCAGATAGCTGTTGTTGGGACAACATTGATGAGAGTGAAGTTGATCTAGTGCCCTCAGAAGTTCAAGTGGATTCAGGTCGCCTTCCTTTAGTAAATGGGGAAGATGGTGATCAGGTCTTCAGGTTCTACTGGCTGGATGCTTATGAAGATCAGTATAGTCAGCCAGGTATTTGTCTACTTTGATAGAATTTTCATTTGACTGCCTTGCAGCCTTTGAGGCAGAGATTTTTAAAGAAACTTAAGGAATTAGCTGTCCATTACTTTTTAGTGGAAATTGAATGCCTGACTGACTTTATGCTGTTAAGCATCTCTCATATTTTGCTTTGTAAGATTGAAGGTGTATGGCATTGCCCCTTGAAAAATGAAAGTCTTCCCATTATGCAAGATTTAGTATAATGTCAGAGTAAAAGGAATCATTAGAGCTGCTAAATGTAAGGGGGTATTTTGGCATTCTTAAAATCTCTGCCAGAAGTGCATCCTCTGCCAGAAGGATAAAAGGGGATTAATGCTTTCTCACAGGTGCTAATTCCTGCAAACACAGCCGTGGTTGTGGAAGTAACCCTGCCCCTCATGTAACATGGAAAGCAGCCCTAGTCTGGTTTCTGTAACTTAGCTAAGGTCACTAGTTCAGACCTCCACCTCCTAGTGGAGGTCTTGACATAATGAAATTAGAATATGTGCTGGGGGGATGGGGGAGCTTACATGTAGAATTGCAACTAAGTCAGCATTCTGCAAGTTCTATCTTATTAGCTTCAAAGTTTTAGTAAGGTGTTTTTAATTCCTAACTTTATATGCAGATAAAATTCATTCACTGATTTAAAGAGAATGGAGGAAATATGTCTGGGAATTTTAGTCTAATGCTGCACTGCCAATAGGTTTTGCAGTTACACCTTCTACACCTCTCGTCCAGTCATTCTGACGAAGGGGAGCGATCTCCTCACCGGCCACTAGGAGGCAGCAAAGCACTTTCAGCTGGGCATGCGTAGGGAGAGCGCTCCCCCGCCTTCCCAGTTGAAAGTCTGCCTCCGGACCGACAGGAGGTAGCAGCACGGTGCTACGCACCCAGAGCACTTCTTCTTTGAACTCTTTTCTCCGGGAGTCCCAGCACCCTGTTCCGAGGCACATGTTCCCCTCTCAGCAGGAGAGGTATTCTTTCCGGAGCCGGCTTTCGAGCACCGTCTGGGTTTTTGCCGGTGTGGTGATCCTCCCTCTCGCGCCCCCATGAGATACACCCCTGGCCGGATCAGCCTCCCGCTCCTATGGTGGAAGCCGCCAAAGCCCGCCGCCACGTGAGCTGCGGCCAGGGCTGAAACCGCCGCGGTTGCGGCAGAAAGGGAAACCGCAACCGCGATTCCAGCTCCACCCAGGCCGGCGGCACAAGAGACCCAGCAAGAACAAGGATCCTCGAGGGAGCAGGAGGTGGAGGACGAGTAGGTGGCCTCAGCTGCCTCCTCCCAAGTAAGGGGGGACCTCATTGATTTCCAGCAGGCTCAGCTGGAGGCCCTTAGGGCCATGATGGAGCGCTAACGTGCATTGGGAGCAACCAGCTCCAGTGCAGGCGCTCCTGCAAACAAGCCCCTGTCCCCAAAGCACCCACAGACTCCTTCAAGGGCACCTCCAGGCCACCAGGGAGGAAGGAGAAGCACAGATGCCCCCACAAACACGGCGCCTTCATCAGAGACCTTTTGGCTTCATCCTCTGCAGAGGAGGAAGAGCAGGGACCCACTATTTCTGAGGAGGGGGAGATCCTAGAGGATGACTCAGACTCTGACCTCCTCCTCCCCCTTAAAAGGCTCATGCATATAAAAATAAGGCCCCCTGCCACCTCGTGCCACCCTCGGAGGAGGAATCAGAGGCTGCCTCCTCGGCGACTTCCCATCACTCTCGGAGTGAGGGGTCCCACAACTGGGAGAACATCCTCTCTAAAGGCCAAAAGGATCTGGGCCGGGAGTTGCCTCACGACCAGGGCCCCAAGATCATCAGAAGGGCACAAAGAGTCCTGGCAGTTACCCCCAGGACCCCCAAAAAGAGGGATTCAGACTCCTCCTCAGACGATGAAGAGGACTCAGACAGGGACGATATCCCTAAGCTGGGCCACAGCTCGAAGGGGGCCTCTTTGGACAAGGCCTTCGAAAAAATCATCAGGGCCCAATGGAAACACCCCACTAAATCCTTTATCCAGGCCCCAACAGACCCTTTACGCTTTCAACAAGCATAGCAGCCCTGTCTTCGCAGTCCCTCAGGTGGATGCTGCGGTGGCAGCCTTTGCACGCCAGTCCGTCTTCCCCACGGTGGGACACTTCTTGCGAAAGGACCACGCAGATAAAGGCCTGGAAGGAGGCCTCAAAAAGAGTTATGAGGCCCTTGCAAACGTTCTCCATATGGCTACCATCACCTCTTATGTGGCAAGAGCAGTTATGAAGTGGTTCAGGATGGGCAAGGACCCCGAGCTATCCTCGGCACAATCATGGAAGCTCGCCACAAATGTCACCTTAGCCCAGGCCTTCCTCATGGATTCCTCTATGGATATTCTCACGTGGGCGGCGAAGGGGATGGCAGCTAACATAGCAGCCAGATGCAGGCTGTGGCTCCGCTCCTGGCAGGCAGACCCACATGCCAGGAACCTCTTGGTGAACAGCACCTTTAAGGGGGAGGCAAGCTGTTCGGTCCAGCATTGGACAAGGCCCTTGCTGATGCCTCAAAAAAGGACAAAAAACATACCTTGAACCAGGTACAAACCTTTAAGAACTTTTTTCGCCCCTTTAACAGATCTCAGCAGGGTCCCAGACGCTCTCAGTACTCCACACAAGCCTCATGGAATGCCTCCTTTTGCAACAGGAAGCAGAGGGGCCAAAGCCAATAGACCTGCGGCACAACACCAGTACACCCGTCGCTCCCCCCAACGCAAGCAGGACTCCTGACTACTCCGATTCTTCCTGCCTCACCTCGCTTAAACTCAGCACTCGTCTCCTCCACTTCGCTCCAAGGTGGGTAGAGTCAACGACAGACGCCTGGGTCATACAGACAGTGACGAGGGGCTATTAGTTGGAGCTAAAGTACACTCCACGAGACCTCTTTCGGCTTTCCCCTCGCTCCCGCATCCCCTCCAAGCACGCGGCAGAGCTCTCAGAAATCAACAAACTCCACCACATGGGGGCCATAGATAGAATACCCTGGCACGAGCACGGATCGGGGCTGTACTCCATTCTCTTCCTGGTTCAGAAGAGATCCGGGGACTAGAGGGGGGTCCTCGACTTGAAATGCCTCAACAAGGCCATCCGCAAACAGTGCTTCAGGATGGAGACCCTCTCCTTCATATCCATTGCCAGAGACCACTGGATGACTTCCCTGGACCTCAGGAATGCCTATCTACATGTCCCCATACTACCCGCGCACAGGAGGTGGCTCCGATTTTGCTACAACGGACAACACTGGCAGTATCGGGCCCTTCCCTTCGGATTGGGGTCAGCACCTCGCATGTTCACCAAGATCCTCGTGCCCCTCATAGCGAACCTCCGACTGGAGGGAATAGCTGTCTTCCCCTATCTAGACGACCTCCTTGTCAAGGTGCCATCACGTCCGATCGTACAGGACCACCTATCTCACACCAGGGCATACCTGGAGAAGCACTGCTTCCTAGTAAACGTAGACAAGAGTCATCTCACCCTGACACAGCGCGTGGAGCACCTAGGGGTGATTTCCGACACTCTCCAGGACAGAGTGTTTATCCCAACTCACTGACAGCTCAAGCTGCGAGACCTAGTACCACTTCTCACCCTGGCGTCACTCTTGGGGTTGATGGTATCCTGCATTCGCCATCTCTGCTGGGGCCGCTTCCACTCACGCCCCCTTCAGGCCCTCCTCAGACCCTGGCAATCTGCCATTATCGACAGCCTGCCGATCTCCATCCCGCTCAACCACACCACCTTACAGTCGCTTCCATGGTGGGAACAGGCAGACCGCTTCGCCCGAGGAGTCCCTCTAACGGATCCCGAGAGAGTGATTCTAACCACAGACGCCAGCTTATTCGGGTGGGGAGCCCATCTGTCCACCAACACAGCACAGGGATCCTGGACGGCTCATGAACAGGGACACAGCATCAACTGGCTGGAACTCAGGGAGATCCGTCTTGCCCTGGTCCACTTCACCCCGCAGCTACGAGCACAACACGCATTGGTCTTTACGGACAACACCTTGGCCCAGGCCTACATCAACAACCAGGGGGGCTTGAGATCTCTGACCCTCCACAGAGAAGCCAGGCGTCTTCTCGCATGGGCGGAAACCAATCTACTATCCCTCAGAGCACGGCACATCAGAGGGCAGGTGGATGTGAAGACGGATTGGCTGAGCAGGCAAGAGATCAACCTGGGAAAATGGACCCTCTGCACGCAGGCTTTCAACCTCATAGTCGCCACATTCGGACAGCCGGTACTGGACCTGTTCGCCTCCGCCAGCAACAACAAGACACAGAGGTACTTCAGCAGGAGCCCTCTCCCCAGCGCAGAGGCACACGACGCCCTCAGCCACCCCTGGCCTCGGGGCCTGCTGTACGCGTTCCCACCATTCCCTCTCCTGGGGTGCACCGTCAACCGGGCCAAAAAGCTGCAAGCCCGGGTCATTTTGGTGGCACCATTCTGGCCACGGAGGCCCTTGTTCCCCGACCTCATCAGTCTCTCACGAGGGAGCCGGATACATCTCCCAGTCACTCCAGACTTGCTCTCGCAAGGTCCTCTATGGTACAAACAGCCCAGCTTCCTGAAGCTGACAGCTTGGCTGTTGAATCCTCTGTACACCTACGGTATTCTGCCCCTGTGGTCCAGACTCTGCTAGCCTCCCGATGCAAGTCCACCAGACGAATCTACAAATCCACATGGACTTCCTTCGTCAGATGGTGCCATTCTCCCCACATTCCTCCTCGTGCTCCCTCAATCTCTCAAATTCTTCAATTTCTTCAGGAGGAGCTAGAAAAAGGCCTTCGCCCAATACCCTATCCAGACAATTGTCAGCCTTGGATAGCACGTTAGCAGCATCCTCAGGACAGCGCTTCTTCTCACCCTCCTATCAAGCAGTTCCTTAGGGCAGCCTGTCGCTTAGCTCCTCCAGTTGTGCACTTGTTCCCCAACTGGAACCTTAATGTAGTCCTCAAGGCCCTCACGGGTCCTCCCTTTGAGCCTTTACACCAAGTCTCCCTATATTTCCTTTCCATCAAAATGGCTTTCCTCATTGCTGTTACTTCAGCGAGGAGAGTCTCAGAAATTGGGGCCCTTTCCATAGACCCTGCCTTTTGCATCTTCAGGAAGGACTCTGTGCTCCTTCGCCTAGACCCAATCTTTATTCCGAAGGTCTCCTCCCTTTTCCATCTTTCTCAGGAGGTGGTTCTTCCCTCCTTTTGCCCCAAGCCCCAACACAGACTGGAGCGACTGTGGCATACCCTGGATGTCCGCCGTGCCCTTAAAATTTACATTGAGTGCACTCAGCCCTTCAGAAAGACATCCCTGTTATTGAGCTACCACCCACACTCTAGGGGTAGCAAGGCCTCTAAGGCTGTTATCGCAAAGTGAATCTCAGCCTGTGTATCAGACGCATATAGGGCCTTAGATCTAGTTCCCCTGGCTAGGGCGCTAGCTCACTCTACCCGGAGGGCATCTACCAATTGGGCCTTCCGGTCCAGGGCACCTATTCAGGAGATCTGCAAGGCAGCCACGTGGCGGAGCCTCCACACCTTTACTAGGAATTATAAAATTGATAGCCTGGAATCCCCCCAGACTAATTACTGCTTTGGTACCTCCCTTCGTTCGAATGACTGGACGAGGGCATAGAAAGGAGAATTGGGTTACTTACCTGGGGAATTCCCTTTCTATGTCCCTCGAGGGAGGTCATTCGGCCCACTCGGTTTTGTTACTTGGGCGGTGTTCTGTTCTGAGCTGAATAGTTCTCCTGTTTGCCCCTTTGGGGGAAGGTTTTTTACAGTGTGTTTAGTTTTACAGTTGAGAAGTTGGATCCTCGGCTGTGTTACACCTGGGAAGGTGGGGGAGCGCTCTCCCTACGCATGCCCAGCTGAAAGTGCTTTGCTGTCCCCTAGTGGCCGGTGAGGAGATCGCTCCCCTTCGTCCGAATGACCTCCCTCGAGGCACCTAGAAAGGGAATTCCCCAGGTAAGTAACCCAATTCCCCAATCTCTTCTAGAGGTTAGGGTGGCAAGGGGTTAAATCTGAGAGTTCCTTGCTGCCCTCATAGCATCTGCGAAGTCCCATCCAGCAGAGCTTTTCTGGGTGGTGAGGGGGCTGGTCAGTCTGGCCTCCCTTCGCCTGGAACTGGAACCTTCCAGTGCCTGCTGTGACATATTTGTTGACCACTTCACAGATAAAATCGCTTGGATTCACCAGGACTTCAACGCATTTAATACAATGGATGAAGAAAGCCCAGTCTTGTCCAGTTTTGTGGGATCAGTTTCGGTGGGTGTCACTCGCTGAGGCGAAGGATGTTCGTGGGACGGTCAGAACCACCTCTTCTGGACTGGACCTGTGCCTGTCCTGACTGGTTAAGGCCAGCCAGGAGACACTGGGGCCGTTGCTGGCAGGGGTGGTCAGTGCCTCTCTTTGGGAGTGCAGTGTGCCGAGCTGCCTTGAGGTGGTAGTGCGGCCTCTGCTCAAGAAACCATCTCTTGACATTGACTGCCTTGCCAGTTACCAGCCTGTCTCTAACCGTCCCTTTTTAGGGATGGGTTGTGGCTCAGCAGCTGCAGGAGCATCTGAACTCCATCAGTTTTCTTGATCTCTCACTGTCTGGCTTTCGCCCCCACCCCCCTGGTTCCTCGGGTTTAGAGTCTGGGAGTACTCCTAGACTCTCAGCTCCGCCTGGATGTCCAGGTGGGGGCTGTGGTGAGGAGCACGTTTCACCAGTTACATCTGATGCGGTGGCTCAGGCCGTATGTTACAATATGTTACCTGAGGCCTGTGTACTCATATCCTCACCACATGAACCAACCAGCCATCATTCTTGATGTAACCAAGCCAAACACGTGCACCTGGGACCTTGCATCCTCATGAATGTTACGCTCCTTGACTCTCCCTCTGGTCCCCTTCCTTCGTATCCCCCCCCCCGGTCTCTCAGATTGTAAGCCTTAGGGCAGGGACCGTGTCTGTTCAATTTCTTTGTAAAGCAGCGGGTACATTGCTGGCACTATATAAATGCTTGCTAATAATAATAATAAGTCTCTGACCCGGCCACTATCCTCCATACTTGGACTATTGTAATGCAGTCTATGTGGGGCTACCCGTAGTGACAGTTTGGAGGCTGCAGCTAGTACAGAATGAGGAGGCCTGCCTCCTTACAAGGACGAGTCGCTGTGAGCACATCACACCAGTGCTCCGTTGTCTGCATTGGCTGTCTGTAGTCTTTAGGGTGTTGGTACTTACCTATACAGCCCTATGTGGCCTTGACCCTGCTTATCTGCAGGACCACCTCGCTCCCCAGGCCAGCTGGGGGCACCTTTCTCCAAGTCCCCTGAGATGCGATCATGGAGAGGGTGTTTTCTGTGGCCGCACCAAGGCTATGGAACTTCCTCCCAGCAGAGGTCTCTGTGGCCCTGGACCTCTCCTTCCGGCGGCAGTGCAAGACCTGGCTGTTCCGCTAGGCTTTGGTGAGGCTGATAGGTGGGGGGGGGACTGAGGGGTTAGGGGGTAAGGCTTTATTTTTTGGTGCCTCACTGTTTTATGGTGGTGGTTTTTATAATCTATATATTTTTAAAATTTATATTGTTAGCCTCCCCAAGCTGTTTTTTGCTGGAGGGTGCGGGGTATAAGTTTATATAAATAAATAAAATTGTATATGTTGAATGGGTTGAACCGTTTCATGATAACAGGTAATGATTGCTGAAGCGTTGATTAAATCAATGCCTCTAGTAACGACTCCTGAAGACTATTGTTTTTCACTTCTGTCTTTGCTTCTAAGTCAGTGGTTCCTGAATGATGCATAATTATGAAAAGATTTCTAATCCATGATTATGAGAAGAGATCCTGTCTTCATTATGACTCTTCATGGGTGAATAATAAAGACTGCACCTGGTTTGAATTAATAGTGCAGGGGGGAAATTGATATTACTTCTTGTTTCAGTCTCGTAGTCTTTAAAGCAGATGAGGCACAAACCGTCTCAACTGCATTTTCTTGAAGTGTACTGTTCTACTTTTGACTGCAAGATGAATAAGAATCTCAAATGGCTTTAGAGAGTTTCCTATTTGTTTTTTGTCCATGATTTCTTTCAACTATTGCTACAGATTAAGGAATCTTAGATTTGTTTGGCAACTTTTTTTAGCCATTGAGGGTTGTAGCATGTGATTCTCATACTTCCGGTTGCCTTTACTTATCAGCCTTGTGTTTCAGGGAAGATTGTCCTACTAAGAATGGTTGGGTGACTTAGTTTACAAACGTAAGGATATAAACCCTCCAGGATGGGTCACTTCAATGAACCAAACTCTGGCTCAGGCCTGAACTCATGTCAGGCCAGAAGCTTCTGTTAGAAAGAAGCGAAACCTAACCTGTCATTTACTGGAAACAAGAACCTTATTCAGTGGCTTTAGAAGTATGCCTACATCCAGATTTAAATATTCCTGGGAACAGGAATTGTATTTATTTATTTTATTTATTTTATAAATTTGTACCCCGCCCCTCCTGTAAGCAGCGCGGCGCGGCTTCCAACAGTAAAACAACCCAATAAAATACAATTTAAAATCATCAATACATATAAATTATTAAAACAGGGCTCAGAGCCTTCATGATACATAATAAATAATGGATCAGGTGGGGGAGCTAAAAAATCCCCCCCTTACCCCACCCTCCCCAAATGCCTGGGCGAACAGCCAGGTTTTACAACTTCGCTGGAATGTCAACAGGCTGGGGGCCAGGCGAGCTTCCTCCGGAAGGGAATTCCAAAGGCGCGGCCCGGCCCGGCCACCGAGAATGCCCTCTCCATTGTGGCCCCCGCTTAACACAGGGGACCTCCAAGAAGGCACCCCCGGTGGACCGAAGGGACCGTTCTGGGGCGCGAAGGGCGAGGCGGTCCCTGAGGTATGAGGGGCCCAGACCGTGAAGGGCTTTATAGATCAACACCAAAACCTTGAACCTTGCTCGGCACGCTATCGGCAACCAGTGCAGAGCTCGGAGCACAGGTGTAATATGCTCCCAACAGCCCGTCCCCGTAAGGAGACGAGCCGCCGCATTCTGCACTAGCTGCAACCTCTGAACCAGACAAAAGGGAAGCCCCACGTAGAGCACGTTACAGTAGTCCAGCCTCGAGGTGACGAAAGCATGGATGAGGGAGGCCAGGTCTGGGCCGGAGATGAACGGATGAACCAGATACAACTGGCGGAAGGCAGCCTTGGTGACTCCCTCCACCGGCCGCTCCAGGCGAAAGTCTGCGTCCAATATCACCCCCAGACTCTGGACCTGCTGAGCTATAGGAGGGCGAACCCCCCCANCCCCCCCCCCCCCCCCCAACGTTTCGCAGACTTGCTTCTTCAGGAAGTGTAGTATAACTTGCTGCAGAAATAATCTTCAGTAACACCAACAACAGTATAACTACACAAAGAGAGGGCCCACAGAGGTGCTTATTAAATAATCCTCATTAACAGGCAGCAGTAAAAATATTTTACAAAAATCTCATTATCCTACTTTTGCAGACCACAGAATCCCACCTATTAAAACTATAATTGCCATGCCACTTAATTTTACACCTGTAAACTCATTATGCACTACCTTTAGCTCAGAAAAAATCTTGAAATACCGAACAGCATCTATTCTTAGTCACTCTCTAAACAGGTACCTAGCCACCAGTTTATAATCTTACTAATTCTTCAGAAATCAAGCTTGAAACCCAAAGTAGTCAGAAATATTATTTATTTATTTATTCTTTTTTATTTTAAAGTTTTTACCTTTATCTCCCTTATGTCAAAAACTTAGCTTAGTCACAAAAGCATCTTCTCCAAGGTTTCACTTGGCCCCTTAGTTCCACAGCTAGATTGAGCAAGTAGCTTCAATATTCTAAAGAGACCAACAGGGCTCCTGGTAACAAAGAAAATGTGATGCCTCCCTCTACAACTGTTAGTATATATTCTCTCTCCCTCACCACTCCCAGCTGTGGGACTAATTAAGTCACCTACAACAGGAGCAAGATAAATGACCTTTTCTTACAACTGAGTAAAATTACCCTATTAAATTCACACTATGCTGTCAGTGAGGTCATATAGTTAAAACAAATATTGGAATATGGTTGACCATATTGAAGGTTGTGAATTACTACCATTGTTTTCTTATAAAAGAGCAAAAAATATTATTAACTATTTAACAAAAGCAAAAATGCATGCACCTGCTTCAGTACAGGTGACATTGGATAAGAAACCCTTAGTAGGTAACTTTCAATGTGGGCAATGCGTTAACTGCACTTTCAGTTTAACAATAAAATAATTTAAAGAGAGCAAAGGTAAAGTTTACCAAATAAGGGATTTTATTAATTGTAATACCTCTTGGGTTATATATGTAATACAATTCCCTTGTCTTAAACTCTATATAGGCAAAACATCTAGGAGTTTGAAAATTTGAATTACAGAGCATAGGAGTAAATTTTAAGAATAAGACACCTAATGCCCCTTTAGTGGATCATTTTTTTCAGCATCATAGTTCAATTATCTCTCTCTCTTTCTGGGGAATGGAAAGGATTGCACCTTCTTCAGATCCGAAGTTGTTAGCTAGGCGGGAAAGCTTTTGGATAACTGTTCTAGATACAATTCAGCCAAGAGGTCTAAATGACCTCACTGACAGCATACTAGTGTGAGTTTAATAGGGTAATTTTACTCAGTTGTCAGATACAGTAAATTATCTTGGTCCTGTTGTAGGTGACTTAATTAGTCCCACAGCTGGGAGTGGTGAGGGAGAGAGAATATATTCTAACAGTTGTAGAGGGAGGCATCACATTTTCTTTACCAGGACCCCTGTTGGTCTCTTTAGAATATTGAAGCTACTTGCTCGATCTAGCTGTGGAACTAAGGGACCAAGTGAAACCTTGATGGAGAAGAAGCTTTTGTGAATAAGCTAAGTTTTTGACATAAGGGAGATAAAGGCAAAAACTTTAAAATAAAATAAAACAACAATAAATAAATGAGAAAAAATTCTGACTACTTTGGGTTTCAAGCTTGGTTTCAGAAGGATTAGTAAGATTAAACTGGTGACTATTATTATTATTATTATTATTATTATTATTATTATTATTAACAAACATTTATATAGCGCCAGCAGTGTACCTGGTACTTTACAAAGTAATAAAATAGACAGGGTCCCTGCCCCTAGGGCTTACAATCTGAGAGACAGGAGCTGGGGGAGAGACTTAGGAAGGGGAACAGAGGGAGAGACAAGGGGTCTAACATTCATGAAGATGCGAGGTCTCAAGTGCACGTACTTGGCTTGGTTACGATGAGAATGACAGCAGGCAGGTCCATGTTGCAAGGATAAGGGTAAACCGATCGTAGGTATAGGAATAGTGGCTCAGCAGGATAAAGAGTCAGACAGAGCAGAGCGAAAGAGGTGAGTTTTAAGGAGAGATTTGAAGGTATGAAGGGAGGGGGCAAGGCGGATGTGGACAGGGAGGGAGTTCCAGGCATGGGGGGCAGCAAGTGAGAAGGGACGAAGGCGCTTAGGGGAGCAGGGAAGGCGTGGAAGGGTGAGAGAAGGGACAGAGGAGGAGCGAAGTGCACGGGCTGGAGTATGGAGGGCGATAAGTGCAGAGAGGTAGGGGGGAGCAAGGTTGTGAAGAGCTTTATAGGTGAAGACTAGGAGCTTGTGCAGGATTCGTTCAGGAAGGGGAAGCCAGTGAAGCGAAGAGAGGAGGGGCTGCACATGGTCGAAGCGACTGGCGAGGTAGATGACCCTGGCAGCAGAGTTTTGGACAGAGATGAGGGGAGAAAGGTGAGACCGGGGAAGGCCAGTGAGAAGGAGGTTACAGTAATCGAGGCGAGAGATGACCAGAGCATGAACAAGAGTTTTGGCAGACGAGACAGAGAGAAAAGGGCGAATCTTAGCAATGTTATGGAGGGAGAAGCGACAGGATTTAGCAACAGAGTCAATGTAGGGTTTAAAAGAAAGGGCTGAGTCAAAGATGAAGCCTAGGCTACGGGCTTGGGGGACAGGCAGGATGGTGACTCCATCAATAGTTATTGACAGTGAGGAAGGAGAGGAAGGATGAGGGGGGAAGATAAGGAGTTCAGTTTTAGCCATGTTGAGTTTGAGTTGACGTTGAGACATCCAGGTAGAGATGTCAGAGAGACAGTTGATGAGACGAGCTTGAACAGAGGGAGAGAGAGAGGGAGTAGAGAGATAGAGTTGAGTGTCATCAGCATAGAGGTGGTATTGGAAGCCATGGGAGGCAATGAGTTTGCCTAAGGATGAGGTATAGATCGAGAAGAGGAGAGGGCCAAGAACAGAGCCTTGAGGAACACCAACTGAGAGGGGGAAGGAGGAGGAGGCGGAGTTGGAGAGAGACACATTAAAGGAGCGGTCAGAGAGGTAGGAGGAGAACCAGTTATGGACAGAGCCACAAAAGCCAAGGGAGTGAAGGGAATCCAGCAAGAGTGAGTGGTCAACAGTATCGAAGGCAGCAGAGAGATCAAGGAGGACAAGAATGGAATAGAGACGTTTAGATTTAGCCACCAGAAGATCATTGGTGATCTTAGCGAGAGCAGTTTCAGTAGAATGAAGGGGGCGGAAGCCAGATTGGAGGGGGTCAAGGGAGGAGTTGGAGGATAGGAAGTCAAGGCAGCGGGAGTAGGTACCTGTTTAGAGAGTGACTTTTAGAATAGATGCTGTTAGGTATTTTAAGATTTGTTTCTGAGCTAAAGGTAGTGCGTAATGAGTTTACAGATGTAAAATAAAGTGGCATGGCAATTATAGTTTTAGTAGGTGGGATTCTGTGGTCTGCAAAAGTTTAGTTATTTAAAGACCCTGGATGGAGCTGTTATATTAAATTACTGGTTTTATATTATATGAGTTAGTTCCATGTTTTGTAATCTAGTTGTTAAGCAGCCAGCCCTGAAGGGGTTAAAAACTCCAACCTTTTTGGAAGCGTGCCACCCAGAACGTATAGCCGATTCTGGATGGCTTGCTAAAAGAGCTGGAGGAAGGGATATTGTGGCTGACTTCTACTCCCAACAACAAATATACACCATCTCAAAAGAGACTTGGCTCCCTGCAATGTGTTCTGAATTTATATCTTGTAAATTGATGACTCTTAGCATTTCAGGACTGGTACATAATAAACATTATGCAATTAAGCAAATTATAAAATGTCTGCCAATTATTGTTATACAAAGAAGCCTTAATCTTGGAGTGTTGGGATAGGTTGGGGAAGAAAGATTTTTGGTTACTTTCCATCTGAAAATATAAGGATGTTATAGGTTGCCCAATCCTTTTATGGATACCTGACATCAAATGTCTGTATCTTTTGCCTTTGTGCTATTTGACACTTTCTGACTTACATGGGGGAGCAGGACTCTAAGACTAGAATTCTGGAACTGAATACAGTTGTAGGATTCCACCTTCTTGTACCTGACACACTTGGTGCTTTGATACTGTAAGTGTGTGTGTGTGTGTGTGTGTGTAGTACTGCGTATATAAAGTAATCACTTCAGTGTTTGTGGAGCACTGACTTTGAGCAGATGGAGATGTCAATTAGGGACTACAAATTGGAAATTATTCTGATCCCATGGGTGAATTAGTGTGTTTATTTAGTAATTCTTAATGTCGCAGCCTTTCCATTAGCAGATGTTCTAAACATTTTTGATTACCTCGTGTTTTCTATCCCCACACTTCTAGGAGTGGTATTCCTGTTTGGTAAAGTGTGGATTGAATCAGCAACGGCATATGTTGGCTGTTGTGTGACAGTGAAAAACATTGAGAGAACTATCTACCTATTGCCACGTGAGATGGTAAGCTGTTAGAGTTTGTGTCCCTGAGATTTTCAAGCTTGTTGGCATTAAATATCTTAATTCATTGGGCTTTAAGCAGCGCGTGATGAGTTTCAGTGGGCTGTTCAGGGGAAACTCTTGCAGCAAAAGGCTTCCTGATGTAAGTTGTAAAAAAGGTTGTGCAGATTGTTATATACATGGTACTGATAATGTGAAATATAGAGCGTAATTTCACTGCCTTCTAAGCTGTAGCTCTATTAATAAATTTGGGAGGGAGTTAACTTTTATTAAAAGGATTTCAATGTCAGAAGGGTGGGGGGGCAGGAAATGAAGTTGCTCCTCTATCTTAAGCTTCCATTTCCTTTGTCTTTAATTAGTCTCTTCAACTTCAACTACTGATTTGGGGGGCATGGTATCCCTTTTTGTTTTTGATGTCTAATATGGTAAAATAACTTCTGATTTTTGTACTTATGCTGAGTGCATAGTTTTCATAGTGTTATATCATTTTTCTCTTGTGTAACTAAAGCAAATGGATCTATCGTCCAGTAAAAAGATGGGGAATCCTGTGAGCATGATGAGCATCTATCAAGAATTCAATGATAAGATTGCAGCAAAATACAAGATTATGAAGTTCAAGTCTAAGGTTTGTCTTTTATGTTAATGGTTTAAAAAAAAAAAAAAAAGATTCCACCCCATCTCTTTCTGGCTTTGGAAGGTAAAAAACTGTAATGAAGCGAGGTAGAGACCAAGATAATATTGTGTGGTTGCAGATCCCAGAGAAAATTCAAAGCTGCTTTGGCAGCATGATTTCTAAGAAATCGGCCTCCTTTTGATAAAACAGAACAGTTCCAACTCTCCAAACAGTTGTGTTCTAGCATGGTTTGTGTACTTGTCGTCATGGTTACAAATATTAAACCCACCTCTTTCTGCTAATGGCTTAGTTTACAGTGCAGTACGTGTTATCTGCTCTGGAATGCAGTCCCAAACCATTATTTAAACCATTGCAAGGACTTCTAAGGGGCTTGTTCATATATTGTACTAAAGGGAAGGATACCCTGTGCTATCTCTCTGAATGTGTGGATGCTCTGGAGTGATAAACTACTCTCCACTCTTAATCGTCAGAACTGTTACCCCTTACTAGTGTTCACGCATTGCATCAATGAGAAAGAGAAATTAATAGTAACTGCCTTTAACCTAGAGTGACAGTGTGCGGTTATGGTTAAAACTCGGATCTAAAAGGGAGAGAACAAGGAACAGGCATGAGCTTCAGGTGTCTGCGCAAGACTTTGTTAACCTGATGATCTCTTGCTTGGTGTTCCACTATAGGTTGACAGAACAATTGCATGTTAAAATGTAGGTTCCTTGGCTATCTGTTAAACACAGTCAGTGAGTATAGTTGGCTTTGTATTGGGCATAGGAAGTTATGGAGCTTCTCGTATTACAAATTAAATACTGTTTTAATCTTTTTAACTCCTTTCCTTGACCCATGCTAGCACTTTTTTGAGAGCCAACAGGTAAACTTGAAATTTAACTACTGAGCCTGTCTTGTTTTTTTTCCTGATCTGTAATATCTGTCGGTGTGGGTTTATGGGTAATGTGACTTTTTAGGAGGCAAAAACATCTGCTAGTGTAAGAACAGGTACAGTTTATTAATAATACAAAGGTTTGTATTCAGAAGTGAATATATTCAGAAGTGAATACTCAGAAGTGCCACAGACAGTGACAGAGCAGGTTTTGTTGTGATATAGACACAAGGCCCTCCCCTCCCCGTAATATAAGGGAATGGTATCCTGCTGTTAGAAACAAACAACTGCTTGTTTTTGTGTGTGCACCTTTTATGTTCTCATTGATGTTTTTAGACTAATTGACTTATAAAAGCTGTTTTTAAAATTTTGAAGTTTGGTGTTGAATAATTGTTGATCTACTTAATATGGAAGCATGCCTTGTATATTTTTGGACATAAAACAAGACTTGGAAGAAGAATAGTTGAACATTGTCTCAGGATATTTATTTTTTTCTGACCTTTTTTTATGTAGATGAAAACTGGTTTTCCTGCAACTTTTAACATGCTTTTTAGAATATATGCCTACAGTTAATCTAATTGCCCCAAAAGGGAAAGCTTTGAGGGAAACTATTCTCTTTTAAATGAAATGCCCAATTGGGTTCCTTACATGGGAATTGGGATTCTAGTTGATGAACAGGGAAGTTGGACAGAGGGTAATGCCTTGCATCATCCACTAGGAGGCAGCACTAAGCTGAAAGCGTCTGATCAGGGAAGCTCTCACCTCTCGTTCCAGTCGTATAAAGCCAAAGAGCAGTACCTAAACCATGTAAACAAGAGAGAATCTCCCTATCTAAGGAACTGGCAACTAACGCCCCTATGGGGCCTAAAAACCCCCAACTTACTCGAATTCCAGGATAGAGGAATAGAGAGTGTACCCGAGTCCGTAGCATATATCCATGGGAGGGCCGACTTACCTTCCTATTCATCGACTAGAATCCCAATTCCCAGATAAGGGACCCAACTGGGCATGAAGTCGGTAAGTCGGACAGAGGGAGGTAACAAGCAGTAATGTTGGCACTGGGAGGGATAAAGGTAGGGTACACCCCAAGTAACTGGTCTAATCTAGAACCCCTTGGAGAATGCGGCGGCCGAACGCCGCCTCCGTGGACTCCAATAGGTCGATCTTATAGTGTCTAGTAAACATGTGAACAGATTTCCAGGTAGCAGTCCTGCAAATCTCGGAGTAAGAAGCTCTATGGCAGAATGCCCAAGAGATCGCCGCTGCTCTGGTAGAATGAGTAATAATCTTAGCTGAAGGAACAATACCCTTAGCCCTGTAAGCTGCTTGTATGCAGGAAGAAACCCAATGAGAAATAACTGATTCTATAGCCTTCAGTCCGTTTATTCAGACTCGGAGAGATCTCCCACGCATCCACTAGGAGGCAGCAAAGACTTTCTGCTGGGCACCCTTGCTTCCCCAGTCGAAAGTCTGCTTCCGTTCGACTAGGTTGTGCAGCAGGGGTGCTCCGCACCCCAACCGGACTTTCTTCGACCCTGCGGGGTTTTTTTCTGCAAAAAGCAGCCTAAGGGCATTAAAATCTGTGCCTTGGTGCTGGCCCCCGGGTACGGCCCGGGTTTCTTCAAGGCTCCTCATTTCACTCCGGTGCTGGCTCCCGAGTATGGCCCGGGTGCCCACAGCGCAGGATTCGACCCCAGAGTATGGACCTTCTGGAGCAGCGCGTGGGATGGCGGAGACGGCAAAGATCCGCCGAGCCGCCGCCATTAAGGCTGCAAAGTGGCAAAAAGAAGCCCCAGCCCCTGAACGCGAAAGGGAAACCGCACGGGGTAGCTCCATCCAGGCCGCAATCCCCGCAGCTCGCGTGGAGGACACGCTGGCTGAGTCCAGGGAGGAGTGGCAGATCTTTGAGGCTGAGGAGCTGGAAGCACAGGAGGAGGCAGAATCATCTGTCTCCTCGCAAGCAAGGGGGCATGGGGAGGCGGAATCGTTGCAAAAACTCCAGATGGACGCACTGAGGACCATGATGGGGGTTCTCGTGCGTATAGAAAAGAACCAGAAGCGGGCTCGCTCTAGTTCCTTCCTCCACCAACTTTAAAGGCTCCTCTAAAAAGGCAGGAAAAGGCAAGCAGGCGATCAAACCTGCCCATAAAACACCCCCCAAGCTCTCTCTCAGGGATCTCTTGGGATCATCCTCAGAGGATGAAGGGGAGGCTCCCCTCTTGGAGGAGGGGGAAGTTCTAGACTCTTCTGACCAAGAGCCCCCCCCCCCCACAACCTCCACGCAAGAAGCACAGGAGAGAAAGACAGACCAGATCCCCTTCCCCCTCTCAATCATCGGGGGGATCACGGGAGGAATTGGCCCTCTCTTACCAGTGCAGGGGATCAGGATGCCCCCGAGTGGGAGGATGTCCTTTCCAAGGGGCACAAGGAGGCGGGCAGAGAGCTTCCATCTGAACAAGGCCCCAAACTCCTCCGTAGGGCGCAAAGGGCACTTAGAATAACCCCTAGCATGCAAAAGAAAAAGGAATCCGACTCCTCCTCTGAGGAGGAGGACTCAGATAGGGATTATATCCCTAAGCTGCATAGCAGCGATAAGGGAGTGATTTTGGACCGAGCATTTGAAAAGATAATTAGGACACAGTGGAAACAGCCCACCAAGTCCTCTAAGCTCTCTAAGGTCCAACAGTCTCTGTATTCGTTCACTAAACAGAACGATCCCATTTTCAAACCACCTAGCTTGGATTCTGCCGCAGCCTCACTAGCCCGCCAATCTGTATTCCCCTTATCAGAGGATCTGTTACCTAAAGACCCGACAGACAAGGGTATAGAAGTTGGGCTTCGAAAAAATTACGAGGCCTTATCATACAATCTGCAAATAGCTACCACCGCTTCATATGCCTCCAGAGCCATTATGAAGTGGTTTAATTTAGCCAAGGACCCTAACATCTCAGAGGCATTGTCGCGCAAGCTGGCAGCCAACGTTATGCTGGCCCATGCCTTTCTCATGGATGCCTCCATGGACATGGTCGACTCGAGTCACCGCAGCTAATGTAACTGTGCGCAGACGTCTATGACTACGATCGTGGGGAGTTGACTCCCACGCAAAGAGTCTACTGGTTAACAGTAAATTTAAGGGAGGAAAGCTATTCGGCCAGGCTTTAGACAAGGCTCTCACCGAGGCCTCTAATAAGGGCAAAAAGCATTCACTCAACCAGGTGCAGTCATTTAAAACATTTTTTTGACCTTTCCAACGATTTAATCCGACCCACAGGCGACAGTACTACTTGCACAATTCATGGGCTCAACCACAGAGAGGCAGAGGCCAAAGGGGACGAGGATCCAAGCCTCAAAGATCTAACTTTCAACCCTCATATTCCAGACGACCAGGATCCCCGTCTCGCAAGCAGGAATCCTGGCTCCTTGGACACTTCCTCCCTAGACTCCGTTCCTCTGGAAGGAAGACTCCACCTATTCACCAAGCAGTGGCAACAATCCATCTCCGACGCCTGGGCCATCCAAACGGTGTCGCAAGGATACTCAATCGAATTCAGAACCAAGCCAAGGGACTTCTTCCGGATATCCCCCATCTCGGCTGCGCCGGACAAAAGAAAAGCTATGGCATCCGAAATCGACAGGTTACACAAACTGGACGCCATAGAAAGAGTCCCCTGGTACGACAAGGGAAAAGGCCTGTACTCGCTTCTCTTCTTGGTACAAAAGAAGTCAGGAGAATGGAGAGTGGTACTGGACCTAAAAAGACTGAACAATTTATCAGGATCCAAAAGTTCAAAATTGAGACCTTGGCCTCAATATCACTAGCAATCTCAAAGGATGATTGTCTCGCTTCTCTGGATTTAAAGGACGCCTACTTACACGTCCCCATTCTGCCTGCTCACTGTCGATGGCTATGTTTCGCCTACAACGGTCAGCACTGGCAGTACAGAGCTCTCCCCTTCGGCCTTGCCACGGCGCCACGAACATTCACAAAAATCCTAATACCAATCATAGTCAACCTGCGCCTGCAGACAGTGGCTATCTTCCCTTATCTGGACGACATCTTGATCCGTGCAATGACTCGCGAACTGACCCAAGCGCATGTGCACCTCACCGTCAATTACCTGGAACATCATGGGTTTCAAATCAACTTCAAAAAGAGCCACTTGACCCCGTCTCAGTGCCTCAAACACCTGGGGGTCATCTCCACACCCAATTGGACAGGATCTTCATCCCCACCCCACGTCAAGACAAAATCAGGACACTCATAGCAACCGTCCAGGCTCATCACAAAACCTCGCTGAAAACTTGGGCATCCCTGCTCGGTTGCATGATCTTGTGCATACGACACCTACAGTGGGCTCGCTATCACGCCCACAAACTACAACAACTGCTCCGCCCCTGGCAGAAACGCATCATAGACAACTGCTCAGTTTCCATCCCTACACCTCTACAGACCCTCCAGTCCCTCTCCTGGTGGACAGACCCAGAAAGATTCAGCCAGGGAGTTCCCCTCTCGGAGCCACGCAGGGTGATCTTGACCACCGACGCGAGCCTTCTAGGATGGGGTGCGCATATCAACACCACATTCGCACAGGTAATCTGGTTCCCAGCGGACACCAGCCACAGCATCAACTGGCTGGAACTCAAAGCCATACGGCTGGCCCTGTTGCACTTCTGCCCCCTGGTGAACGGGCAACACGTGTTAGTATTCACGGACAACACCACAGCCATGGCGTATGTCAATCACCAGGGAGGCTCCCGATCCAGACCATTGCACAGAGGCGATGCTGCTGATGAACTGGGCGGAGACCCACCTACTCTCCCTATCTGCCCTGCACATCAAAGGGACAGACAACATTGAAGTGGACTGGCTGAGCCGCCAGACAGTCGACTCGGGGGAATGGTCTCTCAGTCCGTCGGCGTTCCTGCAAATAACACGGAAGTTCGGCAAACCGAAAGTGAACCTCTTTGCCTCACCGACCAACTGCAGACTGCCTCGATTCTTCACCAGACATGCCCATCCAAAGGCTGAGGGTGTCGATGCGCTCGATCATCCATGGCCGACGGGACTCCTCTATACCTTCCCTCTCTTTCCTCTGCTCAGTCGGGCTCTTTGACATTGCAAGACACAACTCTCCACGGTGATATATGTAGCCCTATTTTGGCCTCGCCACCCATGGTTCCCGGACCTACTCGCAATGTCACAGGGGACGCGGCTGACACTGGATCTCACACCCGATCTCCTGTCACAGGGACCTGTTCTGTACCAAAAGCTGGAGTTCCTCAAACTAACGGCGTGGCTATTGAAACCCTAGCCCTTCAATCCTTGGGGTATTCAGACCTGGTCATCCAGACATTGTTAGCCTCCAGACGTAAATCAACCCATCACATTTACCAGTGTACGTGGAAGGTGTTCGCGACCTGGTGTACTGCGCACCGAATAAATCCCCTACAACCATTAGTAGGACAAATCCTTCAGTTCCTACAAGAGGGGCTTGACAAGGGCCTACGTCCCAACACGATTTCGAGACAATTAGCCGCAATTGACAGTACCCTGGGGGCGGCGGGTGGGCCTCGATTTTCAACCCACATACACATTAGACAATTCCTAAGGGCTGCTCATAAAATTTTCCCCCCGGTGGTTCATAGATTCCCCAATTGGAACCTTAATTTGGTACTCTCAGCTCTAACAGCTCCTCCTTTTGAGCCCTTGGACTTGGTGTCTTTGTTCTTTTTGTCAATCAAAGTTACTTTTTTGTTAGCCATTACATCTGCACGGCGGATGTCAGAGCGGATCCCCCACTCATACTAATGGCCATTCTCTTGATCTTGTCCTCTCTAGAAACTGCTCTGTCGCTGATCTCTCCTTCGATCCTCATCCTATATCAGACCACTTCCTTGCCTCTTTCAACATTTCCCACTGTCCCCCCTCCTCTTCCCCTTCTCTACGCCCCTTCCGTGACCTTCAAGCTATTGATCCCCTGGACTTTGCCTCCTCTCTCTCTCCCCTTCTTCCTACAGTCTTCTCTTCCTCCTCCCCTGACTCCGCTGTCTCTGCTCTCAACGCCTCTCTCTCCTCCACACTTGACTCCCATGCCCCTCTCTCTTCCCGCCCTGCCTTCTCCCACAACCCCCGTCCTTGGCTCACCCCTAGTATCCGCCACCTCCGTTCTTGCACTCGTGCTGCTGAACGACTCTGGCGCAAATCCCATTCTCACGCTGACTTCCTTCACTTCAAATTCTGTCTCTCCACCCTTACTTCTGCTATCTCCCTTGCTAGACAACACTACTATGCCTCCCGCATTGAGTCCTGTTCTCGGGACCCTCGCCGCCTGTTCTCTACCTTTGACTCCCTCCTCAAGCCTCCCTGTCCTCCCCCTCCTTCTTCCCTTTCTGCTCAGGATCTTGCCTCCTTCTTCACCTCCAAGATAGACAAGATCCGCCTCGACATCGCTTCCCACTCCTCTCTTCCCACTCCCACCCCTCTCCCTCCTCCCCCTCCTTCTCTCATGTCCTCCTTCTCCCCTGCCTCCCTTAAGGAAATCTCCTCTCTGCTCTCCTCCTCCAACCCTTCCACTTGCCCCCTTGATCCCATTCCTTCCCGCCTCCTCACCTCCATTACTCCCACTGTCGCCCCTTCCTTCCTGCACATCATCAACCTCTCCCTCTCTACTGGCTCTTTCCCTTCTGCCTTCAAACATGCCACAGTCTCTCCTATTCTCAAAAAGTCCACTCTTGACCCCTCTGACCCTTCTAGCTATCGTCCTGTCTCACTCCTTCCTTTTGCTTCCAAGCTGCTTGAACGTGTTGTCTACTCCCGCTGCCTTGACTTCCTATCCTCCAACTCCTCCCTTGACCCCCTCCAATCTGGCTTCCGCCCCCTTCATTCTACTGAAACTGCTCTCGCTAAGATCACCAACGATCTTCTGGTGGCTAAATCTAAACGTCTCTATTCCATTCTTGTCCTCCTTGATCTCTCTGCTGCCTTCGATACTGTTGACCACTCACTCTTGCTGGATTCCCTTCACTCCCTTGGCTTTTGTGGCTCTGTCCATAACTGGTTCTCCTCCTACCTCTCTGACCGCTCCTTTAATGTGTCTCTCTCCAACTCCGCCTCCTCCTCCTTCCCCCTCTCAGTTGGTGTTCCTCAAGGCTCTGTTCTTGGCCCTCTCCTCTTCTCGATCTATACCTCATCCTTAGGCAAACTCATTGCCTCCCATGGCTTCCAATACCACCTCTATGCTGATGACACTCAACTCTATCTCTCTACTCCCTCTCTCTCTCCCTCTGTTCAAGCTCGTCTCATCAACTGTCTCTCTGACATCTCTACCTGGATGTCTCAACGTCAACTCAAACTCAACATGGCTAAAACTGAACTCCTTATCTTCCCCCCTCATCCTTCCTCTCCTTCCTCACTGTCAATAACTATTGATGGAGTCACCATCCTGCCTGTCCCCCAAGCCCGTAGCCTAGGCTTCATCTTTGACTCACCCCTTTCTTTTAAACCCTACATTGACTCTGTTGCTAAATCCTGTCGCTTCTCCCTCCATAACATTGCTAAGATTCGCCCTTTTCTCTCTGTCTCGTCTGCCAAAACTCTTGTTCATGCTCTGGTCATCTCTCGCCTCGATTACTGTAACCTCCTTCTCACTGGCCTTCCCCGGTCTCACCTTTCTCCCCTCATCTCTGTCCAAAACTCTGCTGCCAGGGTCATCTACCTCGCCAGTCGCTTCGACCATGTGCAGCCCCTCCTCTCTTCGCTTCACTGGCTTCCCCTTCCTGAACGAATCCTGCACAAGCTCCTAGTCTTCACCTATAAAGCTCTTCACAACCTTGCTCCCCCCTACCTCTCTGCACTTATCGCCCTCCATACTCCAGCCCGTGCACTTCGCTCCTCCTCTGTCCCTTCTCTCACCCTTCCACGCCTTCCCTGCTCCCCTAAGCGCCTTCGTCCCTTCTCACTTGCTGCCCCCCATGCCTGGAACTCCCTCCCTGTCCACATCCGCCTTGCCCCCTCCCTTCATACCTTCAAATCTCTCCTTAAAACTCACCTCTTTCGCTCTGCTCTGTCTGACTCTTTATCCTGCTGAGCCACTATTCCTATACCTACGATCGGTTTACCCTTATCCTTGCAACATGGACCTGCCTGCTGTCATTCTCATCGTAACCAAGCCAAGTACGTGCACTTGAGACCTCGCATCTTCATGAATGTTAGACCCCTTGTCTCTCCCTCTGTTCCCCTTCCTAAGTCTTTCCCCCAGCTCCTGTCTCTCAGATTGTAAGCCCTAGGGGCAGGGACCCTGTCTATTTTATTACTTTGTAAAGTGCCAGGTACACTGCTGGCGCTATATAAATGTTTGTTAATAATAATAATAATAATAATAAATTGGGGCCCTGTCTGCAGACCCGGCCTTCTGTGTTTTCAGGAAGGACTCTCTTCGTCTCCGTCCAGACCCCTCCTTTGTCCCTAAGGTCTCATCCTCCTTCCATATGTCTCAGGATGTCATTCTACCGTCCTTTTGCCCACGGCCTAGCCACCCACTGGAAAGAACTTTGCACACGTTGGATGTGCGCAGGACCTTAAAGATTTATTTGACTCGTATGGCCCCTTTCAGGCGTTCCCCCAGCCTGATGGTTAAATATCACCCTCGTCATAGGGGGGAAAAGGCCTCTAAGCCTGTCATCTCAGGGTGGATTGCCACTTGTGTAGCGGAAGCTTACAAAGCCTCGGGACTTCAACCTCCCAATCCTATCCTAGCCCATTCTACCAGGGGAGCAGCCGCCAGTGCGGCTTTCTATTCCCGGGCTCCTGTGGAGGAGATTTGTAGGGTGGCCACCTGGAGGTCCCTACATCCCTTCACCAAACATTATAAAGTGGATCTGCACCAATCCGCCAAAGCTGCCTTTGGCAGGCGGGTTCTGCAGACGGTGCTGGGATCTAACTGACTTGTTTCCCCGCTCGTGCCGAATAAACTAACTGCTCTGTTATCTCCCTGAGTCCGAATAAACGGACTGAAGGCAATAGAAAGGGCAATTGGGATTCTTACCTGTGAATTGCCCTTCTGTAGCCTTGCAGGGAGTTTATTCGGCCCACCCATCTGTTTCTAATCTGTTAAAATAAGTTAGATTGTTCTACGTGGTTACCCTGTTACGGGGAAGGTTGTGTCTTGTTCTTATATTTTCAGTTCTCATCTTCAGCTGTGTTACTCCTGGGGAATCGAGGGAGCGCTCCCTACGCATGCCCAGCAGAAAGTCTTTGCTGCCTCCTAGTGGATGCGAGGGAGATCGCTCCCTGAGTCTGAATAAACTCCCTGCAAGGCTACAGAAGGGCAATTCAAAGGTAAGAATCCCAATTGCCCTTTTTGAAGCTTTCTTCCCCCTCACTTTGGGTCTGTTGTTAATGAGCAACACTGAGGACTGTCTGAACTGTGAAGTTCTATCCAGGTAGAACTTTAATGCTCTCCTAACGTCCAGAGAGTGTCAAAGCCTTCCTAAAGAGTGGCTTGGACAGGGACAGAAAGACGGAAGTGACAGCTCCTGTTCTCTGTGGAATAAGGAATTCGTTTTTGGAATGAAGGCTGGGTCCAGCCTCAAAGATACCGAGTCTCTCTTGAATATGCAAAGGACTGGGTCAATGGAGAGGGCCCCTAGTTCCGACACCCTGCGGGCCGAGGTAATAGCTACCAAAAATACTACTTTAATGGTTAGAAAGTAGAGAGAAATTTCTCAGAGAGGCTCGAATGGGGGACCTGTGAGAGCCTTAAGAACAATGTTCAAATTCCAAGAAGGAAACCTGTGGATCATGGGCAGAGCTACTCCTCTTGCTCCCTTCAAAAACTTTTTGAGGTGGGGATGTGATGAGAATCTTTCCACATTCATTGACAGCGTGCTGTCAATTGCTGCTAGCTTCCCTGGCCAGGGTGTTGGGCTTTGTCCAGTCCACTATGCAGGAAGACCAGGATATCTCTGACTGTCAGAGAACGAGTTGGAACCTTATCTGAGTACACCATGCAGTTAATGTCTTCCAAGAGCTCTGATAAATTTGTCTGGTGGAGGGCCGCCTTGATGCCATTATTGTATCCGAATTGTGTGAGGGCCTCAGATTCAACTGCCATGCTGTCAAGTTGAGGAGGCTGGGGTTCTCGTGGCATATCGGACTCTGTGATATCAAGTCTTCTGGCATGGGCAGGTGCCAGAATGATCCCTTCAACAGGTGGAGAAGATCTGGGAACCAAGACCTGCGAGGCCAAAACGGAGTGATCAGCAGAAGGTGGGCCCCCTCCATTTTGCATTTGAGTTATCGTCCTTGGGATTAAGGGGAAAGGCGTAAACGAGGCCTGCTGGCCATGGCTGAGAGAGACTATCCACTGCCTCCGGACATTGCTGTCTTGTGAAGAACCATGGAAGTTTCGCATTGACCAGGGATGCAAAGAGGTCAAAGGATAGGTTCCCGAAACGGACTGTTGGCTCCTGGAATATTGATGGCTTCAGTGACCATTCTCCCGGTTGTATGGTCTCCCGGCTGAACCAGTCTGCTTCCACATTCACTATGCCCCTGATGTGCCAGGCTGATAGGGATAATACTGAGCTCTCGGCCCATTCGAATAGTCAAATGGTCTCCTTGTGGAGAGGGATTGACCTCGAGCTGACTTGGTGGTTCACGTAGGCAACCGCAGTTAGGTTGTCTGACAGAATTTGTACGTGGCAGCCCTGGACCTCCTTTGCGAAGCATAGCAGGGCCCTGCGAATTGCCGATAGCTCCAGCCAATTGATGCTGCTGTTTCTTTCTGAGCTCGACCAACGCCTTTGTACAGCCCTGTGCTGCAGGATGGCTCCCCAGCCCAACAGGCTGGCATCGGTGGACACAACCACCCGTCGAGGAGGGTCCAGCTGCACCCCCTGGTCGAAGCGATTGGGTTCTAGCCACCAATGAAATGAACTGGTAGTGGTGTGGTCCAGGCAGGTAGTCACTCTCTTGTTGGCGGCCAGTTGTAACTGAAATGGTTTCAGAAACGTCTGGAGGGGTCTTGCATGAAATCTGCTCCACTGGAGATGCAGGAAGCACGATACTATGAGTCCCAGTAGACGTGCCAGGCGCTGGATAGACACTCGAGGATGGGCCAGGGTTTCTATTATCAGAGACCTGATTTTGACCTGGCGGCTTGCAGGGATGAACTGCTTTCTGAGGGAAACATCTATGATGATCCCCAGGTGTTATAGCCTCTGACTAGGAGAGAGATGTCTCTTGCTGTTGTTGATCACAAACCCATGCTCCACGAGGTACTCCACTGTCTTGTTGACATGGGCCTGACACAGATCCCTGATGTCGGCTTTGACTAGGAGGTCGTCTAAGTATGGGACTATGGCTACGCCCAGGAGCCTGGGATTGGCAATCGGGAATTAGTACCTTTGTGAAGGTCCTTGGTGCTGTTGCAAGACTGAATGGAAGTGCTCGGAACTGCCAGTGGCGCTGATGGTAAAGGAACTTCAACCAGCGTCTGTGGGCCGAACAGATTAAGATGTGCAGATAGGCATCCTTTAAGTCTATCGATGCCAACCAGTTCCCTGAGTGGAGAGAGTTATTGAGGCCAGGGTCTCCATGCGGATCCTCTGGGTCCTGAGATACCAGTTCTGGTACTTCAGATCCAGAACCGCTCGCCACGACCCCTCTTTCTTTTGGACCAGAAATAAAATTGAATAGAGCCCTGATCCTCTCTCCCCAAATGGAACTGGTTCGATCGCCCTTGTGTTTACCAGCCGTTCTATCTCTGCGGCCATGGTGCGTGCTTTGTCCTTCTAGAGGAAGTAGGGGAAATCTGTAGAAATTCTCTGGGGATTCTTCTCAGTTCTATCAGGTAACCGATAGGCATGGCAGGCGGCATATAAATATAAGGAAATAAATAAATACATAAATAAACTAGGTTCACTATGTTGAGGACCCACCGGTCTGTCGTCGACGCCTCCCAGGCGGGAATAAACTGCGGAAGGCACCCACCTATCGCGGTGGTCTCTGCACAGCAGGAGCCGGAGTAGTCAGGAGCGCTGCATGCTGGAAGGAGGGGACCGTCGAGACGTGGGATCCCCGCAGTAGTTCTACCTGGTCTGTATCCCTGGCCGCGATTGCCCCTGGCTCTGGACGAAGTGGGGGCCCATTGTCTGTTGTAGGAGGATTCCCTTCGAGAACTGGGGAACCTATTGAAGAGACAAAAAAATGACCTATGTGACCGGAATTGCTATAGCAAGTGCTTCTCCTTAGCGGAAACCTCCGTCAAGGCCTTATCCAGGGCGGAACCAAAGAGCTTGGGGCCCCTGTATCGCCCATGTACTAATAGGTTTTTTGCGTGAGCATTTGTCCTCCACGAACGCAGCCAGAGCTACGTTAGCTGCCATTCCCTTTGCCGCTCATGTCAGAGTCCATGGCGGCATCTGCTAGAAAGGCGTTAGCCGTAGTGGTGGTGGTAGCCATTTTGCCAGCCATGGCTGGATGGACGCCAGGATCCTTGCTGAGTTTAAACCATTTCAGCACAGCCCTTAATGCATAGGAAGCTGTGGTGGCAATTCAAAGCAGATGGGAAAGGGCCTCATAGCTCCGTCTTAGACCTTCGTCTGTGCCCTTGTCAGTTGGGTCCTTGGGTAGAAGATCCCTTTCGGCTAGAAAGACTGACTGACGGGTCAGGGATGAGGTGGCTGCTTTGACCCTAGCAGTGGCGAATATATTGTTGCAGCTACTGTGGAAGGCATACAGCGTCTGCAGGGCCTTGGAGAATTTTGAGTGTCGTGTAGGAAGCTTCCATTGTGCCCTGATAATTTTTTCAAAGGCTCCATCTCCAGCTGCCGTTGCTGGGTGAGGTCGGGCCCCGTGGGAGGTCTTACTGTGCGGCAATGGGCTGATGACTGGGCCCGTCGGACTCTGAACTGCTCCGCGATTCCCCTTGGGCCTCCTGCACCGAGTCGGACACCTCCATTGCTCGGGCCGCCACCACTTGGTTCTCCCTTGCAGTACTGGGTGTGATGCCCCCGGGCACGTTGTGCCTGGTTTTGGTGGTCTCCGTCATCTTGTAGGCATCCCTCAGCGGCCGCACTCAAGGGTCCGTACCCGGAGCGGGCCCTGGCACCCAAGCGGCAGGTCTGTTCTCCGCACCCTGGGCTCCTGACAGAATTGCTCTGGGGGTGCGGAGGTTGCTAAGTCCTTGGATCCACCTCTGATCCTGTCCCAGAAAGAGAGAGAAGCGGAGCCGCTAAGCGACGCTACTCCTACCTCAGAGGCAGACACCAAACTGGAGCGAGAGGGGAGAGCTTCCCTGATCACACTTTCAGCTTAGTGCTGCCTCCTAGTGGATGATGCAAGGCGTTACCCTCTGTCCAACTTACCAGACTTCATCCACTAGAATGCAACTTGCACTTTTGTTAAAGCTCCCTCTCTTGGTCCCAAGTTCTTGGTCAGCGGTCTGTCTGATAACGTATGTATGTCGTAACAGGTTTATTATCAATTCTGTATATGGAACTTTTCTAAATAATCTTTCACCTTCAAGATCACTTGAAACTTTGCCACTAAATAGGGATAGGTTCAAACCATTGAGACAATGCATCTCCCTTTGAAATCGAATTTAATTTGTAAAATGCTTTTGCAAGCCAACAAGGTAAATGAATATAATTGGTTGCATGATGCCTTAATGATGATATACAGTTTATGCTTTCAACAGTTCTGCTTTTGAAATAACTTTGCATTTATTGTTGAAAGGCTTTTATGAAGTCCAAAGTAATCTGTACAATCTGTTTGTATTATGAAGTGAGCCATACCATTTAGCATGTTGCCCTGTAGTTTTGTATGACCATTCTTCTCTTGTAGACATTGCTTAAGTTAGAGGTTCCCAAATTGTGGGTTGAAGCCCCAAGTGGGATCATACCGCTTTCCGATGGAGTTACAATCCAACACTGCAAGAAGGCAGCATAGGGCACAAATTAGTGGATTTAACACTTTAACACACGAGCATCTCAGGAAACCTGTACAAGGCTCTCCGAACCAGGAACCTTTGAATGAGTTGGATGGCATTCTATCTTCCTTCTATTATGAACATAAGAAAGGCCATACTGGGTGAGACCCAATGGTCAGAGTGACTTTGACGCTGGGTTGGGGGCAGTAGGTGGAGAGTGCGAGGTGACGGAGGCCCCATCTGGTCCAATTTTGTGGGGGGAGTTTCAGGAAGTGACGCCAGCCGATGCGGTGGATGTCCTGGGGTCTGTGCGAGCCACCGGTTGCGAACTTGACCCTTGCCCGTCCTGGTTGGTGAAAGCCTCCAGGGAAACATTGGGGACGGTGCTGGCTAGAGTGGTTAACGCGTCCTTGCAGCAGGGGAAGGTGTCGCCCAGCCTCAAGGAGGCTGTGGTGCACCCTCTCCTGAAGAAACCATCATTGGATGTGGACGCACTTGCCAGCTACCGACCTCTGTCTAACCTTCCCTTTTTAGTACTGCAAGGGAGAACCAAGTGGTGGCGGCCCGAGCAACGGAGGTGTCCGACTCGGTGCAGGAGGCCCAAGGGGAATCGCGGAGCGGTTCAGAGTCCGACGGGCCCAGTCATCAGCCCATTGCCCCATAGTAAGACCTCCCGCGGGGCCCGACCTCACCTTCCCTTTTTAGGGAAGGTTATCAAGCGGGCGGTGGCGATCCAGCTCCAGGCGCATCTGGATAGCATTGGTTTCCTAGACCCTTTTCAACTGGGGTTTGTCCCGGCTATGGCACCGAGACAGTGTTGGTGGCCTTGGTCGACGATCTCCACTGGGAGATGGATGCAGGACGTTCTACATTTCTTGTCCTGCTAGATCTCTCAGCTGCTTTTGACACCATGGACCATGGTGGCTGTTGATGGCTGTTGAGATGACTGTGTGACCTGGGGGGTCTGGACGGGACTGTTCTTGAATGGTTCCGCTAATTTCTCTCGGGAAGAAGTCAGCGGGTGGTGTTGGGAGCTGAAACATCTTGCCCCTGCGAATTGTCCTGCGGCATTCTGCAGGGGTCTATTCTGTCTCCACTATGATTTAATGTGTATATGCAGCCCTTGGGGGAGGCCGTGAGAGGGTTCGGGGTGCGGTGTCACCAATATGCTGCTGATACTCAGCTGGACCTCTCGTTTTCAGCTGACCCAGACCCTGCTGTCTCGTTGCTATCCCAGTGTTTGGAGGCCGTGACGGAGTGGATGTGGCAGAGTAGACTGAAGCTCAACTCCGATAAGAGGGAGGTGTTGGCCCCCCTGATGGGGGGGGTTCACCCTCCTATAGCTCAGCAGGTTCGGAGTCTGGGGGTGGTGGTGTACTTGGGTCTCCGCCTGGATCGACAGGTGGAGGTGGTGGCGAAGGCCGCCTTCCACCAGTTGTATCTGGTGCGTAGGCTGCGTCCAAACATCTCCGGGCCGGAGCTGGCCTCCCTCATCCATACCTTCGTCACCTCGAGGCTGGACTACTGCAATGCGCTCTACGTGGGGCTGCCCTTGTTCCTGGTTTGGAGGCTGCAGCTAGTGCAGAATGCAGTGGCCCATCTCCTGATGGGGACGGGTCATCGGGAGCATATAACACCTGTGCTCCGGACTCTGCACTGGCTGCCAATAGCGTGCCGAGCCAGTTTCAAGGTATTGGTAATGATCTATAAGGCACTGCACGGTCTTGGCCCCTCATACCTCAGGGACTGCCTCACCCTCCGCACGCCAGAGCGGCTCCTTCAGTCTGCCGGGGGTGCCTTCCTGGAGGTCCTCTGTGTTAAGCAGGGGGCCACAATGGAGAGGGCATTCTTGGTGGCCGGGCCACGTCTTTGGAATTCCCTCCCGGAGGAAGCTCGCCTGGTCCCAAGCCTCCTAACATTTCGGCAGACTTGTAAAACCTGGCCGTTCGCCCAGGCCTTTGGGGAGGGTGGGATAGGGTTTTTTACTCTCCCTGCCCTTATTTTTTTATTTTTTTCCTATCCCTATGATGTTTTAAATTGCTGATATTTTTAGAAAAAAAAGAAAAGAAAATTGTTTTAAGGAATTTTGTAGTTGTACGTCACCCCGGCATGCCGTAGGCATATGGGGTGACTCATAAATGTATGAAAATAAAAAAAAATAAAAAACTGTCCATCAAGGCCCAGCATCAGTCTCCGACAGTCGCCACCCCTGGTTGCTATGGAGAACTACCAACTTGCGTTACAACGACACTACAGAGAAGGATCTGGAAGTGATGGTGGATTGTAAACTGCACACTAATCAATGCAACATTGTTGCAAAAAAAATAAATGCCATTTTGGGATGCATTGTATAAAAGAGATGGAAGGAGAGAATGGTTCCTTTTTATTTGGTACTAGTGCAACTCCACCTGAAATACTGTGTTCAGCTTTGGGTACTGCACAATTGGAGAGGATTTGGAGGAGAGCAGCCAAGACAATAAAGGAGCTAGAATGCAACCCATATGAGAAAAAGCTGAAAAAATTGGGTCTAGCCCACAGCTAAAGCAGGGAGCTTCGTAGAAAGAAAATTCACCAGTAAGTGCCCCAATTTTCTTCTCTACTGCCATAGAAGAAGATATTGTGCTTTGCTGCTTCAGAAGAGTGGGCTTAAATTTCAACAGCATACACGTCAGTTGCAAATTAGGAAAAACTGTAAGAACTATTGAATAATGAATACGTTGCCAAGGGATGTGCCAAGCAGAGGGTATCCTGTCTTAGAGCAGGAGGTTTGACTAGACGACCCTTGAATAGGGTTGGGAGCCTGTCAGTTGACAAGTCAAATGTTGTCAATTGACTACCTATTACTTGACTGCCATCAAATATTCCATGAAGCCAAGAATGGCCTTTTATAGGTGACAGCCTACTTTTTTAATTGCATCACAGTCAGAGATGCATGTTTACTGTACGTATGTACACACGCACACACTCACTTCAAATTCTGCAAGTCCAGGGTAGCCAGACCTATGGTGCATGTGATACACTTGATCCAGGTGTCGCCCTTCCACGACCTGCCTACCGCTGGCTACCAGCTCTAAGGCACCTCAGCAGCTGGTCTTGGGAGAGGAGCGGAGCACTTTCCTTTAGAGAGAACTTTCTCCGATCCACTGGAGACACTCTCCTAGCTTGTCTTTTCCCCAGAGATGTTCCTTAGGTAGGGTAGCCATACAGGGCCCCGATTCTTCTGCAATTTTCCCCAAAAAATTCTGCGACCCCAAATTGAAAATTCTGCAACCCCAAATTGAAAATTCTGCGACCCAATAAAGTTACAAAACAAGTCTAGTAAAATTAAAACTGTCAGATGGCGATCCATTTCCTTGTACCATATGAATAAAAAAATCTGCTTATAATTTTTTCTGTGTATGGGTATTTCAAATATCAGGCAACCCCCCCTCCAAACACATGGTAAAGCAGAGGCCACAGCTCCTAACCCCCCCCCAAAAAAAACACATGGTAAAGCAAAGGGCACAGCTCCTAACCCACCCCCCCAAAGGCAGAGTGCCCAGCATGAAGCCCCCCCCCGCATGAAAGGCAGAGCACGCAGCATGAAGCCCCCCCAGCATGAAAAGGCAAAGCGCGCAGCAGGCAAACTTATCTGAGTCCCCAGCTGGAGAGGAGGAGGCTGCGGCGGCAGCAAACAGCAGGAAGAAAATGGTCGAGGGAAACTTTTTCTCAAGAGGCCATGCAAGCCACTGATTGGCTTGTGGCCTCAACAAAGCAAACCCCTGATTGGCTCACCGGTGAGCCAATCAGGGGCTTACTACCAGTGAGCCAATCAGGGGCTTGCTTTATTGTTCACTGCCAGTGAGTCAAAGCAAGTCCCTGATTCACAGGCAGTGAAAGGGAAATCCGCGGGGATTTCCCTGGTTTCTGCGCTAATCCTGCCTAAGGCAGGATTCTGCGCAAAAAACGCGAATCGCGGCAGCGCGTTTTTCACGGGGCCCTGGCCATACCTCCCCTTTAAAAGAGGACACTTTTATGAGAAATAGATGGTGCAGGGCTGCACTGGAACCAATGCAGCCCTGCAACATGTATTTTTCATAAAAGGGTCCTCTTTTAAAGGGGTGGTATGGCCACCCTATCCTTAGGGAACCAGTTCTGCCCTCCTCCCAAAAGGTGATCTCCAAGTGGATGGTTTCCTTCCTCTCCCTACTGTGAATCTACTAGATCACCCTTGCTGCAGATTCACTGCAAGCAATACAAATTATAAATGTACATATACAAGTTTGCTTTCTAGCACACAGTTGGCTACTAGAAAACAGACCATCCTAGCAACACAACATCCTAGGCCAAAATGTCCCCTCATACCCCCCCCCAAAATAAATTTCAAACACCAGTAGCAAGCATGGTCCAAATAAAAAAAAATTGCACAGCAGCTTAAAATTAAAAAGTTCCTCCCTGCGTGGTGACCACGCAACTTGTTTGGTTTCTGGAAAGACACAATTTACTGTCTCACATTCAGTGCAGCTTTTCGCCACCAATGTTCTGCTGTTGACTGCCTTGTTCACCTATAGATGTCTGTCCACGAGGTGTTCTGCAAGGGTGCATTTTTAGCACGATGCTCTTCTCTGTTAAAATTGATGCCCATGCCAAGGTACATGGCTGCCTTTATGTTGCAGATTTTCAGAACTGCTGTAACTCATCTGGTAATGGGGTTCATAGAAGCAAAGATGCAGGTTGTCCTGGACCAAATCCATCACTGGGCGACTGCTAATGGCTTTTGGTTCTCTGAGCGAAAGACTGCGTATGCATTTTTGTCGGTGGCAGGGGATCCATCCTGACCTGGAATTGTGATCTAGGACCTGTGGTGTAGTCAGTCATCTCTGAAGTAAACTTCTTAGGTCTCCTGTTTGATACCAAGCTTACTTTTCTACCTCCATGTTTGGCAGCTGTGGGCCAAGTGCATGAAGGCCATGAACATCCTCAGTTCTGTCCTCTACCTCGTGGGGTGCTGATGGAAGGTTCTTCTTATGCATCTACCATGCTTTGATTCGATCCAAGCTTCATTACAACGCGTTCATTTATGGTCGGCCAGGCTTTCATTACTCAAGATACCAACCCTGTTCGTAATTGGCGTCTTCGCCTATGCCTTGGTGCATATCGCACCTCCCCAGTACAGAGTCCATACGCAGAACCTTTTGAACCTCCTCTTGAGTGTATGACATATGTAGTTATTCCTCCAGTATGCTGCCAAGTATGATCACTGCCGGATCATCCTGCATGGGCTCTGGTCTTTGAACCACAGTGGGACCACCTATTTGCTGCCAGTTGTTTGGCTGAGAGTCCAGTCCCTTTTGGAAAAATCTTAAACTTTTGATGCTGTTGCATGATGTGTTGTCACTACCCTTCCATCTCTGCCACTTTTCCATTTTCTTTGCCCAGTTCCTGTGAGATATAAACTCGTGTATTATCAACTCTTTCATGAAGATAGGGCTTGTTTTTTTTGGACTTCTGTCTTATTTTTACTGATGATGATAAACTGCAGGATCATGTAGGAGCTGCGATGGTGCATCAGTGTCACATGATTGCCCATGAACTTCCTGCACAGTTCTCCAGCTTTTTGGCAGAATTGTATGCAATCTTGGTAGCGCTGGATTTCATCAAAGTTCTCAGTCTCCATAGATTGTTTTATATGGTCTCTCTGAGTTCTCCACAAACTCATCAGTTTCAGTTTAATTCCCATCCTCTGCTTGCAGTGGTTCAGCTTTAATTTGATGTTCTTGATACTTTGCAGCTTCAAGTCTGTTTTTGTTGGATTTCTAGGCATGTTGGGATCCTGGATAACGAGTGGGCAAAGTCTGCAGGATCTGCCACCTGTTTTGCCAGCTGAGAGAGTAGTGCTTTTCTGTGACTTATTTCCTGAAATTGGTCACATCCCGACTCCATGTGTACATTGGCAGTCTCAGTGGCAAGAGCTCACCAACAACTAACTTCTCAAGTTCAAACCTTCCCTTTGTTTGTGGAAGAGTTCTTTTCGCCAGCATCATTAGAAGGAGGTGGTCTTAGCTCGCCTGTGCATTGGGCATGGACCTCTTAAGCACTGCTACTTGCAAGGGGGAGTTCCACTTTGCGGCATGCACTGTGCTGCGGATTTAACAGTAGACCACATGCTGCACTGTCCATACTTTTTTGCTGAAAGTCAAGTCTTCCTTTTGAAGCCAACTGACCGTAAAACAACTGAACATGCTGACTAACGTTTTAGGAGATGACGTCTATCTCCCTGGCCTTTTTTACTTTTCTACAGGCATTTCAATGGTTTTACTAGTTTTAACCTCTGTTCTGTTTTCCTACGTTGCTTTTATACATTTGTATACTGTTATACTGCTCCACAGTGGTAAACTTTGTGGTGCATGGTGTGTCTGTGTCTGTGTCCTTTGCCTGGTTTGCTATTCATCTGTTCTGTTTTTTCTCCCTTCTTCCCTAATGTTGTGTTCTATTTTTGGGTCCTAAGAAAGCTCTTAGTCGAGCCTTGAGCTATCCTGTCTTGTAAACTTGGGTTTGGCGCATTATAGCCTGTGGGCTGCTGTGCCATAAAACCTCTAATCCTAACCCTCCATGCAAAATGATGATAGCACATAAAGGAAGCGTCGGGGGATGGGGGAGCCAAGTGGAAGAACTGTTCATTCTTGAATATCACTCACATTTATACTTACCAAACATTGTTAAAAGTTATAACTTCTTACAATTCTTCAGCATTTAATTTCACTGTCACAATAAGTTTACTAACGTGTTTTTTGTTGTTTTTTTGCAATTAGCAAAAGGCAGGGTCCTGATTCTCCCACGGAATTTTTTTTAAAATTCCATGGGAGGCTTGCCCTGGCAGCCCGCCCCCCCCCCCCCCAATGCAGCTTGGCGGACTGGGTAGCCCCAAGGGTTTATTCATTCCCATCCTCCCATGGAAACTCCTGTCCTCCATCTCCCCAGCGCAGGCTGGAAATTCTGCACTGGGAGAAGCGGGGCAGGAAATTCTGCAGAGGAATGGGGATTCTGCGGGAAATCCGTGAATCGTAGACCTGCATTTGGGTTGGGCTGTGGAGGTTAAAGTCTTATTCTAATGTTTAAAAATGTTTGACTATTTGACAGTTCTTGGCAATGTTGACTAGTCAATTGTCAAAATATTTTTGACCAGTCAAATACCCATCCCTATTCTTGACGTCACTTTCAGCCATAGAATTCTACAATTCTATTTCTCTGTTGCTGGGCCTAAGACATTACTCAAACATTTAGTACCCACCATTCCCTATGCCTCTTCCAGTTGCACTTTGATCTGTTGCGGGTGTACATAGGCAAAATGTGTTGGGCTGCTATCGCCCGACTTCCTGAACCTGTCTAAATAGAAGGCCTACTTGCTAGCTGGTGGTATCTTCTGATATACAAAGTTAATGTGATCTAAAGGCACCTAGGTTCCGGGCAAGGTGAGTCAGAGCTTACAACCCCTGCAACCCTGAATGTTTAGTAAAAAATATCCTATCTCTGTGCTTAATCAATTCTATCCTAGGGGGAGATCCCTGGTTCAGGACTTGCCTTAGCCATGAACTCCCTGAGTGACCTTGAATCCGTCGCAGAACTCTTGGCCTAAGCTACCTCACAGGGTTGTTGTGAGGATTACTAGTTGAGATAATTAGTTTAATGCTAATGGTTAATTGTTAAAGCTAATAAGCTGAAATGTGAGCTACCCTGAGCCTAAGGGAAAGGGTGGGATACAAATTGAAATAAATAACTAAATAAGAATGCCAGGAAGGCCAGCACTGGGCATGTCAATAAGCCTACTGCTAGGTGCAGAAACAGGCACTTGCTTGCCCTCTTCTGACCCATTTCTGAAAACTGTTCTGGGATGTGCCAAACTACTACTTGCTAATTGAACACGTTACATTAGTGCCCTTGCTGCCATCCTGTGCCAGGAACCTGTGAGCATCTCACCCACCCTAAAGGCTTTTTAAAAAAACCATAAAACCATGAAGGAAGGTTTCTTAAAAGGCTTGCTTCCTGAGAGAGACAGATTCTGCATACTAGATGCAAGACACCTCAGTATGTCAGGAGTGATAGATCTTCATTTGTCTGGTGTAGAGGACCAACCCTCGAGAACCCTTTCTTGTTCTCAGATCTATATATGGGTCAGAAAAATAACTAGCGTTAAAGAATGAAATTCTTTCTGTTGAGAGCCCCTTTTCTCTTAGTGAAGGCATAGGGAACCTCAGGCCTAGGGCCCAAATGTAGCCCATTACTAGTTTTTATTTGGCCCTTTTCTAGTTTCTGGATCTGACCTCTGGATCCAGTTCCTACTCCCAACTTAGCACTGTAAGACTGAGCTGAAAGGAGGCGAGATGAGGGCATGCATACAAAGATAGAGGGCAGATTTGTGATCTGGACCCTCCTCCTCTACCTGAGTGCACTGCTTAAGCATGCTTGTCCCCAACTTCTGTGTGACCCTCAGAGCTTGTATTAATATCCTCTGGGAGGAAAAAGGTTTCCCCATCCCTGCCGTGGTGTAATAACCATATATCCCAGATAGAATAGGCAGCCCTCTCTTCTACCAAGAATTACTTAAATTCTTCAAAGTCCTTATTGCAATTTCCGATTTGTGTTAGGGCAAACAAGTGTCATGAGTTGAGGTGAAGGCACTTTAGATCTTAAAGCAACCACTTGCCATGCAGCTCACTCCCTGGGCTAGAAAATTGGCCTGAAACGCGAAGGCACTCACTCCTTGTGCCGTTGTGCTTCCCCCCCCGACCTGGTTACTTCAAAACTACTCTGTGGTGATGCCCTGATTGTAGGGAAGGAGGCCATTGAAAAGGGCCCAGTAGCCTCCCTGTTCTTGTAGCTTCCCTAATATTTTCTGTCTGCCAGTAGAACCCCCAATTCTACTTTTAACCACTTGCTACAGACCCAATAGCAAGTTGCTAGATAAGAAAACCTTTTTTCCCTTGATAAGAAATCCAGAAATCTAAACTGAGCTCCCCCAAAATGAACGAGATCCTGCTATCTTCCTGCGCAGGCAGATAGCCCTGGAGCACCGGCGACCACTGTGCCCCATCCAGCTCCAATCCCTGCACCATGCAGGGACTGGATGGAGGGAGCAGAGCAACAGGAGGAGCAGCTGGAAGGGGGTCAAGTGGGGGTGCCCTGACCCCGGAAGCAGCTGCATGCGGGCCTGGCCAGCCCCTGAACCAGGCCAACAGACAGCGCGGGAGCCCTGGATTGTCCCCTGGGGGGACCCTGTCCCTCCCGTACCTCTTGATGTGTTGTGGGGAGCCGGGGGACTTTCCAGGGCTCTCGTGCTGTCTATTGACCTACTTTGGGGGCTAGTCAGGCCTGTGTGCAGCGGGTCCTGTGTTCCATGTGGCTGTATGACTGTGTGGGACTTACTCCTGCTCCAAGCAGGAGTAAGCCTATGCTAGCACGGCAGGGCATCATGCTGTGGGGGGGCTGATGGGCTTCCTTACTGTGGAGTAACCTGATGGGGTTCGACTCTGGTGGGGCACGGCCTATGGGTAGGGAACTCCTTCCGCGAACTGTGCCCCCCCTCATTACCGTGGTGTGGGGTCGTGGTCACCACTCTGTTGAAGGGGGTGTAGCCATCTGGCTGGCGGAACCTGCTTCTGCCGGTACACGCACCACCTGCTCCCGGTGGCCTGCTGCTCCTCTGCCCCTTTGCGCTGGTGATAGGCGCACCTGGATCATGTTCAGTATGTTTTGTTTCCCCCTCCTCCTTGCAGGATAGACCTCTAGCTTTCTTTGCTATATGTTTAGCCGCATTGGTGACCGGGAATTAGATATTGAGCAGGTAATGAAATTGAACTTCGTCTGCAGCACCTTCGCACATGGAAAACCCATATTGTATCACCTTTGCTTGGAGAGCTATCAGCATGTTGGTGATATGTGAAATAAAGAGCAGTAATTTAATATAGGGTAATTTCAGATGTGCTGGGCCTCCAGGCCCAACACTCTGAAACCCGGACCGTGATCTGTTCCAGATCCCGGTCTGTGATCAGACCAGCCATCCTTTAGACATGCCAGCTTGATCACTGTGGGGAATCGGGGAGGGGGCGGGGCTGTGTGGTGCAACATGTTGAATGAAAAAATACTTTATTTTATTTGTTTTAAATCTGCCACCAGTAAGTTTCATGGAATGTCCCCCTGTTCTAGTGCTAAGGAACGCTTATTTACCGTGTTATCTACTTGTTCCATTGCACTCAAGATTTTATAAACCTCCATCATATTTATTTTTACAATTTTATACCCTGCCACTTCTGCAAAGCATTTCGGGGGGGGGCTTACACTTCAAAACAAAGATATAAATCATATAAAATACCAATATTAAATCACATTTAAGGTGAAGCCATAAAAATATAAACATAACCCCCATCCTTCTCTCCCTCATCCGTCCCCTCTACCAAATGCCTGGCGGAACAGCCAGGTTTTACAAGCCTGAAGAAAAGTCAGCAGGTCCGGGGCCAGGTGAGACTCCTCCAGGAGGGGGTTCCACAGCCGAGGTGCGGCCACTGAGAATGCCCTCTCCATAGCGGCTCCCCGATTTACTTGGGGGAACCTCCAAGAAGGCACCCCAGCAGACTGCAGGGGCCGATCGAGGACCTGGAGAGTGAGGCACTCCCGCAGATAGGTCGGGCCGAGGCCGTATAGGGCTTTAAAGGTGAGAACAGACACCTTGAATTGGACTCGGAAGAAAATAGGCAGCCAGTGCAGAGAACAAAGCACTGGTGTAATGTGCTCCCGGCGACCCGACCCCATAAGGAACCGGACCGCTGCATTCTGCACCAGCTGCAGCCTCCGGACCGTCACCAGGCGTAGCCCCACGTAGAGTGCGTTGCAGTAGTTCAGTCTTGAGGGTAACAAAAGCATGAATGATGGTGGCCAGGTCAGAGTCAGAGACATAAGGCCGAAGCTGCCAAATCAGATGTAAGGGTTGGAAAGCCCCCTTTGCCACCGTCTCCACCTGGAAATTCAAGCGGAGCCGGGAATCCAGGAGCACCCCTAGACTCCGCACCTGGGAGCCCAGTGAGGGACAAACCCCATCAATGAGGGGGAAGTCACACCTGCTGCTCTCCCCACCAACATTACCCCTGTCTTGTCAGGATTCAGCTTCAGTTGGCTCTGCCTCATCCAGTCCCCCACAGCCGTCAAACATTGGGAAAGCACAGAGACTACTGGGCCTGGGTCCGATGAAAATGAGAAGTACAGCTGAGCGTTATCAGTATATTGATGACAACTCACTCTGAACCGCCTCACGACCTCGTCTAATGGCTGCATGTACACGTTGAACAAGAGGACAGAATAGAACCTTGCGGGACACAACATGAGAGGTCATGGGGGGAAGATGACTTATCTCCCAGTACCACCTGTTGGGTCCTACTGGCTAGGTAGCAACGGAGCCATTGTAGAACCATCCTACCCAAACTTGCCTGGTCCCTCAAGCAAGTCACCAACAGCCCATGATCAACTGTGTCAAAAGCAGACGAGAGATTAAATAGGACTAGTAAGGTTGAATGTCCCCGGTCCATCTCCTGGCGCGGGTCGTCGACCAAGGCCACAAGCGCGGTCTCAGTGCTATACCCTGGGCGAAAACCAGACTGGGAGGGATCTAGGAAGCTGCGGCCATCTAGATGTTCCTAGAGCTGCTGAACCACCACCCGTTCAATAACCTTCCCTAAAAAGGGAAGGTTATCGACTGGCCGATAGCTGGCGAGCGAATCAACGTCAAGCGATGGTTCCTTGAGCAGAGGCCGAACCCCTGCCTCCTTCAAATGTATCCCCTCTGTCTTCTCTTCTCCAGGTTGAAGATCCCTAACCTATCATGTCTCTCTTCCTATGGAAGCCATTCCAAACTGTTGATAATTTTTGTTGCCCTTCTCTGCACCTTTTCAAGTTCTTGTATATCGTTTTTTGAGATTGGGTGACCAGAATTGCACATGGTACTCAAGGGGCGATTGCACCATCGATTTATATAGGGGCATTATGATCAGTTTTATTTTCTAACTCTTTCCAAATAATTTCTATCATTGTTTGCTTTTTTGATGGCTGCCGCACATTGAGCTGAAGATTTCAATGTATTTTCCACAGTGACTCCACTGTCCTTTTCCTTTTCCTCAGTGGTTACTCCTGATTTAGAACCCAGCATTATGTACACATAGTTTGGATTGTTATTCCCTATGTGCATCACTTTTCACTTGTCCACCTTAAATTTTATTTGCCATCTAGATGCCCAGTCACCTAGTCTCACAAGATCCTTTTGCAATTCTTCACAGTCTGCTTGCGTTTTAACTACTTTGAATAACTTTGTCTCATCTGCATATTTGATCACCTCACGCTTTACTCCTTTTTCCAGATTATTGATGAAGATATTAAACAACACCGGTCCCAGTACAGAGCCCTGCGGCACTCCACTATTTACTTCTCTCCATTGTGAAAACGGACCATTTAGTCCTACCTTTTTGTTTCATAGTTTTTAACCAGTTACCGATCCACGATAGGACACAGCCTCTTATCCCATGACTACTTAGTTTCCCCCAAAGTCTCGTGAGGGACCTTATGAAATGCCTTCTGAAAATCCAGATACACTATATCAACTGGCTCACCTGTATCCACATGTTTATTTACTCCCTCTAAAAACTCCAGTAGATAAGTGAGGCATGACTTCCCTTTGCTAAATCCATGTTGACTTTCTCCATTGTGCCATGTTTATCAATATGCCTAGTAATTCTGTTCTTGACAATCGTCTCCACCAGTTTGCTCGGCACCAACTTGAGGCTCACTGGTCTGTAGTTACCAGGATCCCCTCTGGAGCTCTTCTAAAAATATTGGTGTTACATTCACTACCCTCCAGTTCTTGGGTACCGTGGCAGATCGCCGCAATAGATTACAAATTACCATTAGTAGGTCTGCAATTTCATATTTGAGTTCCTTCAGAATTCTCGGGTGAATACCATCAGGTCCCGGAGAATTGTTACTATTTACTTTGTCACTTTGCTCTAGAATATCTTCCAGAGTCATGTTAATTTGTGACGGTTCTTCTGATTCATCACCTAAAAAGACTAGGTCTGGTGTGGGTATGTCTCCCAACGTCCTCCTTAGTGAAGACCCAAGTAAAGAATTCATTCAACTTCTCAGCAATATCCTTATCGTCCTTGAGTGCCTCTCTTACCCCCTGGTCATTTAACAGCCCAGCTGACTCTCTAGCAGGCTGCTTGCTTCTGATGTACTTGAAAAAGTTATTTATTAGTTTGGCATCTTTAGAAAGTCACTCCTCAAATTCCCTCTTGGCCTGCTAATTAACTTTTTACATCTACTTTGGCAATGCCTATATTTCCTCCCTATTTACCTCATTGGGACCAGCTTTCCATTTTTTTAAAGGATGCATTTTTTACTCTAATAGCCTCTCTTTCACTTCACCATTTAGCCACACAGCAAGACGCCACTTGCTACCTTTTTTAATTTGTGGAATTCATTTAATCTGGGCTTCTAAGATGGTGTCTTTAAATAGTCTCCACACCTCACAGACATTTAATTTTTGCACCAGCTTCTTTTAGTTTCCCTCTAACTAGTTTCTTCACTTCTGCATAGTTCCCCTTTTTAAAGTTAAATGTTACTGCAGTGCTTTTATTTTGCATTCTTCCTCCTGTAAGTATGTCAAATTTTATTGTATAATGATCACTATTGCCAAGTGGCTCCAGCACTGTTACCTGTTGCACCAGTTTCTGTGTTCCACTTGGGGCTAGATCCAAAGTAGCTCCTTGTCTCATTGGCTCCAGGACCAGCTGTTCCAGGAAGAAGTCATTTATTTATTTTTGTTTTCTTTTATCCTGCAACACTTCTGCTCACAGAGCAACTTGGGGTGGCTCACATATTCCAACAGCATAGTAAAACACAATTCACAATTTAAAATTCATTTAAAAATACTAAAAACATACTAAAAATACACTAAAAGGGCAGCACCAATCCCCCCCCCTCCTTTAACCCACTCCACCATACCCGTCTCCCTCTCTAAAGGCCTGGCAGAACAGTCAAGTCTTACACTGTCTTCAGAAAGAGGGGAGGTCCGGGGCCAGGCGGGCCTCCATTGGGAGGGAATTCCACAGCCTGGGAGTGGCCACCCGAGAACCCGGTCCCATCGTCGCCACTGTCGCCACCCGGGGGACTTCGAGTCGGGCGTCCCTGGCCGACCGCAGGGGCTGCAATACGACCCGGGGCCTGAGGCGGTCCCGCAGGTAAGCAGGGCCCAGGTCGTTTAGGGGTTTATAGGTCATTACCAACACCCTGAATTGGGCCCGCAAGGTAATAGGCAGGCAGTGCAGAGAACGGAGCGCTGGTGTAATGTGCTCGCGATGACCTGTCCCCGTTAGGAGACGGGCCGCCGCATTCTGCACCAACTGCAACGTCCAGACTGCCCCCAAAGGTAGCCCCACGTAGAGTGCGTTACAGTAGTCTAATCTAGAGGTAATAAAGGCATGGATGATGGTGGCCAGATCGGAGTTGGAGACATACGACCGCAGCCGTCGCACCAAATGTAATTAGTGAAATGCTCCTCTCGCCACTGCCTCCATCTGGGAATCCAGGCAGAGTTATGAATCGAGGAGCCTTCCCAGACTATGGACCTGAGTGGCCAAAGGGGGGCAAACCCCATCAATGACAGAAGCTACCACCCTCTCAGCCCTACGCACCAACGTCACCTCCATCTTATTGGGATTCAATTTCAGACAGCTCACCCTCATCCAGTCCCCCACAGCTGCCAAGCACTGGGTGAGCACTGAGACTGCCGGGTCTGGGTCTTCAGCAAAAGAGAGAGAAAGTTGTGTATCATCGCTGTACTGATGACAGCGCATGCTGAGCCTTCTCACGTTCTCGCCCAAAGACTGCATGTACACGTTGAACAGGAGGGGGGACAGAATAGAACCCTGCGGAACTCCACATGCTGAGTTCTCCCAGCCAGGAATGAACGGAACCATTAAAGAACAGTACCACCCACTTGGTCCCGGTCCTGCAGCCACCAATATCTCGTGGTCAGTGGTATCGGATGCTGCCAAGAGATCTAATAGAATTAAAAGAGACGATGTGCCCTGATCTAATTCACGACTCAGGTCGTCAACCAAAGCCACAAGTGTAGTATCTGTGCCATACCCAGGACGAAAGCCAGACTGAAGGATCAAGAAAACTGACGTGATCCAGATGTCCTTGAAACTGCCGAGCCACCACCCGTTCAATAACCTTCTCTAAAAAGGGAAGGTTAGAGACTGGCCAATAACTGGCAGGGGAATCAATGTCAAGAGATGGTTCCTTGAGCAGAGGCCGCACCACCGCCTCTTTGAGGCGGCTCGGCAACTCTGCCTTCCGTAAGGGAAGCATTGACAACCCCCGCCAGCCACGACCATAGTGTCTCCCGACAGGCCTTGACCAGCCAGGATGGGCATGGATCTAATTCACAAGGGACCCTAACCGCCCCAATGACATCCGCCACATCAGCAGGGGACACCCACTAAAACTGATCCCATGAAAACAGACAAGACGGGGCCTTTACTGCCTCAGGTTCACCCACTGTTATAAGTGCAGCATTGAAATTGAGACATTGATGATGAGAATATTATTATTATAAACATTTATATAGCGCCAGCCATGTGCCTGGCGCTGTACAGAACATAGATATAGACGTGGTGCCTGCCTGTGGCTTACAATCTAAAAGACAAGGATGACCATGGATGTCAAGTTCTTGAGTAGAAAACCTGGCACTTGGTGTTCTCTGATGATGCAAACAAATCTAGGTCAGGAACACCAAACCTCCACTCTATTAGCACGAAGGCTTCTCGGGATAGGGCCCATTCCCCTGGATCAAGATCCCGGCAGCTGAGCCAGTTCGTGGTTTGGTTCTTGACTCCCTTGATGTGAGAGCCTGAGGGAAGAGACGGTTTGTTCCACCTACAGGAGCATATGTCTCGCCTCCTCGATTCCACACATATGCCAGTGCCATGGAATTGTCCATGTAAATAAGTACATGGAACCTGGATATTAGAGGGGCAAAGTGGCGTAAGGCTAGGTGTATTGCCCTGAGCTCCAGTCAGTTGACACTGTGCTCTTTTTCTTTCGCTGACTAGATGCCCTGAGTGTACTTAACTTTCATATGGGTTCCCCTTCAGTAGAGGCTGGCATTCATGGTGATCACTAACTTGGGGGGTTCTGAAAGAGAGACCCCAGATTCAAACCTGTGAGGGTTCATCCACCATTTAAGAGATTGCTTGACTTTGGTGTCTAGGGAGAGGAATACCTGGGTCTTCTCCATTATTTGGAATTGCCAGGGAAGCAGTGCATGCTGTAATGGGAGGAGGAGGAGGAGTGCCCATGCTAGGTGTTGCATACAGGAGACCATGAAACCATAGCGTGGCAAGCGTGTGAAGTGGAACGCTCTGACGAGATAGAATTTACATGAAGATTGGGTCCCTGATTTTGGATTGGTGTTCAGTGGGAAGAAAAATCCTGCCCAATTCTGTGTCTATCAGGACTCCCAGATGTTCTATAGTCTGGGAGGGGGAGAGCTGACTTTTGTCTAGGTTCACTAAAAACCTGAGGTCTTGGAGGGTCTGCAGTGTCTGTTTGACTGTTGTTGTGGTGGCTAGTCTGGATGGGGCTCTGATAAGTACATCGTCCTGGTAGGGATGTATGAGGGTTCGGTGCAGATGTAAATGGGCAACAATGGGTATCAGGACTTTGGTAAAGGTTTGGGGTGCCGTTGCTAGACCGAACAAGAGGGCCCAGAATTGCCAGTGAGGGTTGCCGTACTGAAAACGGAGCCAGCGACAGTGGACAGGGCGAATGGGGATGTGCCTTCAGAACATAGCAACTAAGGATCTTGCTACTTTCAAGTTAGAAGATGCTTTTCTTAATGTGTGACAGATGGGTGAGGAAAAGCTGCATGAATTTGTCAATCATTGATTGATTGCAGAGGACTCTGAACCATTCGATGATCATCTGGCAAAAAACAATTCACCTACGTTTGCTTTGTTGTATGAGGTGAGTGGAGCAACGGGTGAAAAGAGTAAAAAGGTCTTCCTTCAGGCTGACTGAACAGTACTACGGCAAATGTTGTATATGAAGCTGGTCGCCAATGATATGCAACACATTATGCAACACAAACTCATGCTTGTTTTTATAGCAATAAATGGCACATTGAGAAGTAGAAATAAGTCTGTTTTGGTGCATGTGTTGGTAGGTGGTGTTACCTGCCCTCTTTCAATTATGCACAACATACAGCCTGATTGTTTGATGATATATGGTCTGTCTTTAGTTTTGTGTCTTGGAATGGATGCAAACAGCTAGACATTTTGGAGACTTCGGTGAGCAGTTCGCTGCAGCAGTGTACAGATGTAATTTTTGGCAGATACTGAGACTTGAACATAAAAGGTGAAACACGATAATGACTTTAAGAACAGCCACTCCAATTCGTCGAGTGATTTGAAAATGCAAATGTGCCACTTCCAGAAAAATGGGACATCCTTTCTTGAGGAGCTAACAAAGCAGACTTGGCAAGGTTCCTGAGTGAGCAGCTCATCGAAAATGCACTTGAGATACAGAGGGTGTTGTGGCTGGAGGATTCCTTTATGGCCCTTTTTACACAAGACACACCCACACATGCCCATGCAGGTCCGCTGCGTGGGCATAAGTGGGTGCTGCCCGTGTGACGGGTGGATGGGAATGCATGCGCACTCACGTGAAACCCTTGCCCGCCCACCTCTACCTCTAAAAAGCTCTTGATGAAAGCAGGCACTGTAACGAAAAGGAAGTGCATACCAATTCACGATGTCTTGAGTAAGCTTGGCATCAAAATTGCTGATAGCATGTTGGCATTCCATGCAAAACAGGGTGTGACATCACATCCTTTGTTGCAAACCACACAGAAGCCACAGCCTGGAAGGTTTTTTTTGAAGCACCATGAGCTGTTGGCTGACTTCGGTGAAGGATTTATGATACTAAATAAACGGGAGTCTGCTGAACAGCTTTCTGTGGGTTTTACAAGTTTCAGCATGTTGATTTGGTGCATAAGGTGCGGTACTTGATGTTCCCAACAGTGAATGTTCCAGAGCTTTTGCCACCTACATAGAATGCACTAACTTTTCACTTGGAGAGGACTTATTACCAGGCTATGATTTGGAAGCAATGCATTGTTCTCTAATCAGTCCTTCCTCAACTAGAAGAGATGGGGTGGAAAGTGATGGAAGACACAGTTGTACCAATTTTAATGACCACAGATCCCATTCCCAAGGCTTGTTTGGAAGTGATCTCTTGTGAATGTTCAATTGGTTGTAAGACTTCACTGTAAGTACAGGAAGATCAAGTGTGCTGCACTTTGTAAATGCCTACAGCAGGTTGGTTCACTTACGCAAAGCTGCATGAATGTCCCAGAAAAGTGAGTTCTGTGTTGTACCATTTCAGAAGTTTAACACGCAACTATTTTGATTTTCCTGTGATCACCTAGATTGTACCCTGGGAACAGTGTTTCGAAGCAAGCGTTATCTGTACGTTCCTTGGCTCTATTGCTGGAGAGTATATTCATGAAATGCACTGCAGCATTAGTTTAATCATGTTGCAGTCATGCAGGGAATACAAATATGCATCCATAATGTTTGTACCATTTTGTGTAGAGCTTCACTATTGTAGATTAAAACACTATTATTCATCTAATTTTTGGCTGTATGTCGTCATTGCATGTTACTTTTAACCTTACCTTAAATGTAGTGATTCTACTCTCTCTTTGCTTGGTTATTCATATTTGTTGTTGTTGTTGTTTTGACCAGACGGCTTCTTTAGTTACTTTGTAGAACCTTCGATAGTCAGGTTACCCTGGCTACAATATAATTTGGATCCAGCAAGTCAGGAACATTAAGGAAAATGCAGTCACCAAGTAGTACGAGCTCATAGGAATGACATTTATCCAGTTGTTGGCTGAATTATACTTTTCAGGACACCATCTGCAAACCCAAAATTATCAATTTCATCGTTTAAATAATCCAATGTATACTTCAGAACATCAGAACGGTTTAGAAATGCATTTATTTATTTATTTATTTTTCAGTACTTATAGCCTGCTCCCTCCTGCCCAATGGCAGCTCGGGTCGGCGAACAAGATGCATTAAAACAAATGCAAAAATATTAAACACTATAAAACATGAATTAAAACAAAAAAACAGCTGAGGCCCAAAAGATAAGACACCCGCCACCCCCCAAAAGAAAAACAAAAAAGACCCCCCCTCCTCCCCCATTCCCTTCACCAAACCCCTTGTGAAACAACCAGGTTTTGCACCGTCTGTGGAAGGAGGGGAGGTCTGGAGAGAGGCAAACCGTGGTCCAACTCCGGGTGCAGATCGTTAACCAAGGCCACAAGTGCAGTCTCAGTGCCGTAGCCTGGACAAAAGCCGGACTGCAAGGGATCAAAAAATCGGATGCGGTCCAGATACCCCTGGAGCTGCTGTGCCACTGCCCATTCAATAACCTTCCCTAAAAAGGGAAGATTAGAGACTGGCCAATAGCTGGCAAGGGCGTCCATGTCAAGAGATGGCTTCTTGAGCAAGGGCCACACCACAGCCTCCTTCAGGCACCCAGTGACCCTGCCCTTCTCAAGGGAGGCATTGACTCCTGCCAGCCATGGCCCCAATGTCTTCCGGCTGACTTTCACCAGCCAGGACAGGCAAGGATCAAGTGCACAAGTTGTGGCCCTCAGTCTCGAACAACTCCATCACATCAGTGGATGATAGTTGCTGAAACTGATCCCACAAAACTGGACCAGGTAGGGCGTTCATAACATCAGGTACATCTACTGCATCAAATGCAGCATCAATGTTGTGGTGGATACAAGCAGATTTATATCTGCAAAATAGTCAATAAACATGTCACAGCGAGCACTAGGTGACTCAGATTCCAGGCGGAGGGAGGCCGGACTGACCAGGCCGTTCACCACCCGGAAAAACTCATCTGGGCGCAACTTTCCGGATGCTATGATGATGGCAAAGAATTTAATGTTTATCTTGCCAGGTAACCAGTTTGGGTTTAGAATATTAAGAACCTGAATTGACATGTGTTTCCAGCTTGCAACTGCATTTTTCAATATTTTTGTTTTTTAAAATTATTATTAGCATTATTATTAGCATTTATATAGCACCAGCGATGTACCTCGCGCTTTACGAAAAATAAGATAGACAAGGTCCCTGCTTGAGAGCTTACAATCTAAAGACAGAGGGAGGGGAGACAGGGAAGGGGGAACAGAGGGAGAGACAAGGGATGCGACATTCATGAGAATGCGAGAACTCAGGTATGTTTCCTTGGCTTGGTTACTGTAAATTGGGAGTTTACAGATAACAGATGGAGGATAATCCTGGGTCAGGATGATTAGGAGGAGTTTGGAGGGGCGGAGCGGAAGAGGTGGATTTTGAGGAGGGACTTGAAGGTGTGGCGGGTGGGGGCAAGGCGGACAAGGGCAGGGACTTTTGTGAACTGTTGCGATACTGGTAGAAGATGCAAAACTAAAATTTCAACTTGGCAATAGGCAGATTTGGTTTCATCACATCAAAATAATTAAGAATAACTTTGTTGCCAGCTTCTACCTAAAAATGCCACTTCATCTATTTTTTACGCCTCTTTTTAGAAATTGGGCCTAGACTACAGTAAAGGGGAGTCTTATTTTTGGATAGGTTTTGTCATAATAGAAAAATGTTCAGGCCAGTACTAGTGAGCACCTGAAAAACATCTTCTTATCAAATTTATATATATATATATTTTTTTGCATAGAAAGTTGAAAAGAATTACGCTTTTGAGATCCCAGATGTTCCAGCAAAATCTGATTACCTTGAAGTTAGATACTCGGTGAGTATGACTAATCTAATTTAAGGCAAAATTCTGCTTCCTGACTGATGTATAAAATGCCACTGAGTTTAATGTATTAACTTGCCCGAGTGAGTTAGACCCCCATGGGTGAACCACTGTAGAATTTATTTATTTATAATTGTATTTGTATATGTATAAATACATTTGTATAAGTTGCATTTGGAAAAAAACAAAAACAAAGCGTTAAGATCTCTCTTCTGGAACTTAGTATTTTGTTTTTAAGACTATTGCCAGGCTATTTCCTGTCTTTAATTATTTTTTGGGTGTCTGTGTTTGTGCACGTTGGCCCAAATTCAGCGAACTAAAGTGTATGTGTAACTTTAAGTGCTGATGAGGCTACTCTGTTTAAAATGAATCGGGGCCTTTTTGAATAGTCAATTTTCCTGTTAATTTTTTTTTTTTAAAGTTATGAAAATGTAGTTGCAAAGATGTATAGCTTGTCAAACTCTGACAGTGACAGAAGCAGCAACTAACTTGAATGCATCTTTTATTGTATTTTAAATGTTGCAGAGCGCTCCAGTCACCATCTGATGGAAGGGTGCTATATTAAAAAAAATATTATTAATGCATTAAGATAATTCAGAGTATCCACTTCCCTTTCTAAAAACATCCTTTTTCTGTTGATACGTGGATACCTTATAACATTTTCTAGCTTACGTGAAATTTTATAAAGTAATAGGGCCTGACATTTCTTTATAGTAAATATTTTAGTGAACATGATTTCAGTCTTGTGCAAATAATATATTTCAGATGCAGCATAGTTCAATTATGCTATTAAACGTACCATGTTGACATATTTTGTTGGGAGTTGTGGCAATAGCATAATGGTCCTCTACTTTTTTAATTGTCAGGCTGAATTCACCCAGCTTCCTCAAGATTTGAAAGGAGAGACGTTTTCTCATGTATTTGGAACTAACACATCCAGTCTGGAACTCTTCTTGATGAGCAGGAAGATAAAAGGACCAAGCTGGCTGGAAATAAAACATCCACGTATGAGTATTTACATGTTGAAAACTTAATACTAATACATCCACGTATGAGTATTTACATGTTGAAAACTTAATACATCTTTGAGATCATTGTGCAAAATAAATTGAAAGCAGTGAAACAGTATGAGTTCACAGCACAGTTCAGTCTGACCAGATATTCATCAGATTGGGGGTGACAGAGGGGATGGGGAAAGCATTGTGCAAAATGAAATCTTACAACTGCTAAACCTTTTTGATATATTGGATGGCATCTTATTCTGGGTGGCAAGAGAAGATTTATGTTGAACTTTGACTATTTTAGAGTCAGTTGCCTCTTCCCTCTGTGCCCCCGATCTCTACCCACTAAAGCTGTTTGTTTTGTGCCCTCTGGGATTTGATCGTCTCAGAATGGTACCTGCTGTGGAAACAGCATGGCTTATGGGAGAGTGGACTATCAAGGTGCCTGGGCCTCTTCTGGTACCACTTTAAAAGTAGTGGCTCGTGGACATGTAAAATTTGACTGTGTGCTCCACACTTAACCTTCAAATAGTTCAGCATGTCACTTGGCTTCCTTTTATGAAGCACAGTGACACAATATAAAAGAATCATGGATTCTAAGCAATTAGTTACAGTGCTGTTCTTGAAAAGAGCATTTGGGCAGAAAATGCATCTAATTTCTCTTTTCCCAAAGTTTCAAAAGTCAGAGTAATACTTGAATACGTTCTACTTAGGTGGTTGCTTGTGAAGAGAGTGACTTAAGATTGAAATTCAGTGTGCTTTCAGCAAGATGGCTTCCTCGCTTTTGTAAGTGTCTCATTTGTTTCCTCAGAGCTCTTGAATCAGGCATTTAGTTGGTGTAAGGTGGAGGCAGTGGCACTCAAGCCTGACATGGTGAATGTGGTGAAAGATCTTCCTCCTCCTCCTCTTGTTATCATGACTCTCAGCATAAAGACAATTCAGAATGTAAAAACTCATCAGAATGAGGTGAGTAATCCACTTTGGTGATGAGCTTGATTTTTGTTCTTGTTTTGGCAAACTCTATATTAACACTCTTCATTAAATGAACTTGGCCAACTAAGAGACTAAATTGCTGTTATGGGTTTATGGTAGTTACTTAGTCTGCATTCCATGGACCTGATTCTCCTATGTAGTATATGAAGATGGGGCCAGAAAGGCTTTTCACATGTGCTCTAGTCTATCTTGGTTGGCGCTCCTTGCAGGATAGGAGTCTTTGTTTTGTAGTTCGTGATTTTTAGTGTGTAGGAGATGCCCCAAATGTTTCATCTATGGAATAGGAATATATATTAGGAATATATTTTATTGCATCAGCCTTCTGGCCATATAATAAAAGCTGCTTACAAACACACAAAAAACCCCTATATAAATACATATTATCAGCTGTTGTACAGCATTCAGATTCATACCAAAAATACCCCAAGGACTGTAATTTCAGACAATAGCTAATTACTTTCCTCTGCCTCAGGGATTTGCCCTACACAGCGAGAGCACACTTTAGCTGCTCAAATAGCAAACAAGGCTACAGCTTTAGTGATACTCTCTCTCGAGTGTCATTTAGCAATATAATCAGTAACTGCCTCGGGGGACATATTATCCTGTATGTGCAGAGTTTTAAACAGCTTCGAGCGGGCTTGAACCTACAGTGGCCAGTCCAGAACGTAATGTGCTAAATCCTCCATTTCACTGCTACCACACACACAAACCCTGTCAGCATAATCCACTCCCCTATAGCACTCTAGTATTACCTCTGAGCGCATCCATTGCATGTGGAGTGCAGTAATCTCCCTTTGTTGGTCAGGGCTAGCAGGAACCTACAAATACTGTGCTCCCAAGGGACCAGGAATCCAGAATTTGTAAAAGGGGGACATCCTAGAAGCAGTTACAATAGCTCTTGATAGTTGAATATTGATGTTCCTTATCCTTTGCTTCAGCAGGTGAGTAGCCTCCCTCCTAGGCACAGACAACAAAAAATCTACTTAAAAGCCCAGTCTTATCTTCTTTAAGACTCCTGACCACCAGTCTGGCTTACAGTGCCCCATAAGGGTCGGCCTTTCAGCTAGGCAAAGTTTCGGGAGAGAGTCAGCGGGTGAATGGGCGATCTAAAGCCAATATATTAAGTAAGGATAGACCACTCTGGAGGCTATTGAGCCAACCCCTGTCTCCAGCCTCAAAGAGGTTCTGTACTGATTCCAGCTGGGGCTCCTCCCCATACCTGTGCATCCTAAGACAGCTGCGGAAGCATCTTCCCCTCAAAATTCCTTGAGGCTAGAGTTACTCAACAGCCTCCCTTTGCATTATAAAGACGAACCAGTGCATTTGTAGAAATAATGGCCAGTTGTGCATGTTTCAAATGGGCCCCCCCCTCCCAAGACCCCTTGGAAGAAAACACAACTCGTAGATATTTAAATTTGTTCAGAAGTTCCAACTGCTGGCCATTTATGGTCCATTTAAATCTTTTAGCAGAATGTGAGAATATCATAACCTTTTATTGTATCATAACTGGTTTATTGTAGTTTATCTTCAACTCCTCTTTATGACACAGGTCTGTGAAAATCCGCAGGAGGCGCACATTCCCACCCTAGTCAGGGAAAGTAAAATAGTGTTGTCCGCGTGCATCAGAGCAGACACATGAACACAGCCGATTTTAGGAGCCATCATTTCTTCCCTATCTCTTAAGATTTTCAATTAAACCATTAACATATATATTGAAAAGGATGGGAGCCAATATGCAGCCTTGTCTTACGCCCCCTGGTATTAAAAAGTGAATCTGAGAGCAAACCTCTCCCACGCATATGCACCTGAAAATTTTGAACCCATGTACGTAGATTTTATAAGCATTAGTAGCTTCCCATCAATACCCAGCTGACTTGGTTTGTTCCAAAGCCTCTCCATTAACCATGTCAAAGGCTGAGAAATCCACAAAAAACGCATGTAGCTTTTGCCAAGTTGTCTTGTATTTCTCTATCAAATAAGATACTACAAGCAGTTATCAACAGTTGATCTGTTTGCACGGAATCCTGCCTGCTCCTTTGCCAGGACATCTTCTTGAGTGAGATAATCAACTTTTCATAAAGCTTAGACACAATGCAAAGTAATGTAATGGGTCTGTAGCTTTTTGGATTATCCCTATCTGCTTTTTTTTAATACACAGGAACCACAATGCCTACTCGCCAATATTCAGGGATAACCCCTGTCCCATTAATTAAGGTAAAAAAATTGGCCAGTACACCTGTACACTAGTCTGGCATCAGCAAGAATAATTCAGCTGGCAAACAGTCATTGCCAGGTGCCTTCCCAGTCTATAGCTATCTTAGGGTGATTTCAGACGTGACGCGGTGAGAGTCACCACAGTGAATCCCACCGCGGGCCGTGGTGAGTTGCGCGGCCCCAACAGACGTGACAGGGGCAGCACCACCGCCCGGGGGAAACTGGAGTGAACCCGGGCCGGGGGAACCCAAAAGACATGACGCGGTGCCGAGAACAGCAGTGGGAGCCCCACAAGGCACCGGGGTTACGCTGACGTAAACAGGGCTGCCTGAGGGCAAACGAAGCCAAAGACAGCGGAGGGCCCCGCCCAGGCAAGGGAAACATGAAGGGAGGGGGTGGAGGGAGCAGCAGCGTGAGCATCGCTCGCAAACAGCGGCCGCACGGAAGGTGCGCGCACTTCAAAACGAGAAGTGTGTGTGCGCGCGCACAAAGCGGCATACCCACACAACAAAAAGGGGAGCGGAGCATGGGGGCAGAGGGAGGCACACGCCAGGGGGCGGACAGGGAACTCCCCAGCCGGTCAGGCACACGGGAGCTTGGGGGGGGCCGAGGGGCTGACACGGCCAGCCCACCAGGAGGGGGAGGGGGCAGGAGCCCAGCGGCCAAGGGGAAGGGGGACCCAGCAGCCCAAGGGCACAGGAGACAACACGAGGCCCAGTGAAGCACAAAGGGTGTTTATTGAGGACACAAGCAGCAGCGGTCCGGCGCAGTGATAGTGCAGGAGCACGTGGGGCCAGGGCACAGGGAATGGGGCAGCAGGACCCAGGCGAGAGGGCAACAGGCAGGCGGGCATAGCCGGGTCACAGGGGGTCCAGCCGTCCCAAAGAGGCAGCAGGCGTTGGCGCGAGCACCCAGGCCACAGGCGGAAGGAAGGTGCTGAGGAGGCAGCCGTCTGTCAGATGGGCCCGGAGCGCCCGACACCCGGCTGCAGGGGCGGCAACAACAGCAGGTGCACATAGCAGGGCTATTATCACAGCCCCCGGCAGAAGCCGTGCCCGGCCATGTTCCTGTTCACATATTTCAAACATACAAAACCTCTGGGCCACATCAAAATAGCTACNCACCCGCCCATGTTCCCGTTCACATATTTCAAACATACAAAACCTCTGAGCCACATCAAAATAGCTGCATTCTATTAACAATACCTGATCTCACAAGCACGTTTGTATTTAAGGTTGCTACCTTGTAAATAAGGTTCTTTGGGATGGCTTCGAACATTCTCACATATACCTACCCTTCCAACCTCGCATAGAATTTTTTCCTTCTGTTTCTAGAAAGGGTTGGAAGGAACTGTCATTCTGAGGGGGAGAGCACTTTTTATACTAGAGGAGCTCGAGACCATCATGTGGCTGCCATTTGAACGGGGCGAGCATGCACAACCCAGTCGTGAGAATGTTGGGAGCCATCTCAAAGAACCTTCATTACAAGGCAACAACCTTCTGATCGGCACATGGGGAGGAGCTGTTTGTAAACAAACAGCCTTATCTCTGCTGCTGCAGCTCCTCGCCCTCTCGCTCCATCCTCTGCTCTGTTTCCTCCACCCTCGCCTCCATCGACTTCTCCGCCACGTTCCTCTACTGCTGCCTGCCCTTTATATCTCCCTCTGTGTGCCGCTTGTTGTTGGTTGCCTGGCAGGCGCTGCGTGCCATCACCACTGCCCGTGGTCATTTCCTTCCCCCGTGGCCGGGGTTTTCCCTTCAGATGTTAGTTTCCTTCACCCCTGCCGTGGTGAACATTCACCACACTTCTGGAACTCCTCCCGTCCTGACCTCACGAAGCGTGGTTAGGTTCACCCCAGCCCGTGTTTGACTGTGGTGAACATCTGGATGCGAGCAAACAGACGTGCACGGCTCTTTCACCGCCGCCTGCATTTGACTGAGGTTGACTGTGGTGAATGCCACAAACGTAATGTCTGAAATCACCCGTAGTGTGCTAAATAATAATTTTTATTAAGAAGACTACCGTTTAAAATGCAGGTCAGAAACTACTCCCATCAGTTTTATAAGCATTGCATATCTGGCTAAAATAAGAAGTTTCCATTGTTGAGCAGTATGGAGAGCTAATGTAGTCATGGTAGTAGCTCTTCTTCACTGCTGCTAATCATTAAATAAGATGGTTAACAAGCTTCAAAATATCAACTGTGATGAACCACTAATAATAATAATAATAATAATTCATCCTCCTCCTCCTCAACTTTGTGCCCCGCAGACTACACCACAGGTGTCTCATAGCAGCTTACATTCATAAATGAAATACAATATAAATACAAATACATAATAACCAGTACATAATATAAAAATAAATAATCTAAACATAAATCAAACATCAACCCAATAGCAGTCCACTTGAAGGCAAATATACAAACCCAACTCTCCTCCCACCGCAAACCCCACTCCAACCCTGCTCTCACCAGGCAGCCCCAACCCTCGCGCTGCACCCACCTCACACCTGGGACTGCCCTTGGGACCTCCCCACTCCCTATCCCAGTCCCACTGGGATACTTTAATGTGTTAAAGTAAATGGGAAGTTGGATACAGTTGTTAATTGTGTGTGTATTACATTTTTCATGTAGATTGTGGCTGTTGCAGCTTTAGTGCATCATCAATTTTGTTTGGATAAAGCACCTCCTCAACCTCCTTTTCAAACCCATTTCTGTGGTAGGTATTTTTTGGATTAAGTTATGGCTAGAGCACATTAAATGTGTCATAATTTCACTTTATACATTTCTGCCTGCATTAAAGTAGCTGTCTGGGCTGGCTAATCATTGAGGTTGTGGATATTCTTTTGTTACTTTAAGGGATTCCCCTCATTTCAGAACTGCACATCTCTGTAGAGTTGCTTGTTTTTGAAATACTCATCTGGCAGTCCTTGGTATAGGGTATAATTGACTTATTATTATTATAAACATTTATATAGTGCCAGCCATGTGATTGGCACTGTACAGAACATGGAAATAGACGCGGTCCCTGCCTGTGGCTTACAATCTAAAAGACAAGAAGGGGGAGACAGGGAGAGGGGACAGTGGGAGAGACGGGAGAAGACAAACAAACATTAAGGCGGCTGCGAAGTCTCAGGTGCATGTGCTTGGCTTGATTACAATCAGGTTGGTTGCAGCAGTCTGCAGAGGAGGGCAGACTAAGTATATGGGGAACGACTAGCAGGCATTGGGAAAGGCGGTGAGGAAAAAGTGGGTCTTGAGGGATTTGAAGGAGCGGAGGGAGGGGGCAAGGCGGATGTGGGTAGGGAGGGAGTTCCAGGCATGGGGGGCAGTGAGGGAGAAGGGTCGAAGGCGGTTAGGTGAGCAGGAGAAATGAGGGAGAGCGAGGGAGGGGACAAAGGAAGAGCGGAGAGCGCGTGCAGGAGTGCGTAGGGAGATTAGGTCCGAGAGGTAAGAGGGAGCTTGGTTGTGGAGTGTTTTGAATGTGAATACCAGGAGTTTAAACAGGATACGTTCAGGAAGGGGGAGCCAGTGAAGAGAGAAGAGGAGAGGCTGCACATGGTTGAAGCGACGGGCAGAGTGAATGACCTTGGCAGCAGAGTTTTGGATTGCGATAATGGGGGACAGGTGAGAGCGAGGGAGGCCAGCAAGGAGGAGGTTGCAGTAATCGAGGCGAGAGATAACCATGGCATGAACAAGGGTTTTGGCTGAGGAGGTAGAGAGAAAGGGGCGGATCCGAGCAATATTATGGAGGGCGAATCGGCAGGATTTTTTTTATCCATTATTTATCCATCCTTTATCCATCATCCAGTCAGTATAGTCTGGTAATAATGGTGGCTAGACTGGATGTGGCAGTGTCTCTGGTTGTGATCCACCACTTGCATTTTATTTTATTTTTTTAAGCTTACCTGATAAAAATCATACAATGCTTTGGCTGGGAAGGCAGCCAGAGGGTGCAACACCTTTCATCTCATCCACTTTCCATATAGTTTGTGTCCATTTAGGTTTGTCCATTAAATCTGTCTCTGCCTCGGTCCCTTTCCATATGCTAGTCTTATTTAAACTCTATTATTTATTATAACAACTATATGGATTGAGATTTTTTTAAAAAATCTTTCCATTTCAGCCTTTAAAGTTCAGTGAGATGCAGGCCAGCATTATTTCTTAGTGCCATGTATAAGCAGCAGTAGAATTGTAGATTTTCATTTTAAGGCACAGTGCTGGCATTTCCCCAAAAAATGTTAGAGGTGATAGATGTGTTTTGCTTGAACTTCTACTAAAACGTCAAACTGGGACCTGGCTCTAAAATCTCAAATGAGTAGTATGAACTATAACGTAAAGTTGCATGCAAACTTAAAGATGCACAAGTGAAATTGAGGTTGAAATGACTTATCAACCAGAATGATTCTAGCTAGGTCCCAATGATTTTCTTGAAGGACTCTCCATGTACTTAACAGAAATGATTGCACAAATCAGAGATGTACCCAGGCAGGAGAATACCATTGTAATTGAAGGGCTAGAAGCTCCCCACTTTGTGATAGAGTTTAGTCCCATAACACAGGAGCCCAAGTTGCGGATTTGTACAGTGTAATCCACTTAAGTAGAACTTGCATAACCTGAATTTCTGGATAGGTACAATTAGTTTGTTTCCCCAGCCACAGGTCTATGCAGTGTATTGCTGGTTGATCTAGATAAGTGGAATTCTGGACCCTGAGAACTTGAATTTTTAAGGTATCTAGAGTATACTCACCCAGTTAAAAAATATCAGTATTCATGATTTCTTGGCAGTATGTGGCTAAATTAATGTAGCATGTACCCTATCGGTGTGAGTCTGCATGCTGAAAATGGAAGTTGGGGAATATCAGTTCTTTGTCTTAAGGTCTCCAGACATGAGAACTCGCACCAACAGCCAGGCACAGCTGTGTGCGAGTGTATATATAATCCTGTCGGTTCTAGCCCTGGGAGTCTCAGGCGGGCTGTGGAGGAAGTTAGCACCAGGTTTCTCTGTCTCCAGCCTACCAAAGACTCCTAGAGTCATTGCATGCACAGCTTTGCCCTGCTGTCTGCTTCTGAGGGGTGGGAATTACTGAAGATTTACTGAAGATAGTGAAAACTGGTGCTCATTTAAACAGAGCATTAGTTTTCACCACATACAGGTTCATTTTCACACTTAAGGTCTGCTTAAGTAGAATTTCTGATAAGTTGAACTTTTTATATGGCTGAAGAAATTCAACTTAATCACATTCTTCTGTATGTTTCAAGGAAACCTGTCTTTTGATCACTTTGAAAAAATACTGTGCTTTCCATTGTATGCTTTCAGTTGATACAAAGGCATTTATTTCTTTTGCAGTTCTTTCCAAACCAAATGACTGTATCTTCCCATATGACTTCAAAGACGTAATTAAAACCAAGGTAACTTACTTTTCTTGCACAGCATTCTGGTTATTGTGCCTTTTAGATATGACCATAAGAAAGGTTTTTGCAAAGTTGTTTGACATAATTTTCATCCTCTGAAAAATGTGTTCACATGTCCACTTTAGATCATCCATGAAAATATATTGTCATTGTCTATTTCATGAAAACTACTACATTATTTGGCACCATTGGTAGCCTACCTAGAGGCACTACGGAAACGTTTACAGCTATGGTTTGGTGGGAGAGCTTTGTATGAAGTTTTTGTTGCTGCTTCCTTTATTTTCAGGAAGTCTGTATTAGCTTCTTAAGCTGTTTTTAAAATGGACTGCGGTGGGTGGGGGGATGGGTGTGCGTCCATTCCCATAGGCGCACATCCATCTCCACCCATGGAGTATAGGGAATTGGAGCCCATTACGTCATATGTGGGTGATAGGTGGAGGCGAGTGTAGCACGGAAGTTCACCCCCACCCACCTCCTGCAGCATTCACATGGGCGCCTCCACTCATCTCCACGCAGCGAAACTCCGTGGAGATGGGTGGTAAAGTCTTGTGTGAAAAGGGCCTTAGTTTAATCAGTAAAGTCAATCAGGTTTTTTTTTTGTTGGGGAAAAAGGGGGCAGTCAAAATTGGCTGAACAATAATCTTCTTTCTTGTGGGTGATCTTGAGCCTGTGGCCAAATGTATACGTGTACAAAAAGCTTTTCCTCCTGTGCCTGACTCTTAGTGTGTGTGTTGAACTGCCACTTTATTATACCTGCACATAAAAGTAAAAGAGAAAAGGGCAGTTCGTCTTTCCATGTTCGTATGCCCCAGGAACATGAAGCCTTCAGCTACGAAGGGGAAAAAACCTGTAGTGGGTGCTATTGCAGTCTTACAAGAGGTGGTTTTGGGGGTCTTCCTCTCTTCACCTGTTAGTACTATAGGTCATTGAAAACTGGTGTTCTCTTTCCCCTCTTAGAATTCTAAAGTAGAGATTGCTGGAACAGAGAGGATGTTGCTGGGGTTTTTTCTTGCAAAAGTTCACAAAATAGACCCAGATGTTGTTGTGGTGAGTAACTATTCACTTTGACTGTGATAGTGATGAGTTAGAAAGATCTCTGACTGGGCAAGTGTTAACTTCATTTTGGGTTTTGTTCCTTTTTTATTTTTGTATTTGCTTTAATCTACATCATATTAACTTGACATTTTAAATATTCAGCAGGTGTACATAACTTAGAAATGAATCTAAGTTGCTCCTAAAGAGTATATTTGCACATCCTGCCCCTTTCATTGCTAGTGAAAACACAGGGTCCATTCTTAATTATTATTTTTTTTTTTCAAAGTGGGCTTAACAAAGGATGTAGAAAATTTGTACCTAATTCTTTGGTGGGTCAGATGTTCATGTAATTCCTGTTCATTCTCCTACGGTGTGCAGAACAGGAACTCGTAGGGATGATCCCCGCCTATACCAGTAGGAGGCAGAATCTCAGGAATCCAACTGGTCATGTGTAGAGGGGGTCCTTCTCTCCCATTTACCAGTTGGAATTCTGCCTCTCACTAGATAGGAGGTGAATCTGTGTGCTCTGCACACCTAGGCATTTCTCCTTCATTTTGGGCGCCTTTTTCCTTGCCCAGAAGGAACTTTTTCCTCATAAATTTTACCTATGGCTCCTAGGCTTCCCCCCCTCCCCCAAAAAAGCGGGATTGAGAAGCCAGAAGGTCGAGACTATAGCAGCCCCTACGGTCCCATCCCAGCTTGGTGTGGAGCTCTGGGAAGGAGGAGTGCGGGGAAGTCCCTTTGGGCGCTTCCTGCAGCATTATCACTCGTCGCTGTCAAGGCCATTCCACCTCTGACTTTGTTACTGGTCCGTCATGACCACCCGGAGCGGAACCCGCCTCCACAGCCAGGACTCGGACGGCTTGAGCGCTTGCAGCCTCCCCCTGGCGGGCCGCTATAGTAGCGCAGTTCAGTCTCTTCAGCACCAGGAAATGGCACCATTTTGCTCCTATGAGACCACGGAGCAGCCGGTGGAGACAGCAAGAACCCCAGGCCCTCTCACAAGTACAACTTTTACAGCTAGAGGCGTTCAATAAAATTGTGGCTTCCCTTGATAAAATTCAAGAGGGGGAGGAATGCCGAGCCCATAAGCGCCCCTGCCCTCCCCTCTAAGGGAGGGAAAGGGAACTCTAAGGCAGCAGGAAAAGGAAAGCACCCTGCCTCAAAAAAGCCGCGCTTGGCTGCTCTGATCCTGTGGGACCAGGTTGGTTCTTCCTCGGACGACCCCTTCCCCTCCCCCCCCAACTATCCCTCGTCCCAGATACCATCCCCACAGGGACAACGAGGACACAGAACTTGAGGACGGGGAAGCTAATCCCCTGGAAGCAGCTGCATCCTCCCTCCCTCCAGGGGCCATAAACCAGGATAACTCTGACCAGGAATCAGAGGGGGATGGAGACTGTGGAGTCGGGTGAAATCCCTGAGCATGAGGCCCCAGAGCCGGCTATCCCCACTCCAGACCCTAGTGAAAAGGACTCTTGATTTCTCACTTGCTTTCAAACCTAAGCTGTTTAAGCAGAGTCCTTAGTGTGATGGAAAAGAGACAAAAACGGGGCTCATTCAGAATCCTCAGATGACTATTCTGATCGGGAATATATCCCGAGGTCCTCCAATAAAGAAAAGGGCATCCTGCTTGAGAAAGCTTTTGAATGGCAACAACCTGGCAAAGCACTAAGACTGAACAAAACTCAAGCATCTTTATATGCCTTCTCTAAGTCCAAGGTGTCAGTGTTTGCCACCCCAAAAATTGATGTGGCTGCTGCCTCTTTGGCAAGAAAGTCAGTCTTCCCCTCTGAGGGCGACGTTTATCTGAAAGACCCCACAGATAGGGGTGCAGCATCTGAGTTAAGAAGGAATTTTGAAGTTGTGTCAGCAATGCTTTGAATGTCCCTGGTCTCTTCCTATTGTTCCAGGACAATACTTAAATGGTTCAAGTTGGGAAAAAGCCCTGAAGCATCAGAGAAAGTAACCTGAAAGTTGTCAGCTAATATTACCATGGCAACTTCATTTAACTATGGCCAGAACAGCTGCAGTAGCATGGTCAGCAAGGGCACTAGCAGCGAACATGTCCTCACGTCGCAGATTTTGGTTAAGGTCATGGCGGGCGGACCCCCATGCTAAGAACCTTCTAGTTGCTGGTCCATATCAGGGAGAGAAGATGTTGAGGTGGCACTGGATAAAATCTTAAAAGATGCTAGAGATAAGGATAAGAAAGTTTCCTTACACAAATTCAGTCCACCCAGATCTTTTCGCCCCTCTAACAGATCTTTATTGTTTAACACATTCTTGAGAAAGCAAACCTCATCCTTTCCATTCCGGGAAAGAGGGTACAGAGGAAGAGGATCCAGATCAAACAGATACAGTTCAGGAAATGTAGGCTCTGCTACCCAACAAGGAAAGCAGGATGCCTGACTACCACGCCCACCATCTGGGGGTAACTGGCAAGGTCAGGGCATGACTTTCCCTTTTTGCGCATCTGTGACCACACATAACAGATGTATGGGTCCTGGAGGCAATGACCAGTGGATACGCAATAGAGTTCTCCAAACCTCGAGGGCTCTATCGTGTCTCCCCGACATCTCACAACAAACAAAAACATCTAGCCATGCGAGCCGAAATAAAAAGACTGGCAACAATGGGGGCCATCGAGGTGGTGCCGGAGGAGGAGCGGGGCCTGGGTCTCTATTCCATTTTATTTTTGGTGCCAAAGAAAAATGGGGAGTGGAGAACTGTATTAAATTAAAAAACTTTAAGCAAATTCATAGAAGTTCAGAATGGAGACCCTGGCCTCGATTTATCAAGCTATAGAAAAACACCAGTGGCTAGCCTCCCATGACTTGTGAGACGTTTACCTCCACATCCCCATTCGCCCTGCCCACTGTTGCTGGCTCCGTTTTCAGTACAGCAACTCACTGGCAATTTTGGGCCCTCTTATTCGGCCTAGCAATGGCACCCTGAACGTTTACCGAAGTCCTGATACCCATTGTTGCCCATTTACATCTGCAGGGAACCCTCATACATCCCTACCTGGACGATGTACTTCTCAAAGCCCCATCCAGACTAGTCACCACCATAACAGTTGAACGGACACTGCAGACCCTCCAAGACTTCAGGTTTGTAGTGAACCTAGACAAAAGTCGGCTCTCCCCCTCCCAGACTATAGAACATTTGGGAGTCCTGATAGACACGGAATTGGGCAGGATTTTTCTCCCCACTGAACACCAATCCAAAATCAGGGACCCAATCTCCAAGAGCGTCCACTTCACACGCTTGCCAGGCTACATGGTTTCATGGTCTCCTGTATGCAACACCTAGCATGGGCACGACTCCACCTCCTCCCATTACAGCATGCACTGCTTCCCTGGCAATTCCAAATAATGGAGAAGACCCAGGTATTCCTTTCCCTAGACACCAAAGTCAAGCAATCTCTTAAATGGTGGATGAACCCTCACAGGTTCGAATCTGGGATCTCTATTTCAGAGCCCCTGAAGTTGGTGATCACCATGAATGCCAGTCTCTACTGATGGGGAACCCATATGAAAGATAAGTACGCTCAGGGCATCTGGTCAGCGAAAGAAAAAGAGCACAGTATCAATTGGCTGGAGCTCAGGGCAATACACCTAGCCCTACGCCACTTTGCCCCTCAAATATCCAGGTACCATGTACTTATTTACATGGACAATTCCATGGCACTGGCATATGTGTGGAATCGAGGAGGCTCCAAATCTCCAGTCCTCAACAGGGAGGCAAGAGACATGCTCCTGTGGGTGGAACAAACCTTCTCTTCCCTCAGCCTTTCATGTCAAGGGAGTCAAGAACCACACCACGAACTGGCTCAGCTGCCGGGACCTTGATCCGAGGGAATGGGCCATATCCCGAGAAGCCTTCGTGCTAATAGAGTGGAGGTTTGGTGTTCCTGACCTAGATTTGTTTGCATCATCAGAGAACACCAAGTGCCAGGTTTTCTACTCAAGAACTTGACATCCATGGTCATCCTTGTCTTTTAGATTGTAAGCCACAGGCAGGGACCGTGTCTATTACTATGTTCTGTAAAGCGCCAGGCACATGGCTGGTGCTATATAAATGTTTATAATAATAATAATAATGGTCAGCAGCACGGGGTGCCCTACAACAATCTTGGCCCAGGGTCCTGAGGTAAGCCTTCCCTCCGTTTCCTCTGATAGGGAAGAACTCTCAGTTCAAGTTCAAGAGAGAAGGAGGGTTGATGATTCTGGTAGCACCCTGTTGACCCAGATGCCCCTGTTTTGCCGACGTGATAAATCTAGCAACCCAAGAGCTGTTACGTCTGCCCCAAAGCTGGACCTGCTGTCGCAGGGCCCCCTGCTATACAGGAACCCAGAATTCCTCAGACTGATGACATGGCACTTTAGCAGCATTGATGTCAACGGGTTACTCCGATGACGTCTTACAGACTCTAATGGCATCCAGAAGCCTCTCGACTAGGCGAATATACCAAGGCAGCTGACGGGTGTTTGCTGAATGGTGTTATATCAGACCGATCTCTCCTGAAAACCCCAAGATAGCAGATATTTTGCTTTTCTTACAACATGGGTTAGAAAAGGACTTGAGGGCTAGTATCTTAGTGAGGCAGGTAGCGACCCTCAACAGCACTATCTCTGTCATTAGGGGTAGGAGTATATCCAGACATCCTCTGGTGAAGAGATTTCTGAAGGCAGCTAAAGCTCTCTCACGCCCAGTTATCCATAGGTTTCCCACTTGGAGGCTGAATTTGGTCCTTAAAGCCCTCACTTAAACCTCCATTTGAGTCCCTTAGAGACGGTGTCTCCTTTTTTTTTTCTTGACCATTAAGGTCTCTTTTCTCATAGCAATTACCTGGCTGGAGAATCTCGGAGCTGGGAACACCCTCAATGGATCCGTCCTTATGTATCTTTAAAAAAAGACACTGTAGTACTTAGATTGGATCCTTTCTTTATGCCTAAAGTCAATTCAGTTTTTCACAGGCAAGAGGAGATTGTGGTCCCCTCTTTCTGCCCGCATCCTTCTCGACCCCTGGAGAAGTGCTGGCATACACTAGACGTGAGGAGAGCACTAAAAAAAATTCTGCATAGGTCAGCTAGTTATAGGAAATCCTCTGCCCTCTTGGTAGAGTTTTCCCTGAGAGAGAGAGGATTAAAGGCCTCTAGGACCTCCATCAGCCGATGGATCTCAACGTGTATTGCTGAAGCTTACAAAGCCTCTGATTTGGTTTCCCCTCAGGATGTGGTTCCCCACTCTGCAAAGAGGTACAACAGCATCCTGGGCCTTTAGAGCTTGGGCCCCTTATGCTGAAATGTGTAGGGCAGCTACTTGTGCCAGCCTACATTCCTTCACTAGGCAGTATAAAATTGATATCCTCAACTCTACAGATGCAGCCTTTGGCCGTAGGGTTCTGCATGGAGTGTTTAGAGTAGTGGGTATTACTCACTCTTGTATTGGTCCAATTTCTCTCCCACCCACTTTGGGATATTGGAGCATACTGCTCTGGAAAATACCTATGAGTTCCTGTTCTGCACACCCTAGGAGAAAGGGCAATTGGTTCACTTACCTGTGAATTGCCATTCTGGTGGGCTGTGTAGAACAGGAACTTGGCCCTCCCTCTGGTTCTGTTCTGTTCTGGATGGAGTGATATAGAAATATATCTCCGACAGAAATAAGAAGAGAGTTTTTCTGTTTTATTATGTAATTTTCATTGAGAAGTTATTGTTACAGCTGCTGGACAACTGGTAAATGGGAGGAATGGATCCCCTCTGCACATGACCAGTTGGATTCCTGAGATTCTGCCTCCTACTGGTATAGGCAGGGATCATCCATACGAGTTCCTGTTTTGCACACCGCACCAGAAGGGCAATTTACAGGTAAGTGAACTAATTGCCCTATCTCATTTTGATGTTAAAATCAAGGTAAGAATATATAGAAAAGAATGTATGGGTTTTAACTGGAAATTTTTTTACTTCGTTAGTATTTAATCAAGCGTTTTAATTATAGGATACTAAAATTATGATATGTTCCTTTGCATTTAAATGTTTGGGTTTGTAAATGATAGGTGAAAGCTGAAGTAACAGAGTTCATTCATATTTTTCATAGGTTAGTCTCTTTAATGTTTGCTTAGGTCAACAAACACAATTTAAATTACTGATGTGAGCAACTCTGGCAAAATTGAAAACTTTATTCAAAGCCACACTTGTTATTCATTCCCCCCATCACCTTACAATTGTTTTGGAATGAATGACAGTAAAAAAATACTCTGGCCAAAATTTTTCAGATGGGGCTGTCAAAAGTAGATAACTAAACCAGCATTTCTGAAAATCGGACCATTTAGCGCTCATGGTTCATTTTGTCTGAAGCACACAGTAAACCTAGGATGAGGGAAGCAAAAAGGTGTATGAAAGCAAACTTTGTACAATCACTTCCTGAGTTGTACTGTTCACTTCCTGACTTCCGCTGAGGATTGGCGCCATTATCTTGGGCAATAAGAACTATAGGTAGGTTTTGTGTAAAATCCCCAGACGTTAAAGATGGTGCTACGGCATTGTATTGTGACATTTAGATTTAAAATCTTTCATTTTAGTGTTTAATCTAAAGATTTAAGGATTGTGTTTTTCTGTACTATGATAAATTGAAGTTAAGTTATTTAAACGATTACAATAATATCTGTTTTACAGCTGTGGTAGGGATTTCTAGTGGTTAGGGACAAGGATTTACTTGATTAGGTCTTCACGTTCTGTACACTCTGTAGTTAGGCTGGAGAATTTAAATTCGGATATGTTATTGTTACGGCAAGGGAGGAGATTGAAAGACGCTATATGAACCATTTACCAATTATGATGAAACATAATTTATTTCAGTCTGCTTAGCAGCATTCTTAATGTCAGGACTAATGAATAACACTGATGAATAAATTTTCTTAGAAGGGAGAGCCTCCAGTAGAAGGTATACTGATGATGCCATCAATTAGATGCTGATAAAAATAAAAAGGGTAATGGGATTCTATGCATGTCAAAATAAGTCTTTTAATTTGTATTTTTATAACCTTTTCTGTTGCTTTCTTTTCATGGCCAGGGTCATAATATTTATGGCTTTGATCTGGAAGTGCTACTGCAGAGAATTAATGCGTGCAAAGTCCCTCACTGGTCCAAGATAGGTCGATTGAGGAGGTCTGTCATGCTAAAGCTTGGGGTAAAAGACTGCTTAAATCTCTCAAAATCCTTTACACTGCATATGACTAAAAATGACTTAATTTAGCTGATGTATTTTGAATGCCTCACTGATGTGTTTTGACTGGTCACACAGGATTCTTTGCATACCGGTTCAGATATGAATAATGTTTGTATGACTATTTTATTTCAGTAATAAGCTAAACTAATTTTCAAGTAAGGCTAATTTAGTTTACTTATCTCAAGTGTATGGTGGTAGTGACAGATTAATAACTGTAATAGAGAGATGTATCTATCTTTTTTTCTTTGGTGTAGTGCAACTGTAAAATGCAGGGGAAAATGTGACTGGGATTGATTGGTGAATCACCTCATGGAGTAGTTAAATTATTTTGCTAGCTGTACTCTGTGCATGTTAGAGGACAGCTCATGACATTGACACTGAACTATCACATTCTCTCTTTCCCTTCCATAATTTCCTGTTCTAGGCTTATTTCGTCTTGGTTCTAGGCTTATTTCGTCTTGGTTCTGTTACTACAAGAAACTTCAGGGCTCCAATTCTTGTTTTGTAGCAGAAATAGCTCCCTCCCAATTGGTATTTCAGAACTGAAGGGTTGGAAGAACAATTCCATTTTACTGAAGTTTTTTCTTTAAAAAAAAAAAAGAAAAGTAGAGTATTTATTTTACATTTATCTTTTGGTTCTTTCTTTTATGCCTTCCCTGCCCATGCTATTTGTCAGTCTCCTTTTTCTCTGTTAAATATTTTTATATTGTTTTTTTTCTTTGCTCAGGTGTGTGAGCACTTCTAAATATTAAAATTCATGTGTCCTCAGAGTGCTTTGTGCTGAAATTTTAGGGAAGGTCTTGCTGCAGCATCTTATGTTAGCCCTCTGCTGTCTTGCACCATAAACTGTTTGTTGGAATGCAAAGCTCATACTATTGCCAAGTATTGCTAGTTTTGAAGGTTGTTCTCTCTCTTCTTAAAAATTTATTTAAAGTCTGCAATTTCATGTCCGCCAGTCTCCTTTAAGTTAATAAAATCAGTTAAGACCTCAGTCTTAACAGGCTATGATAAATTCCTTTAGAGGCTAAACCAAGACTTGTTGAAATTGGTGGAAAGATAGCATTCACTTGGGCCTTTGAATCAGGACACTTAAGGATGTGTGGTTTTTTTTGTTGGTAATAAGGGTCGAGGTGGATTTGCTGAAAGGAATGCAGCCTGTGGTCGAATGATCTGTGATGTGGAAATTTCAGCAAAGGAGTTAATTCGTTGCAAGAGCTACCATTTGACAGAGCTTGTTCATCAGATTTTGAAAACTGACAGAGTGACAATTCCACCAGAAGAGATACGAAATATGTACAGGTATGTTGCTGGGTATTTTTATTTATTTGCTTTTTGGCCATGATGATTTGTGAGGGATCACAGGACCATCTAAGTTTTATTTCTTCGTGTTCTTCCTTGGTTGGGCAGATGTAGAAGTGAGCTGAAAGAACGCTCTTTATTTATTTATTTATTTATTTCTACGATTTATACCCCGCCCCCTCCTGAGAACAGCTCGGGTCGGCTTACAACAATATAAAATACACAAAAACAAGTATAAAACAATTTAAAATAATCAACAAGTTAAATGTTTAAAACCGGGCCCTGGGAATTAAAACAGTAAACAGGATAGGGGAGAAAAAAGAACATAACCCTAACACCCCCACCCCCCCAAAGGCCTGGGCGAACAGCCAGGTTTTACAACACTGCTGGAATGCCAACAGGCTTGGGACCAGGCGAGCTTCCTCCAGAAGGGAGTTCCAAAGGCATGGCCCGGCCACCGAGAAAGCCTTCTCCATTGTGGTCCCCCGCTTTATGCGGGGAACCTCCAGGAAGGCACCCCTGGCCGACCGCAGGAGCCACTCTGGGGCACGGAGGGCGAGGCGTGTTGAGGGGTCCAGACCGTGAAGGGCCTTATAGATCAACACCAAAGCCTTGAACCTGGCTCGGCACGCTATTAGCAACCAGTGCAGAGTCCGGAGCACAGGTGTAATGTGCTCCCGACTACCTGTCCCCGTGAGGAGACGGGCTGCTGCATTCTGCACTAGCTGCAGCCTCCGAACCAGGAACAAGGGAAGCCCCACGTAGAGCGCGTTGCAGTAGTCCAGCCTCGAGGTGACGAAGGCATGGATGAGGGAGGCCAGGTCCGGTCCGGAGACGAACGGACGCAGCCTACACACCAGATATAACTGGCGGAAGGCAGCCTTAGCGACTACCTCCACCTGCCGCTCCAGGCGCACCCCCAGATTCCGGATCTGCTGAGCTATAGGAGGGCGAACTCCTCCAATCACTTTACTCTCAATATTTTGCAAGCAGCCCTATGTGGTAGACTGCTCGATCAAATTTTAAAACTTTTTTTCAATTATATGCCTAATTTATTAATAGGCCCATGATACATAACTTGTCCAGTAATATGTAGTTTTATAGCATTTGATTTTTGTTGAACCTATTTATTTCTGTTGTATTTAACTTTTGGTGAAAGCTGTAAATAAATGAGTGTCATTTGTAGAACACGTGAGCATCTATTCGTTTTTAATGTAACATTCTTTTAGATGCCTTGTCTATTTTTACATTTGTCTGAGAAGTTTCCAGCCAGATTCTGCACATAACAGAATTCTGGAGAGCAGTGTCCATTAGAGTATTTTTGCCCTTTTGCTCCTCATTCAAAGCTATTGATCTTGAAGTGATACTATAAAAGGAAGTTAAGATGTCAGCCACTTCAGTTCCTTCTGGTGATATTGCAGTGTAGTTGGATCTGAACCATTCTCTGGCTTTTCTCAATTTGGAGATGACGCTTATTTCTAGTCACTGATTATACTTAGATTTAGTAACTTGTGTATCTTCACTTATTTTTCTTATTTATTTTCAAGTGATTTTCCTTAATGCATCATGCATCTCCTGGTACAGTCTGGCAAGAGTTGAGTTTTCAGCAGTACAAAGTATATCAGGCTGGCTCTTCTCTTTCAGCCACAGATATTTATCAACGGTCTGAGTTGTCTTGTGTACGCACACATTTTAGAGACTTGCCTGGCCTCTGTTACTCGGACCCTGCTTGAAATAAAAAAATTGGCATGAGGATATATATATACTGGATGGTCACTCTGTTGATGAGCTGGTCCAGCGTTGGAACAGCTTGCTGGAGGAGGCCATTAACAGGGTGGCGCCGAGACGCCCTCTGCCTTGGGCTCGTCACCGCAGGGCCCCTTGGTTTACCGAGGGGCTGCGGTGTATGAAACGAGCAGGCAGGAGGCTGGAGCGATGCTGGCGTCAGACTCGATCTGACTCTGACCGACTTCTCCATAGGACCCATTTGCAGTCCTATGTTGAGGCTGTGAGTACAGCAAGGAAGGAGTTCCTTGCTGTCCTCATAGCGTCTGCGAAGTCACGCTCAGCGGAGCTGTTTCGGGTGGTTCGAGGGCTGGTTAGTCCGGCCTCCCTCTCCCTGGACGGGGACTTGTCCCAGGCCCGCTGTGAGGAGTTTGTCAACTACTTCGTAGACAAGATCGCTCAGATTCAGAGCGACTGATGCTGGATTAGGGGCAGTAGGGGGAGAGCGCGAGGTGATGGAGGCCCCGTCTGGTCCATCTTTGTGGGGGGAGTTTCAGGAAGTGACGCCAGCCGATGCGGCGGATGTTTTGGGGTCTGTGAGAGCCACCTGTTGTGAACTTGATCCATGCCCGTCCTGGTTGGTGAAAGCTTCCAGGGAGACGCTGGGGACGGTGCTGGTGAGGGTGGTGAACGCGTCCCTGCAGCAGGGGAGGATGTCGCCCAACCTCAAGGAGGCTGTGGTGCGCCCCCTGCTGAAGAAACCATCTTTGGACGTGGACACGCTCGCCAGTTACCGACCCGTGTCTAACCTTCCCTTTTTAGGGAAGGTTATCGAGTGGGCGGTGGTGATCCAGCTCCAGGTGCATCTAGATAGCATCGGTTTCCTGGACCCTTTCTAATCTGGGTTCCGCCCCGGCTATGGCACTGAGACGGCATTGGTGGCCTTGGTCGACGATCTCTGCCGAGAGATGGACGCAGGATGTTCAACACTTCCCATCCTGCTAGATCTCTCGGCCGCTTTTGACACTGTGGACCATGGGCTGCTGTTGAGATGGTTGTGTGACCTGGGGGTCTGGATGGGACTGTTCTTGAATGGTTCCGTTCATTCCTCTTGGGGAGAAGCCAGCGGGTGGTGTTGGGGGATGAGACATCTTGCCCCCATGCTTTATCATGCGGCGTTCCGCAGGGTTCCGTTCTGTCTCCATTATTATTTAATGTATATATGCAGCCCTTGGGAGAGGGTTTGGGGTGCGATGTCACCAATATGCTGATGATGCTCAGCTGTACCTCTCGTTTTCAGCTGACCCAGACCCTGCTGTCTCATTGCTATCCTGGTGTTTGGAGGCCGTGGCAGAGTGGATGTGGCAGAGAAGACTGAAGCTCAACCCCCGATAAGACGGAGGTGATGGTGGGGAGGGTGAGGGAGGTGTTGGCCCCCCTGATTGGAGGGGTTCGCCCTCCTATAGCTCAGCAGGTTCGGAGTCTGGGGTTGGTGTTGGACTCAGGTCTCCGCCTGGATCGACAGTTGGAGGTGGTGGCGAAGGCCGCCTTCCGCCAGTTGTATCTGGTGCGTAGGCTGCGTCCATACATCTCCGGGCCGGACCTGGCCTCCCTCATCCATGCCTTCGTCACCTTGAGGCTGGACTACTGCAACGCGCTCTACATGGGGCTTCCCTTATTCCTGGTTTGGAGGCTGCAGCTAGTGCAGAATGCGGCAGCCTGTCTCCTGATGGGGACGGGTCGTCGGGAGCATATAACACCTGTGCTCCGGACTCTGTACTGGCTGCCAATAGCGTGCCGAGCCAGGTTCAAGATATTGGTAATGATCTGTAAGGCCCTTCACGGTCTGGGCCCCTCATACTTCAGGGAACGTCTCGCCCTCCGCGCCCCAGAGCGGCTCCTTCAATCTGCCAGGGGTGCCTTTCTGGAGGGCCCCCGTGTTAAGCAGGGGGCCACAATGGAGAGGGCATTCTCGGTGGCCGGGCCGCATCTTTAGAATTCCCTCCCGGAGGAAGCTCGCCTGGTCCCAAGCCTCCTAACGTTTCGGCAGGCTTGTAAAACCTGGCCGTTCGCCCAGGCCTTTGGGTAGAGTGGGATAGGGTTTTTTCCTCTCCCTGCCCTTATTTTTTATTTTTTTCCTATCCCTATGATGTTTTAAATTGTTGATGTTTTTAGAAAAAAAAAGAAAATAAAATAAAATTGTTTTAATTAATTTTTTAGTTGTACGTCACCCCGGGATGCTGTAGGCATATGGGGCGACTCATAAATGTATGAAGATAAAATAAAATAAAAAACGGTCCGGGGGTGCCGCCTTGGAGGTCCCCTGCGTTAAGCGGGATGCCACAATGGAGAAGGCATTCTCGGTGGCTGTGCTGTGCCTTTGGAACTCCCTCCCGGAGGAAGCTCGCTTGGCCCCAAGTCCTTTGACATTCCGGCGAAGTTGTAAAACCTGGCTGTTCGCCCAGGCCTTTGGGGAGGGGGAGTTAGTTTTGTCTCCCCTATTGTTTTATTGTGTTTTCCGGCCCTGTTTTAATACTTGTATTTTGGAAAGTTTTAATTGTTTTTAGACGTATTTTATATTTGTGGTCGTTTTTATTTGTAAGCCGCTCTGAGCTGTTTTAGGAGGGGCAGGGTAGAAATTTGATAAAATAAATATATATATTTTAATTTTTTTTTTTTAAAATGAAGTACTAGTTTCCTGAGACCAGAACTTGACTTCCTGGGACCAGAACTTGACTTTCTGGGATTGGAAGGTTCATATTCTGGGATGGAAAACCCAATTTTTCAAAGAAAAACTAAAAAATTGGAACCAGAAGTAGTTTTTAGAAGTTTCTGAAAAATTGTTGGAATTTGACAAAGTCGATAAACTGATGTTGGGAAGTCAGTATATCGACAAAAATGTTGGAAAGTCGGTACCAGAAGTTGACTGGAAAAACTGAGGATGGAAAGAGCTGTTCCTTTCTTGTGAGAATAAAGCTTTAAGGAGGTAGCTATTCCAGAGTAAAAAGCCCATGATCTGGTATGCTTGGGATTACATGCTCCTTAGAGGTTGAGATGGGTAGGAACGGGGTGTTTGGCTAATTTGTAGCTTTGGTTGGGGCTTAAAGCTTCATTGGCAGGATGGGGAGAGAGGCAGTATACTCCATTGGATGCTACTGTCCAGAAGGTTCTTAGCCAGGGGCTGACCTGACATCCTCTCCCATAAGTGTGAATATAGAGAGGGCTTCTCCAAGAAAGTCAATTATAAGCTAAGTTACATTTTGTTTCTCTCTCTCTAGTGATTCTCCACACTTGCTTTACATGCTAGAGAACACTTGGACAGATGCCAGGTTCATTCTGCAAATCATGTGTGAGCTTAATGTTCTTCCATTAGCTTTGCAGATCACTAACATTGCTGGGAATGTTATGGTAATTTTTCTTCCTTTTTCTTTCTTACCACCTCCCACCCATTGAAACGTTTTATTTCTAGTTATTTCGTTAATGCTTAGTCTGATTCAGTAAAATATTTGACAGTATAACAATGCGTTTCCTTTGTTCTCTTACGAAGATGAGCTTTATATGAGATTTCCTCTGATATTGGAGAGTTTCTATTGCAGACTCTCTAGATGAGAATGGAGACTGATCTAGGGAGTCTCTCCATCTCTTATGTTTCGGACCAACACGGCAACTGCGTGCACTCTAGATGAGAATGAACAGATTTCTGAATCCCTTGGTGTACTAGTTATATCCAGTGTAACTCCTCCATCCATGTAAAGCCATTGGCTGCGATCCAGCTACGGTGGGATTTGTGCTGGTGGTGAAAACAAACATGGACTGGTACAAACTGTGCCAAATCTACCCAACAGACTGCTCCAGGTACAGCAGTTACAGGCTGGAGCGCACAACCGGGGGACAAGGCAGGAATCATCAGAGAAGGATGGGGAGAGGGGTGGTTGCTATTCTGATGAGATGGGGGGAGGAACATGATAGGGATTATGGGAGCAAAAACGGAGCCGAGTCTTACCAGTGTGCAGGAAAACAACTGGGAGGCTTGGGAGCAGGCCCAGCTAGAATGCAAGCTGGCTTGGCGGGACCTGTCCGACAACTGAATGGATGTCAGGAGTGAGCTGGCCAGATCAGCTTCCTAGCATCCCAGTCACTCTTCTCTAGTAAGAGAACTCTCTGTCCCCTATTGTGCCTCAGTATCACCTCTCCAATTCAATACTGACAACCACCCCCTCCACATCAAAGCAAGTGTTCCTTCCCTTCCAACAGAGCAAGTGCCCCCACCCCTCAACATTGGGGTAAGCGCTCCCTGCCCCCATCAACACGGCAACATCCCCTCCTAGTAGAGTAGCTTTCAGTTCCCTGCCAGGAGGGCAAGCACCCCCACCCAGTGTCCCTCATGCCATTCCTTCATTGATGTCCCTGCCATTGGCTTTTTGGAAGGGACTTGCGCTGCTGCATCGCCTGGTGAATCCAGGTGCAGGAGTGCTGTGAAGCTTGGACAGCGTGTCTGACCCCCACACACATCGGGGATCAGGTTATATTGGGGAGTTTGCAGTGGGGTCCCATGTGCCATGACACCCTGTTGCAGGGGCCGGTGACACGTTGTTGTAACTGTATTTCCCCCCACCCCAGCCATAGGGGGCATGGCCAGTGCTTGCAGCAGGTGAAGGGAAAGCAGTATTTCTTGGGTGCCAGCATCAACATGCTTGTTTTGGTGCACCAAGCGTACAGTGCTTGAGGAGGGGATCTACCTAGTGCAAGCACTCCAGAGCTGCCTTTACGCAGGCACAGTGGAGAGCAGGATCGTGGCCTTAAGAATGAGTACATTAAGGAGGGGGAGTAAAAAGTTGAAATCTCCTTTCCTTTCCCTGTTTTTATTATTAAAAAAACCCCACCCTTCTGAGTGTCTGTTTTTTGCTTTTTGTATTTTAAATTATCTGTGTGTTTGTTTTTTTCTTCCCCATAGTCAAGGACAATGATGGGTGGGCGATCTGAGCGTAATGAATTCCTGCTACTTCATGCTTTTTATGAAAGAGATTATATCGTGCCTGACAAGCAAGTTTTTAAAAAGTCTCAGCAGAAACTGGTAGGTCCAAGTTCTGTTTACTTGGCTTGACTTTCTTGAAGATTTTTTTTCTGATTTTGAAGACTCTGATATTGGTAGGCCCAAAGTAGAATTTTCTGAAGTCTTGTTTCCGTAAGTGTACATGAGGCCACTTGATGGCCACGTAGGAAAATAAAACTTAGCGTTTTGAAAAATGTTACTTGAACAGAAAAAAATCTTTTTTTAAAGGTGTATTAAACAAGATAGCCAAACAAGTCATAAATTAGTTATTTAAAATAGGCAATATCCCTTTTTAAAATCTTTTTTGTCAGTTAGTCTTGAAAGAAGGGAAAAATGTTCACTCCAAGTGAAACATTGTTATGAAAGCTGCATTGTATAGGTGTTTTAAAAACTACAATGGACCAAATATTAGAAAATGTCCTATGGAAAGGAACATAACACTTCCATTTGAGACTTCTCTGCTGCTACTTTGATAGATTCCTAGAAAAAGATTGCCCAGCACTTGCCCATAGTTTATTTTAATGACATTGCTGATTACATATAATGATTGATTTTTAAGAGTCTTCCATAGTTATGTCCTTTTGTTTTTTTTAGCCGTGTATAGATATGGTATTTTCAGAATTGATGGAGCTATTTTTGGTTGAAGGTGCAGTTTTTCTTAACATGTCTAATTCCAAGCTTCTAAACAAAATCTAATGCAAACTGTAGTGGGGCTGTAGTCCTGCCAATGTAAGTTGTTTACCTTCAATTAGTAAAGCATGTTCATCTTTACACTTGGCTTGAACTGAGTAAAACAGAGTAACTACTGTCACTATTCTCTTTCTTGCATAATAAGATTTTGGGGTTTGAATGATACAGAGCGACATTTGAACTACAGAATGAAAAAGATATTTAGAAAAAAATCATTCTTCATTTACAAGAACTAAAGTTTGAGCTTAAATCAACTGATTAGGGTTTAAATTACAACACGGGCCCCTTTTACACGAACGGACGTAGGTGGGGGGATGGGTGTTTGGCCGTGGTGTGTGGAGGTGGGTGTGTCTGTTTGCATGGACACCCCCCGCCCCTCCACCCATCGTCACCCACAGAGCCTCCTCCAGTTTTCTGGAGGGCTCCGTGGGTGGAGATGGGTGTTGCGCGGGACCACCATGCACCCCCACACATCCCCCTTTGTGTTCACACGGGCAAACACCAAGCAGACACCCATCCCCCTAGCCACTGCCGGCCATTTACACGGACGGCCACCCCACTCGCCCGAACACTGAGCCAAAGGGGCGAGGGGCGTCTGTGGAAAAACAGCTACGGTAATTCCTTGCCAGCATTAGGCAGCAGTCACTAGACTGCATAGAATACTGCTCTATTTGATGGTTGCAGGTCCTAAAAAAAAGCTTAAGTACATTGGTGATGTACAGAACATAAATGTTCTAATAAAGATATTGGTGCACATATGTAGCAGAAAAAGAACTTTTTTATCCCCTCCTCTCTGATATTTTAATATTGTGTTTTAGTAAACGAAGGCTTCTAAATTAGACTTATCTCCAGTGCAAAGGGCTCAGGTTGGCTGTGTGCTTCTTAATATTTAATGAAGGTAACTTGTAAACTCCTTTTTTATGCCTGGCACAGATGGATGAGGATGAAGATTTTGAAGGAAATAGGAATAAATCGAAGGTTGGGCGAAAAAAGGCAGCATATGCTGGAGGTTTAGTCTTGGAACCAAAAATTGGTAAGATTGGTAATTATAGTTTAGTCATGTTCATGAAATAGTCATGAATATGGAAGTAAATACTACTGCTATTCATTAAAAAGTTCTGTAGCAAAAGTAAGGAAATAACTTATGAAAGAAACAAAATAGAATGAGAAGGAATTTGGGGAATACTGAGGAAAATACTGAATATTTCCAATAGTTTGTAGAATCAGAATTGAGAGGAATCTGTCGAGAGGGCCATCTAGTCCAATCCCTTGCTTGGATGCAGGATGACTAAAGCTACATTTATCCCCAAAAGATGGTGTAGCAGCGTCCCACTGGACCATGGGCGAGTGCTGTCAGGATTAGGCCCAAGAAAACTGTTTGCTGAGAGCAAACCACCTGGCTCCATCCGGCTCAACCCGCAAGCCCTTGGATGAGCTCCCAATGCACCTCTTGCTTACTCTGTTTCTGCTATCAGACGCAGTCCTCCAGCTCCTGCTGCTGAACAGTACAATCCTCCTTTGGGTGTAATCCTTCTCACTCTACCTGGCACCAGGACCTACGGTCTTTGGGGACACTGACTTGATGGGCCAGCAAGGCGTGTCTGCATTCTCCACCATTTGTAGCAAGGTTCCACTGGACCATGTGTGAGTGCTGTCAGGATTAGGCTCAAGAAGGCTGTCACTCAGGCTTGAGTAAAATGCCAGTTTATTTACATCATCATCCGAGGTCAGGCACCAAGCCTCTGGCCAATCATTGAATTCAGCACACAAGTTCATGACAAGGTTAGCCAAGCCACACGCAATTCCTTGGCTGGCGATTCCCATCTTACATTCCAGACTCTTCAAGCCTAACTCAGGTCCAACGCCTCCTTCCAGGTAAGAATCCTCCAGGACACCTCTCTGAAGGGGTTGTTTGGAGGGTTCTTGATTGAGAGGGAATTTAGGGAATACTGGGAAAATACTGAATATTTCCAATAGCTTGTAGAATCATAGAAGGGAAGGGACCTCGAAGGTTATCTAGTCAAACCCCCAATTGGATGCAGGATGACTAAAACTACAACCTTCCCCCTCCTCTTACACCAAATTTGGGTCTGTTCTTACTGAAACCCCTTGCATCTGCTGCATTTGCTCCATTAGCCCAGGTGGTGGAGTATAGAAACAGAGGGCCTGATTCTAAACCCTGCGCACTATGTGTGCATCCTGTATGGGGAATGTGGTGCACGCAAACTGTGCGCAACTTGCATGTGCGCACACATGCATGGTGAATTTCAGATTGGGACCAGAGTTGGAAGCTGCAGTGACAGCAACATGCAGGAGTGGGACTCGGAGCCACAGGAACAGAAGAGCATTTCAAGTCCTGGCCTCTGACAATTATGGGGCTGGCTGGAGTGGAAGAGATTGTACTGGTGTAAGGAAAAGCATGAGGGACAGAGAGAGGGGTCAGGGACAGAAAACGGAAAGAGAGATAAAATGGAGGAGTTACGCAAGTCATGTGCATGCAAGTAGCATGGAGACTATTTACAAACATCATAATAGAGGCTCAGATCAAATGTATACTCCAAAACAAAAAAGAGCTAGAAAACAAAAAGACTGCCAGCATAGTTAGACAGCAAAGTAAAGAATGCTGTTTGAGACGAATACACATCCAGTCCAAATGAGGAAAATGATAGAAGCATAAACTCTGGCAGGTTAAATGTAAAACTATAATAAGGATTTTGAAGATCAACTTACTAAAGGCAAAAGTCTAAGAAGTTGGTGTTTTTTTTAAAGCTTGTTAGATAATTAGTTTGGCCATTAGACCAGCAAAGTGTAAAGAAGCTCCTGAGTAAGAGAAGCTCATCTGAATTCTTTGTTCAAGTCTTCACTGCAGAGGGTGTTGGGAAGAATACCCATAACAGAGCTATTCCTTTTTAAAGGATAAATCAGGAAAATTGTCACACATTGATGGGGCATGACAAGAGGTGGTAAAGTAAGTTAATAAATAGTAAGTCACTGGGGCCAGATGGTATTCACCCAAGAGCTTTGAAGGAAAGATGTATGAAATTGTAGAACTGTTAATTTTGTTGTACAATTATCATTAATATCAGCCTCAGTACCAGAAGCCTGAAAGGGTAGCTAATGTAACAAAAGACTTCAGCGGCAATTTTGAAAACTAGAGACTGATAACATTTGTGCCAAGCAAATTAGTAGGGGCTATTGGAAAGACTAGAATTGTTAGGCAAGCAAGCACATGGTGGACAGGAGCCAATATGGCTTTTGTAAGGGAAAGTCGTGCCATGTCAACCTATTGGTTCTTAGAGGATGTCTCCGAGTATGCAGATAAGGATGATCCTGTTGGTACAGTATGTTGGGGTTTTCATAAAGCTTTTGGCAAAGTTCTTCACCTAAGATGCTTAAGAAAACCAGATAGCAGATGACTGGGAGGGTCCTTCATGGGTCCTAACTAATTAACAGTTAGAAGAGAAAAGATAGGAATAAAAGTTCATATTTTCTTTTCACAATGAAGAGAAGCACACAGCAGGATGTCTCAGCAGTCTGTATCCAGACTGGTGCTTTTCAATATGCTTACCAATTATCTGTAGAAGGGGGTGAGCAATGAGGTGGCAAAATATTCAGATGATGCAAAAGTTGTAGATTACAAAATTATTTAAGATAGTTAACTACAAAGAAGACTGCAAAGACTTGCAGAAATCTTGCATAACTGGGTTGGCTGGACAGTAAAGGTAACATTAAATTATTGATAAGTGAAACTTAGAACATACTCTTAACTAGATATTGTTAGGGCTCAAAAGATTGACTCTTCAGCTTTGACAGAGATGGCTGTCTGAGCCGGGTATCATAGGGGTTTATAAAACCTTGAGTGATGTGGAGAAAGTAAAAAGGAAGGAGTTGTTTGGCCGTTGACTCAGGTTTGAGGACTTTGTGGGTCAGAAGGTAGGACTACCAGTAAGTGGGGCATTCCCCTTTTACACAAGACCCTTGTGTACGCCATTGATCTCATGAAGAGAGATTGAGTCTTGATGTGTACTAGATGAGTAAATCATGTAAAGAGTGCAGAGAGCGCTTTGGGATGAACAATGATGGCAGTTTGGTGACATTGTGGAAAAATTACCATTTTTTGGAAAAAAAACAAACCCAAACCTTATTTGTGCTTGTTACGATTAGAAAACTATTTACTAAACGTTTTTTTTTAATTTTGGGGAACTAAAGAGGCAGCACTACTTTTGGGATGACCTGTATATGTATAAACACACACACTGCTTTTCTTGGTGGATGTTTACGTTTTTTTGTTAGTGTCTCCTTTATGTGGTGATAACTACACAAAAGCATCCGATAGTAACACAGAAGCTATCTGTTCAACCCAGGCTAGTTAATAGGGTTGGATCGTTCCACTTCTGACAGTCGTGCATCACTTACTAATGGCTAATAGTAATGCTTTACAAATATTACTTGGCTATGCAATACAGTACATTGGACCTCCCTGTCTGTATATTCTCCCTGTGGAGAGTGGGCAGCCAGAACTGTCGAGTTATGTCCCTCCTTGCTATGCAGTAGGCAGGATAAAAGGTTGGGGGCCTCTGCCAATAGGAGGAGCCAGCACTCTCCCCAGTCTGATCCTGCCTTGTGGTCGGTTTAGAAGGCAGGGTCCTGGACCCGCAGAGGCTAGCTAGGCCATAGGTCTTTTCTTTACCTTTGCTTTCTTCTCCGTTTTTTTTTTTTTTTTTTAAAGTTTGCTTTCACCCCTTCCTCCTTCTGGAGTTAGTGGCTGCTGGGTTGGACACAGGGGTCTGGGGGTGGGTGGTTGGAGGTCCATTACCCCTCCCCCTGGGCTTAGTCTTCTGGGACCTAAACACCTCTGGTACCAGTGGGGAGCCTGGCCTCTGGGAGCTGCTCCTCCTGCTCCCTGCTGTTGCGTGGGAGGGCGTTAGAGCCACTGGTGGAGGAGGCGGCGGAGGCAGGAAAAACCACGCTTGGCACCCAGCCACTTTTTGTACCTCTGAACTGCACCCTTGCTGAGTTGCCCCTCTCCCATTCACCACAGTTCCAGATGGAGCCCTCGGGTGGGAAGCCCCACAGATGGGATGCCAGGCTGGGGTGGGTGCGATGGAGAGCCCTGCGGGGGGGAACTATTCCCAGAGGTTCGCTGGTGTGGTGAGCCCTTAGTTCTCAGGGAAGGGGGAGGGGTGTACTTCCCTCATGCACCCCCATAGTACTCTTGTGGCTGGGCAGGCAGGTAGCTTCCCGCCGAAACTGTCTGGCCTTTTTAGCAGGGGACAGGGAGCCAGCTTACACATGAAGAACCCAGATGAGCAGGTCTCAGGGAATCCCAGCTGTATCCCTAAGAAGGGGAGGGGATGCAGCCCTTCAAGCAAGGGTGACGATGGACTCTTCCTCCTGCTCTTCTTCCTCCTCCTCCTCATCCTCTACCACCTCCTCCAACTTGGACCAGCCATTTCCCCTCCCCCGTAAGGGCAAAGGCAAACGTAGCAGGGGCCACTCTAAGGGATTTCACAGGCGAGCCATGAAATCCCATAGCAGAAAGGGGGTGGGAAGAGAGAGACAAACCTAGATCCCCATCTAACTTCTCTGTGGAACCATCCCCTGACTGTCTCTCCTCCCCTCCCCAATCCAATGAGGAAGGAGAAATTCTTGACTCTACACCAGACAAGGGGATCCCATGGGGGTCAGGCTCTTTGATCCAGAGCAATTTGACGAGGTCATGGGGAAGGTGGCTTCGGTTTTTCAGCTGACACTCCCCCTCCCCTCCCTTGGCTTCTGAATCTCACAAAGAGAATAAAAGAGGCTTTCCCAGACTGGCGACATCCCTCTGAGCTCCCCCTAGACCAGTTTTACCATGACACTATTAAGGAGGAATGAGCTTACCCTGCCAAGTTTAAGACTTCCCACAAATATGCTAAACGCCTCTACTCTGTCCCTAAATCCTAGGAGGAGCTAATCAGCTTACCTAAAGAGGATGTAGTTGCAGCACACTTACCCATGTCAGTCATACTTCTAGCTGAGGGGGTAGGGGGCTTCCCTAAGGATCCCCTGGACAGAAAGGTTAGAGGTAGTCTTTGGACAAAACTTTGAGGTTTCCTCATTAGCTGAGAGCCATGGTGTCAGTCTCCAGTTTCTGCAGGCCAGTGTACTTGTGGACTTTGGATCTGGGAGAGAAAGGGGAGCAGAAGGAACTGAAGGACAGTTTTAAAAAACCAGCCTTGGCTTCAGCTTTCACTGCAAATGCCATGTTGGATGCAGTTCAGCTCTACACCCATGCCATGGCAACCAGTGTTATAGCACGGTGCTCACTCTGGCTCAGACCATGGAAGGTTGATGTCTCATCCAAATCAGTTCTGACTGGTGTCCGCTTCCAGGGTGAGAAGCTCTTAGGAGAAGCTATGGACAAAACACTATAACCACAAAGCTGAGAAAAGCTAAGTAGAAGTAAGAAGAAAAAGCTACCTCTCAATCCAAAATGGTCCTTTTGTCCCTGCCCATTCTTTTGGGCTGAGCGGGAATCTACCACCCTCGGAAAGGCATTGCTTTGGGACTTCCCATCAGTCTAGGCTTTGTGCTGAGAGAGGGGAGAATTTCCTTAACCTGTGAATTCCTCTTCTTTCCAGCTGTGGGGGTAGCCTGGCCCTACCTGTCACGGATTCCCACATGTAGGCATATAAAAGCCTACTTTGGGATGTGGGGGGGGGGTTGGTTCTTCTGATCTCCTTTATAAGAATTCTTTTTTCCTGCTGATAGTTTGTTCTGACACTTTAGAACTGCAGTTATTGTAATAGTTATCCCAGTCTTAGTCGCTTTGACAGTCTTGTCCTTAGGAGATGTCTCCTCCTACTGTCCAAGGCTGTCAATCTTTGGTCCTGCCTACTGCAAGCGAGGAGGGACATAACTGGTCAGTCCAGGTTGCCCACTCTGCTGGAGAGAAGAATGGGAATTGACCAGGAAATTCCCCTATTTGGACCAAGTTTGTGACAAGCTAGTTTTCCAGCTGTATAAAATACAGTATAGATTGAAAAAACTGATCTTACACCGCTTTTAGACGAGGGCGCTGAAGGCGCCTCCGGAGCCGCGTGTTAAGAGAGAAGCCGTGCCATGAGGTCTCCAGAACGCGTCTCTGCAAAGCGTCGTGTCTCCAGCCGCCACAGTTGCTGGCAACGGGGAGCATGTCACTTCCGGCAGCGCAGCACGGCTTCTCTCTTAAGGCGCGGCTCCGGAGGCGCCTTCAGCGCCCTCGTCTAAAAGCGGTGTTAGTCTCCCTCTATTCAGTGAAGGAAGCAGTTCCTATTTCTGTATAAGCCTCTGACTACTACTTCCCTAGATCCCTGTATGTTATGGTGGGAAGTCTTTCTCACATATGCTGTACTGATTGTATTGATTAAACATATGTTGTACCATCAGCTTTCTCTTTGTTCTATTTTAGGTTTTTATGACAAATTTATTTTGCTTCTGGATTTCAACAGCTTGTACCCTTCAATTATCCAGGAGTTTAACATCTGTTTCACCACTGTTCATAGAGTCTCTTCAGATGCACAAATAAAGGCAGAGGTTTGTGTTTTTAGTAGGGTTTTGATTGAAAAGGAATGTTATCCGTGGATTTATTTTGAATTCAATTTTAAGAACAATGTGTCATCAATACAAATGGCTAGATACTAATTCTAACCTACCCCCCTCTTTATTTTACTCAACTGTTTAATATATGGTTGCAACTGTTATGTGCTTGGTCAGTTTCCTGACATTTCAAAAGGATAGTCCTTGTTCCAAGATGTTCATAATGTGGTTCCTTTTGTTTCCTCTTTTTTGCCCACAAGCTCATGGAATGTGCTGCCTGTAGCTTCCTTTCGGTCATAATCGCCATGCTTGCAGTGTTTATATCTTATTGCTGCTTCTTTCTCGTACTAAGCTCTTACTCTTAGTGAATCCTGTCTCCTTTTCCTCCACAATTTCTATATAATCTATACTTTCCTAATTGTAAATCCTTTGTCCATGCTGTATGATCTTTCATTCAAGCTAATAAAATAGATTTTCTCTCGTTGGATTATGTGGATGTCAACTAAGAGAAACTGTTGATGTACTAGAGGCTCGGGTATCCTAGGTAGACTAATAATGATGCATTGAGAGCAACAATTTGATAGAGCCATAAAATATGACTCTTTACTGCTGGTAAACTAATTTGGAAAAATTATTTAAAAGAATTACAGGTGGTTCTTTTGTTTTCATTTTTCCTTCCTGACAGTAGGAAGGAAGAGCAATTGATGTGTTAATTATCAATTTGACAGGCCGGTGAGCAAGAAGAAATTCCAGAATTGCCAGATTCTTCTCTAGAAATGGGAATTTTGCCTAAAGAGATCAGGAAGCTAGTAGAGAGAAGGCGTCAAGTCAAGCAGTTGATGAAACAGACGGATTTAAATCCTGACCTCTACTTACAGGTATGACTAACTTTAAGAGCTCTTCTACTATGGGTGCAGCCGCATGAGCTGCAGAGGGCTTGATCCCCGTACAGCCCTGTGGTGGGCAAGTGCTGCCACCAAGTTGCGGGTCCAGTGCAGAGAGCAGAATAGACAGGAGGTCGTCCATCCCCCCCGCGCTGGGCAGCTAGACAACTACTGGAGCTCTGACCACAGCAGGACAAGGCACCGGCCACACAAGCAAGCACCCTGCCCTTCCCTGTCTCCCTCCCCTGGCCCAACCAAAATCACTCCCCCGGCCATGACGTGGCCATGCATGATGGGCGACAGCACCCGCTGCTCAAAAACCTGCCATGGAGCTCACTGCGCGGTAGGACAGAAAGGGCCCACACAGGTAACCCATGCGATGGATACCATGAATTTAATTGTGGAAAATGTGTTGAGCATGTTTTGTTTTGGTAATCATTATGCTGGTTATATTCTTTTTCAGTATGATATCAGGCAGAAGGCTTTGAAGCTTACAGCTAACAGCATGTATGGTTGTCTGGGATTTTCCTACAGCAGATTCTATGCAAAGCCCCTGGCTGCTTTAGTGACACACACAGGCAGAGAGGTAAGTCATTTAACAGATATGAACGTCTATTTAAAAAAAATAAAAATTGAAGTGGAACCATACCCCTTTCACTGAGAAGTAGCATTGTTAATAATTTGCAAAGGTACACAGGTAACCCACGCTTTGACCAGCCTTGCCCAGTTTGCGTATGCCTAGTAGCGCTTTAGAAATGATTATTAGCTATGATTTTGAGCTATGGTTATTGCTCAAAATAATTTATTAGGCATATTGATATGCATGATATGACTCCATTATGACTTGTGTACCTCTCTGAAGCATCCGAAAGTAGGCTGGATGGACCTTGGTCTTGACCCAGTCTTTTCTTAGGTTTTTAACTTTAGCCATTATTGCAAAAGATGGCAAGAACAAAATTATATTTGATCGAAACTAAATAATTCATTAACACAGACAGGCATAATCAAAAGTAGTAATTTAGAAAAAAAAACATTGTGTTACCATTTGAGTTCTCCTCTTACCTCCTTCTCCTCCTCCGCTGGGTAGCTCTGCTGCTGGCCGATAGGAGGCAGATGAATAGATTTTCTGTTTCCGCTTGCGCGCCAGGAGCTACCCGGTCTCTCTTCAGTCTAATCATCTGCCTCCGGCTGGTAGGACACTTCGACGCAGCTCCGTCCTTCCCTACAAAAAAGAAAGCAAAGGAAACAGAGTTAGTAGTGTTTAGGGGCGAGGGGAGTCATTCTAAGGCGACCCCCTTTTACACGGGGCCCTTCGAGCCTAAAACGGCTTTCTTTCCGTCTCCCTATTCTCCCGGCGGCCTTCCCCCTCCCCCCCTCCCTGCACCGCCAAAAAAGCTCCGGGGTGGTGCGGCCACGAACAGATCAGGCTGTAAGCAAAAAAAAAAAGAAAAGAAAAAAAGAAAGCCCAAGGCAGGGAACTCGGGGACAGCGCGGCTGGGCCTCAGAGTTTTCCCTTGGCCACACTGGCACGTGGAAGGAACCCTTACAGGGCGGAGGTAGCGTGGCTGCTCTCTGTCCCTAGCAACCAGGCTCCACGTCGAAGGGCCTATACAGGGTGGAGACAGTACGGCTGGGCTCTGTCTCTGATAAATTAACCCATTGTGCCTGGCTCTAGAAGTTCCAGTAGGTACAGCTCCCTATTCTCACATTGTGTTGCTTGTTGTTCTAACAGGCAAACCATGAGCACGGGACAACCCCCCCCCCCGGGACACCCCTTCTCCAGTGCCAGTCCCCTGCAAGATCAGGACGCTCAGGTACGCCTAGCCTCCCTAGAAAAATCAATGGTAGAGATCCTGGCTACCCCGAGACAATTATCCAAATCTAAAAGAAAAAGACATAGTGCCAAGCCTAATGCGAAACCTAAGGCAGGGACATCTGGGACAAGAAAACCAAGCAACCACCAGAGGGCGCACTACACGCAGCCTCAAGAGGGTCCTCAGCAGAGCGTGACCAAGGGGAGCAGTTTACTGAATTAAATCAGGCACTATCTGAGCAGGGTCAGAGAGAGTCTGATCCTTCCTCGGAATCGGATCAAGTCCTGTCTGAATTAGAAGAAGGGGAATGGGTTGAACAGACCTCTGACCCTAAAGAGGGGGAGAGACAATTTCCCGCTCAGTACAGAAACGAATTGATAGCGCAGGTTATTAAAACTCTGCAGTTGCAGGAAAAATCCCCTAAGCAGGATTCCTCTGACTCTCAGGAGGAGGAAACCCACCAATACATTCCCTCAGTTCATGGTAGAGACCAGGGTCTCCCCTTAGATAAGGCTTTTGAGAAGTTTGTTCTGCAGGAGTGGAAACACCCAGACAAGAACTTTAAGATGAACAAGACTCAGGACACCTTGTACTCCTTCTCCAGGGGAAAGGCGCCTATGTTCCGAACCCCTAAGGTGGACGCCGGAGCTGCATCCCTAGCCAGACACACAGTGTTCCCCACTGAGGGGGATTGCCACCCTAGGGATGCAACGGACAGAGCAATTGACGCAGCTCTTAAAAAAGCTTCGGAAGCTACGTCAGCTGCCCTGAAAGTAGTAATAGCGTCCTCCTACGTATCTAGAGCCATGCTAGCCTGGCTCCAGGAATTACAGGACCCGGAAATATCGGAGGGTAAAGCCCAGAGACTAAATTCCAGAGTTTGCATGGCAGCCACCTTCCTTGCAGACGTGACCACGGATAACCTAACTTGGTCAACTAGGTCAGCGGCCAACAACATTGCGGCTAGACGCAGGGTATGGCTACGCTTATGGGATGGAGATGTCACCGCAAAGAATTTGCTTACAGCCTCCCCATATACAGGGTCTAAGTTATTCGGCGTATGCCTGGAGAAGATGTTGGAAGAGGCGTCCAGCAAGGACAAAACCAAGACACTACAACAACTGTCTGCTAAGAGGGGCTCCTTTAGGGGGCAGCCCTTTTGTTTCAGGGGCTTCGCAGCCCCGTCCAGAAAATTCCAAGCTCCCGCTCAGAGAGGCTACACCCCCAACTTTACCTTCAGAGGCAGAGGCTTCTGGTCAGGAAGGTATGATAGACACAGATCTAGAGGCCCTCCTACCAATCAATCGAGGCAGGATGCCTGACTATTCCAGTTGCCGGGTTGGAGGCAGGATCCAGCAGCTCCACGACTAGTGGGCACACTCGATCACAGATGCCTGGATCCTATCCTGCGTAAAACGGGGACACTCCATCGAACCAAACAGCACCACTCCACACAGGTTCCTAATATCTCCAACATCACGAGACGCAACAAAACATCGCATTGAGATCAAGAGGCTCCTGGACACCCCAGCCATAGAAAAAGTGCCAACGTCTCAACAACGCTCAGGCCTTTACTCCATTCTTTTCCTGGTGGCAAAAAAGGCAGAAAAATGGAGAGCAGTGTTAGATTTAAAGGCCCTGAGTCGGCACGTAACAAAAAAAAAAAGGTTCAAAATGGAAACAGTGATGTCCATTTGCCGCAACATACACATAAACGACTGGATGGTGTCCCTGGACTTGCAGGGTGCATACCTCCACATCCCAATTTGAACGACTCACAGGAAGTGGCTCCGCTTCATGTACAACAACCACCACTGGCAATTCAGGGCCCTTCGTTCGGACTGTCCTCCGCCCCCAGGACCTTTACCAAAGTGTTGATATCACTGGTAGCGAACCTCCGGACAGAGGGCATTCATGTACATCCCTACCTGGATGATCTGTTGATCCGGGCCCACTCTCCGGAAAAGACTATACAAGACCTCAACAGAACGATCTTCTATTTGGAACAACATGGGTTCCTAATCAACAGGGAGAAAAGTCACCTCACCCCGACGAGGAGACTAGAGCACCTAGGCACCATCATGGATACGAGCTCCAACCTCGCGTTCGTATCCCCCGACAGGACGAGGAGGATACGGAAGTTGGTAAGGACCCTCAAGTCATCACACCGGATGAGACTCCAGACACTGACATCACTGCTCAGGCTGTTGATCTCGTGCACAGCCCAGGTGACGTGGGGCAGGTTCCACCTACGTCTCTTGCAGAGGCTGCTAGGACCTTTTCAACGAGAGCTCACAAGTGGGCTGAATCCCTGGGTGCACATACCAGGACACCTAAAGAACTCCATGTCCTGGCGCCCACGAGGGACATAATAACAACAGACGCCAGCCAAACAGACTGGGGAGCCCATACGACAACTCGGTCGGTACAAGAGACATGGTCACGGAAGGACTCACAACAGCAAATCAACTTCCTGGAGCTGAAGGCCATTTGACTGGCCCTTCAACAACTCTTTCCCTCCGGGACCAGTCGCCACTTGCTGATCTGCACCGACAACGTGACAGTGAAGGCGTATGTGAACCGTCAGGGCGGATCCCGGTTGCCCCAGCTACATCAGGAAGCAACCCGACTCTTCAGGTGGGCCCAATCCCACTCGTCGTCCCTGAAAGCTCCCCATATCAGAGGGCAGGACAACACGACAGCGGACTGGCTCAGCCGCCAAGTTCTACAACCCCATGAGTGGACGCTCAACAAAGCAGTATTCCAGGACCTTGTGGAATGGTTCGGCCTTCCCATCATGGACTTGTTTGCCACCAAAGCCAACACTCAACTGCCCCGTTTCATGTCACGGGAGACATGCGAAGATGCAGAGGCAATCGACACTCTAAACCAAGCATGGCCCAAGGGACTGCTCTATGCGTTCCCACCATTTCCTCTGATTTCTCGGACCATTGCCAAGGCACGCAGAGAATGGGCGCTGCTGTTACTGATCTCACCCTGGTGGCCCAGGAGCCCTTCGTTCTCGGAACTGATCCACCTCAGCCAGGGTCAATTCAGAAGACTCCCGCTAAAGACAGACCTTCTGCATCAAGGACCGATCTCCTGCCCGGATATTCGGACCTTATAGCTGACAGTCTGGCGATTGAGTGCTCTGCGCTGAAGAAAAGGGGATATACAGACCCAGTGCTTGATACTCTTCAGAGTTCCAGAAGACCAGCCACCAGGAGGTCATACCAGAACACATGGAAAATGTTTGCCTCCTGGTCAAGGCAAAAAGGTTTAGACCCACGACAGGCAGGAATTCTCCAAGTGTTAGACTTCCTGCAACAGGGGTTAGATAAAGGGCTCAGGGCCAACACTATAGCCAGAGAGGCAGCGGCATTAGATTTGGTGCTGAGAGCAGCAACCAACAGGGCAATATCTTCCCATCCACACATCAGGAGGTTCATACGGGCGGCCAGACTTCTGTCACCTCCGGTTGTGCACAGGGTACCCTCTTGGAACCTAAACTTTGTCTTGGAGGCGTTAACAAAGCCGCCTTTTGAACCTCTCAAACATATCTCTATACCTTTTGACTCTCAAAACAGTGTTCCTGGTAGCAGTGACATCAGCTCGACGAGTTTCAGAGCTGAGCAGTGCCATAGAAGACAACTTCTGCATATTTTGCACAGATTCTGTCACTCTCAGATTGGACCCTGCCTTCATCCCAAAGGACAGTTCATATTTCCACAGAGCCCAAAAGTTGGTGCTTCCTTCTTTCTGCCCCAACCCGGTTCACCCCAGGGAAAAAGCGTGGCATAAATTGGATGTTCGGCGGGCTCTACAAATTTATTTGGCCAGAACCCGGGCTTGCCGAAAATCCACGGCCCTCTTCATTAACATTCGCCCGGACCTTCAAGGCCTCAAGCCTTCCAAAACCTTGTTATCTAAGTGGGTAAAGCAGGCCATCATTGAAGCCTATAAGGCAGGCGGGAGAATTCCCCCTTTGCAGATTTGGGCCCACTCTGTCCGCAGTGCGGCCACTTCCTATGCCTTTAAGGCACAAGTCTCCTACGAAGAGATTTGTAGGGCCGCGACATGGGCATCCCTACATACCTTCGTGAGGCACTACAAGATCAACATTTTCCAGTTATCCGAGGCGGCTTTTGGCAGGCGGGTATTGCAGTCGGTACTGGACTCTTCCAGTGCTGTCGGCTCCCACCCGTAAGAGAGGGGACTGCTCTGGTACATCCCAGCGGAGGAGGAGAAGGAGGTAAGAGGAGAAAGGAGAATTGGTTACCTACCTTTGGTGAATTCCTTTCTCTCTTACACTCCTGATCCTCCTCCAACCCTCCCTGCCAGACAGCATAGAGTACACCATATATCCAACTGTATTCGTTTAGTCAAGTTGAGGGCCTCCGTTGTGCTCTAGTTTGTTTTTTCAAATTATTCTCACTTAAATCCCGTAAATATACCGCAGGGGTCTTTGTCCTAAGTTGTGTTTTTGTTAGATAAGAAATACTCTCCAGGCGCACTCGCCTAGATTATAGACTGAAGAGAGACCAGGTAGCTCCTGGTGCGCATGCGCAAAAAGAAAATCTATTCATCTGCCTCCTATCGGCCAGCAGCAGAGCTACCCAGCGGAGGAGGATCAGGAGTGTAAGAGAGAAAGGAATTCACCAAAGGTAGGTAACCAATTCTCCTTTCCCCTGAATATCACTTTTGGTAGTTGTCATGGTACACAGGTTTATTGAATCAGGATCAAAATTATATTGAATTTTTTCCCCACAAGACTAAATGTTTAGGCAATTCAGACCCCAGCTTCTGTGAGACTACTTGCTTACTTGAAGTTATACACATACTTGTGAGTCCTATTGGGATAAGTTCTTTGTTCTAGGTACTGCTAGTTGTACTGGATAAAACTTGTCATCTGCTAAAGGGATCAGAAACTTAGATACTGTCCTGTTCCGTAGATTAAAAAATTTGTAAAAATAAAGTCCATATATTTCTTCTATATTCTTAAAATTCAACTGCCCCCGCTAGCATGTGCCTTCTAACAAAAAATGGATGAAAATTTGGGTAGGTAATAGGGAGTGCAGGGCAAAGGCTGTAGATTAAGATACTGTCAAATAATATTTTGTATCACTTTGGAACTGTCTTAATTCTTAAAAATTGTCATGAAAACACATACATTCTTTGTGTTTGGGGTATGTTTTCCACCCCAAGAACACTTTTATGGGGTGGGGGGATGTAAATATTCCCCAATGAATTATTGTTTGTGGTAACAGAAGTAAGTGTGTTTCACCATGCCTTGCAAACACACTTACAAATGAGATGGAGTGTTTCTTATGAGAAACATTTGTATTTCATATGCATATTGAGGAACCAACACCAGTTGTGTTTCTTTTTAAAGCTATTTTTTCTGAAAGGAGGGCACCAGGGTGCCAGTTTTTCCATGGTTGAGCATTGCTTCCCTCCCCCACCCCGTTCCCTCTGCACTGGAGAACACCTCCCACCCTGCAAAGACACTTGCACACAGGCAAAATATTTTGGAATTTGGTCAAACGCGTATTGTGGAAGGAGCTTCCATGTCTTCTGCTTCTGTTCAATGTTTGCTTCTCTGCTGCATGGTGAGACTGGCCTTTCCAGCTGAAGTCTCAGTGCAGAATGTGTTTTGTGTCACAAACCAGGTATACAAAGCAAAATAGGCCAGGTCTTTCCCAGCTCACCTTGCAGCCTCCTGGCTACAGGAGTATCCAGGGGAGACACTTCCAAACTGAAACTAAATGACTAACTAGCAAGTAACTGAATAGAGTAAGGATGTTAGAGTAAGGATGTGTTTTGTCTCTGTGTGAATAGGGGGATGGGTTGTGTTTGGGTGTAGTCTTTCCCAATATGTGCAAGATGTACTTCCTGGAAGCACTATTAGTGGTTCTTATTATTTAAGAATTCTTAAAGGTCATGCAAAAGTTGTTGGAGCCATTTAGAAGTGCCTTGGGGCAATTTTCTTTTTAAAAAAACCAACTACATGGGGTGTGTATTTGACCCCAATGTTTAATTTTGGCTGGGGTAGAAAATGTACCCCATAGCAAAATCAATGGATTTCTGAGATGTTTTTATTCCCTGGGTACTTTTTTGTTTACGGGGGGAGGGAATGGTAAATGGTAATAGCCTGTACTTTGGGGACATTGTTTACCTGTGTGCAGGTGACAACGTCCTAAAAGGACGAAGTCGTAGTGCCACTATGTGTGTTTTTGCAAAGAAATATGCACCCAGGGTAGTAACTTAATCCTAGAAAATGTTAGAAGGTTAAATATAAGAATCTGACATCTTGGTTGTGGAAAGCTCTAACCGTTTTTGTAATGTTTTACAACTTTATTTGTCCTGAGCTATTTTATGGTCCATGAATCCAACTTTAAATTGGATGATAACTTCATTAGTCATGCAGAATCTCTTCTCCATGTAGCAATTAATTTGATCTTTACAAAGAGAAAAACCATGTATTTATTATTGGGAGGTGGGGGGAATTATGGTCATTTTTCAATGTTGATGTACAAACTTGCTTCTGAATTGTGATTAATTCTTATGGGTTGAAACTAGACTATTTTTTTTGCTGTTTTTCTGTCTTCAGTTGGACAAGTAATTATTCATTAAAATTTATATGCCGCCCCCTCCTGCTATAAGCATCTCGGGGGCAGCTAACAACATTTTAAAATACATAACGAGATAGAATACATTAAAACAACATTAATAATCCTGACGTTAAAATAACCCAATGCCAAAACCCCCTTTAATCCTTTAAAAAAATAATTTTGTAGTACCATAGTTAGACAGACTAGAGTCCTATGCCAAATTATGCTACCCTCTTGGCGTGAAGGTTCCCCTATCTCTAAATACTAATGAAAATACTTTAGTATAAGCAGCGGAAACTACCTACTGCCTTCATCAAGAAGGTACTAGGAAAAAAAATAATTAGGATGAGAATCCCTAAAACATTTTCTCTAAAGTTTATCTAATTTAAAGTAATACATAATATGCACAATCCAGCATCTATTAAAGTCAATGGATACATTCCCATTGATTTTAATGGGAACTGGATTGTATATCTTGAAATGTTACTTGAGGGGGGGAAAAAACGTTTGGAATTTACAAAACAGGGAGTTACAAATCCTTCAGTTGTGTGTGGCAATACTCGCACGGTTGATAACGCTGCTATTCCTGATTTGAAAACAAATAGTTAGACGTTGGTGGTCTCTACTCTTTTTGATGACTGGTTGAAGTAAATATGGTACATGGCAAAAATGGACACACTTCTTCTAGAAGAAGAAACTTGTTTTTCACGCCATCTGGCATGCTCTTTTATATTGCCCAGGACTATAACCCTGGAGTCAGTTCCAGCTGTGCATTAGGATTCTGACACATGAGTTAAGACGATTGTCATTGTTAATAAGCGGAGCGACCCTTGCGGTCGGCAGGGGGCACTTTCCTCGGTCCCCCGAATATCCCAGGGGGCGACTCTGGAGAGGGCGTTCTCGGTGGCTGCACCCAGGCTGTGGAACTACCTCCCGGCAGAGACCCAATTGGCCCTGGACCTACCCTCATTTTGATGAAAATGTAAGACCCGGCTGTTCCGTGATGGTTGGGGTGGTAGGGTTTGGTTTATTTAACCCCAGTTTAATTGTATCGTTTTTATTAGTGTTTAAATATATTTATTATTGTATTGATATTTTATTTTATTGACTGTTAGCCGCCTCGAGCCGCTGTGAGCAGAGGAGGCGGGATAAAAATATATTAATAAATAAATGAATATGATGATATAGCTCGAGCAATGTACCTGGCACTTTACAATCAATTTGATCCTTACAAAGACAAAAAAACATGAGTTTATTATGGGGAAAAAGATTGTGGTCATTTTTCAGTATTGGCATACAGACTTGCTTCTGAATTATGATTAATTTTTCTGGGTTGAAACTAGACTATTTTTTGCTGGTTTTTTGTCTTCAATTGGACGTAAAAATAACTTTGTGGTAACTATGATACTACAAAATTAGACAGGTCCCTGTCCAAGTGAGCTTACCATCTAAGAGTCAAAGGAAGGGAGATGAAGGGGAGGGGGAACGGAGGCTGCTTGCTTGCGTTCTGATTTTAATGTGAGAATCTATCATGTTAAATTACCAGTAACATGAGTTTGCAGGTGGGCTGCATGTGCGTGTTACTTTTTTCTTGGTTATGGATCCATTATGGAAAATAACGGATCCATGCCCACGTTACCTGAAGCGCTGGTCTGGTCTGGACGGGTGGGAGTGGGCTGCTGGGGATTGCCTCCCCAACCCAGCAACTCGCCTGGTGCTGGCGGTGGCAGCAGCTTTTCCGGCCGGCTCTCCTGCCGACTCCTTCTGGCCACTTCCCGACCTGCCACATGGGGCTTCCAAGGGCGGTGTGGCTGGATGACCTCATCTGGCCACGTCACCCCGGAAGGCCCCATTGGGAGGGGCAGGGAGCAGCAAGAAGGAGCTCAGGAGGGCCTGCCAGAGCAGTTGTCGCCGCTGGGTGAGCCCCCCTTCCTAAGCTTCCCCCGGCTGCTCCCTTCCCTGGACTGGGTGGGGGGAGGCAACTCCCCTCTCCTCCCCCCCCCCCCAACCTAACTTGATGTAACTCAAGTTATATTTGTATGCACACATTCAAATTTAAAGCTAGTCTCTACTCATGTGAGTGACAGGGCTGGATTTTCCCTACAGAACGAGGAAGGCTGCTTAATCACGTTACACAAACGAACGTTAAATAGGAATTAGCATTAGTTTATGTAATGTGGGTAAGCAGCGAGAGGGAGAGACAGGAATACATCCATGAAGTTGCAGGTGCACATGCTTAGCTTAGTTACAGAGAAGGAGAACCTAAGAAAATCGGGGTGGAGACTAAGGGGATGAGGAGCTAGGAAAAGCCTGATAGAAGAGGTAGGTTTTCAGGAGGGATTTGAAGATAGGGAGGAAAGGAGCAGAACGAATGTGTTCAAGGAGAGAGTTCCAGGCATGGGGGAGTAGCAAGGGAGAATGGGCGTATTTATTTATTTAATTTATTTAATTTATTTGTTTAAACATTTGCCAAAGGCAGCTCAAGGCGGCTTACAATATATAAAAATACACATATAAAAATAAACAAAAAACATAAACATAAAACATCTAAAAAGGGGGGAAACATCCCTCCCCCCAGGAAAAGAGCAGGGAGGAAAAAAAATACTCCACCCTTATCACTCCCCATAAAAATAAAAACCCTCCCTCGCCAAAGGCCTGACGAAACAGCCAGGTGTTGCATTGACATCGAAAAGAGGAGAGGTCCAGGGCCACCTGGGCCTCTGCCAGGAGGGAGTTCCACAGCCTAGGTGCAGCCACCGAGAACGCCCTCTCCATAGTCTGCCCCCGGGAAGGAGGTTTTGAGGAGCAAGGAGTCATAAGCAGGCGAAGGTGGTGGTAGAGGAGGAGTGGAGCACAGAAATGTTGTATGACACAAGCACAGAGAGAGATCAGAGGGCAAGTTCATGAAGGGCCTTGAATAAGGACCAGGAGCTTGTGTTGAATGTGTTTGTCATGGGATAGGGAGCTCAGTACCCCACTCTAGGCTGTTGTGATTCAGTTCCCCTGGCTTGCAGCTCTCACTGGATCAGCTCTCTCTCTAGAACTGATTGAGCCTGCAACGGGTGAACCTTCTTGGCACCTTTTCAGCCACAGATTTTCCCAGCACAGACTCTTTCTCTCTAGCTTCGTCTGTGTTTATAAACACAGAATTAACCCCAAACTGTCCCACCAATGTTAGGATTATCAATTCCACTGGACCATATGAAGTTCAGTAAAAGGTAGTTTAATGAATAAATCATGAATAAGCCTGCAGTACAAGATTATACTTGAGAGTGCAGAAATGAAAATAACATAACCAATAATGCATTCCTATCTGTACTTGTATTCTCCTGATTTAGGCTTACCCTAATCCAGCTCCAAGGGTATTTCAGTTCATGTCACAGCCAGCGATGGAAAGCTTGGCCGGGTATCAGTCTTTAGAGTTTCCAACAAGCTTTACTTCATATTTTCGTTGGTGCAGCCCTTCTCTGTCTGGTAAGCTAGGATCATGCAGATGAAGCTCAACAAGCTCATCTCAACCAACTCTGAGAGAGAGAGAAAGATGGCCCTCCATTAAGTACCTTTCCAGGGTCCTTTGTTTGATTTCCCCCTCCCCGCCCCCACTCCCCCCAGCCCGGTGACTGTGCTTTCAGTCACGTCCACAGGAAGAAATCCATTTGCAACTCAATGGTCTATGGCTAGTGTCTGCAGAGGTTTTTGGGCTTTTTCTGAATACACATTTGACATGACTTTGGATTTCTCCATTGCATGAAGTGAGTTTCCAGTTCTAAGCTTTCACATTACATACATGTTTAGCCTTTACCTTTACGTATTTGTTAGACCTGTAGTCTACATGTCGCCCAGTATCTCCTTGTGACTGTGTTCAGGTAGAGGGAGCCAGTGGAGAGAAGAGGGAAGGGGCTGAACATATGTCACCCCCTCCTCCTCCTACCTAAGCCTCAACTCACTGGTGCTGTATCTTCCCATCACACCTGCATTGCTCCAATTCTCCTGCACCTCCCCTTCCCCTCAGGTCTCCCAATTCCTACCTACTTGCATTTTCTCCTTCCCTGTGCCTCCCCCTTCGCTGGAGATCTCCTGTCCCCCCACCTGCCTACATTGCTCCTTCCCCAGCACATCTCCCTCCTCTCAGGTCTCTTAATTCCCACCAACCTGCATTGCCCTCACTTCCAAACTTCTCTGTCTACGCTGCCCCCTGCAGATCTCCTCCCCCTCATCTGCACTGCCCCCCCATATCTGCACATAGGATCTCCCACCTAACCATTCAGTTCTTCCCCACACCTCCCAAAAATGTTATCCTCCCAGATCAAATGGAAAATCTCCATAACTTGTTTGTACTTTCATATAACGTTGTGCTGCTTTTGAGACATTTCAGTACTTTTGTGACTTTCTATCTGTATTTGCCCTAACTTATCTGTACCATCCACACTACTTTTATACTTGTGTTAGTACAGATTGCTCTATAAGTACAATTTTCGTATGCAACACTAAATCTGGCAGCTTCTTGCGTAACAGATTTAGGGAGACAAAGTGATTTGAATGATACCTTTTATTGGACAATTGTTGGTGGAAATAAGCAATCTTTCAGGCCACACAGGGCGTGTCCTCAGGCTATTATTATTATTATTATTATTATTATTATTATTATTATTATAAACATTTTTATAGCACCAGCCATGTGCCTGGTGCTGTGCAGAACATAGAAATAGATGCGGCATGTACCATAGCCAGTAGAAATATATAAACAGAGCAAATGTAGGGCAAGTATATATGAGGGGGCATGGAATGGGTGGGAGTGGATAGGACAAGGTAGCAGGCGGGAGGGAGGTAAAGAGAGAGAGATGTGCCAGACATTTGAAAACAGCTGTAAAATTATATTTTGATGTAGCAGACAAAGAAACAATAGGTAGTGGTAAAGCACACAGAGAGGACAAACATGGGTTGGGGGGTATAGTGGGAAACAACTTATCAGCTGAGGGGAATACGCATATCAAAGGAACTGGGTTCACAGTAACACAGAGGTTGAGTATTCAGCTGACAGTCAGTTACAGAGTGGGAGACATAGTAGAGTTAGAATGATGTCTAGGAACTTGCTACAGAGGATAACAAAAAATAAAAATGCAGTAGACTGCAAGGTGTAACAGATATTTGATGTGGCTGGAGAAATGTAGGTCTTAAGTCCATTATTTTTGGTGTCATAGTTATGAATTTTAGCTCCCAGGCCCATCTTTTGAGGGTGTTGTGTAGGTTTCCATTGAGTATGAGAACTGAGAGGTTTGATATGGAGTGGTTGTGCTGGGAAAAGTGATTGCCCACTGCAGAGTCAGTGACTGTTTATAATTGTATGCCTACGTGAGTTCATACGTTGGTGCAAGGGCTGCTAGGTTTCACCAATGTAGTTTCCATGGTGGCATTTGCACTGAATGAAGTACACAGCACTTTGGGATTTGCAGATGTAGTTGCCTTGCATTTGGAATGGTTTTTTGTGCCGGGGGTGGGTGGGAAGGGTGTGTGTTGACGGTGGTGGTGGTAGAAATGTGTTGGCAGGTTTCGCAGTTACTGTTCTGCCAAGGTTTTGTACCTATTGATGTTGGGGTGTCGTGTGTGGTTTGCTCCGGATGGTCCTTTTTGAGGAGTTCGGGGGTTGTTCGAAGGTCAGAGGAAGTGGTTCAGGGAAGACTTTTCTTAGGGTTTACCCACCTGCTACCCTGTCCTGTCAAGATATCATTCGAACCACTTTCTGTCTCTGTCACTTGGGACCAACATGGCAACCACACTCTGGGAACAAAGCTAGTGAGAGCAAGAATGGGGAAGCTGCTTTTCTCACTTTTGCTCATTTTGTGTTTTCCCACCATCCAAAGTTCAAAGTTAATGCCAGACTTTCAAAAACTAAACTCAAGAAACCAGAATAGGCCCAACTTGTGTTCCAGAACATTTGTAACTTCCTTCATGCCCATTTCTTGTGCTAGCTACACAAGCACACACAAGTCACAAAATGGGAAATTTCTGCTTTTACCTCCAAAATTCAAACTGCTGTAACTTGCTCATTTTAACAGACTTTCTTGCAATTTGGGCACGTTATGATAGGACATGCTATTCTGATTTTATAATGCAATACAGACACCATAACTAATAGAGTTGCTCCCACGGCTCTAGAATAAAGGTCTGGTCATTTTATTTTGGCAGCTGTGAGCAGAACAGATTTCAAAGCATTGTATAGTAAGATGTTGTCAAATCATTAGGTGGTTGGAAGAAATGCATTAAATTAGTTTGGATACAAATACTGTAGTGCATATAGATACATGTGCTTGGCTAGAAACTCGTATGTTATAGTACTTTGAAAGCTGTTGAAATAATTTAATTACTAATATTTTGGAGAATGCAGACTTGGCTGTGATGATCTAAAAATAGGATACTGATTTTAAGATTTAATTCCAACAGAACATGATGCATTGTGGGAGATGGTTTTGTTCTTGAATGCAGGTGTATAAGTGAGAAATTCCCAGTATCACTTCCCATAGAAAGTATGAGTGGGCAGAAACCCACCTCGTGTGTACTGCTGTATTATTTAACACCCTAAGTGTTTGGGGGAGACTTGGGTCCAGGGCTATTGAGTCTTTGACATCTGATGAAAATAGTAAAAAGTAGTATAACTACAGGCAGTTAGCTGTTAGTAGAAAAACTCAACCATTGTTAAACTTTGCTTGTCTTCGTTTCTAAAGAATAAAAAAATAATTTGTAAAGTTGCTACTGTAGTAATTATAGTAGTTTTTCCACTAGATGGCGATAGATACCTTGAGATTATTAATCAATTAAGACTTTATTTTTCTCATTAAATAGCAGTTACCATCTGTTTTTTCATGGATTTAAGCCTCTTTTATTGTGGTACCCCATGAAAAGAGAGGGTCACTGATTCTCGATGTTATGTTGTGGGTTTTTTTTGTTTAAAATATACTGTTACAAACCTGTTTTTGAAAACTTTTCGTGCATTCTGGAAGAATAAACTATTTCATACCTAATGGACACTGTCAGATCATACCTTACCTTAGTTTTACAAAAACCACCTTTATTAAAATCAGAGGTCACTAGGTATGTGTATAATTTAAGTTTCTCTTAAAATCAGCAATCTTTTAAAACAAATATATTTTCTGTTGGGTTTCCAAGCCAAATACTATATTATCCTAGTTCATGGGTTCTTTGTGGACTAGTCTCTTTTAAAGAGAGAATGTGAGCTATATTTTTCAGTGGTAACTAAAACAGTTCCTTGCATGGGAAATAACTGATGTACCTTTAGTTGACCTCTATAATTTAGCTCTGAGTTAAGTCAGGACTGGGTGTTTTTAAGTGAGCAAGCTTGGGGATGGGGTTTGTGGCCACTGAGTGGCACAGCTGTGGAACAGCCACTTGGGTGGAGTGCGTGGGGAGCGATTCTAACGGGCGGCTTCTCATCTGTCTTCTGTGGCAGCTGCCACAACACTCCACCTGCCACGGACCATGGGGGTGGGAGAAGCATGCCAGGCTGGCCTTTGTAATTAACAATGCTCTGGATGTGAGTGCTGGGGAACCTGGGCTCGCATCCAGTTCCTGTGACTTGCAAAGGCTGTGTCCTCTCTGTCCACAGTGCCTATGAGCGGTGGACCTGTCTGCTGGTGTGCTGGCTGCAGCTGCGTTGCCATGCGTCCGTCCGTCCATTTGGTGTGCTCTGCATGGTTGCTTCATGCATGTGTTCAGATGGGTGGCTCCTGGGTGACCATACAGCGTAGCATCTTGTTTAAAAGCACTCACTGTGACCAGCCAGCATTCTGCAGATTGCCAGTGGCAGAGTCTGGTTAGTGGATTGTAGCCATCATTAAAGAGAGTTTTCCAGCGCAATAAGTCAAACTTACTGGCTTTTCAATCAAAGATCATTTGGGCAAAGTGCTGTTTCGTGGGAGACAACAGAATTATTGCCAGCCTGTTGTCTGAAACTGCCACAGTTGCTATTAACTGTAATCCCAACATGGTGTTTTTGTACATAATAGCTCTACTTCTGAACTGTTCACAAGGTTTTATGGTAGGAAGTTTTGAGGAGAGCAGACTGTGCCCCCTTACAATAAATTGGTCTTGCCACCTCTTGCCGAAATGACCCCGACAGTCACAATGGCCTCCTGGGGTCATTTCCATGAGAGGTGGCAATCCACCATTTCTTTGCTTCTCCTCTAATGCGAGGGGAGAGTGTCCGCTTCACCTTTCCCCATCCTCCGCTTTCTCCCTCCCCTGTGCTTTTGGGCATGGCAAAGGGGATCACTTGCTGCTTGGCACCAGGAAATTGGCTGCTGTCTGGAAATGCGACTCCCAAGCAAGGCAATCATTTTAGACTACAGGTTTCATTCCCACTCCTTCTACCCTTAAACTTGAATGCTGAACCTGTGATGCCAGAGGCGATTCTGACTGTCAGTTTGGTGATCTGGAAAGGATTTCTTTCTAGGTGACAAATTTGAAAAGCTGCTATATGGGTGTGTTTGGTGGTGGTGGTATTTTTCATTTTCTACCTGGCATCATGGAACTTCGTTATGGGGATTTTGCTGTGATTTTGGAGATTAGTAAAGGGTTCATTTGTGGGCCTGAAAACCCCAGAGAGCTGCTTGGGCATTTGTCCTAGGTTACTTGCATGGCATTTCAAGTGGGTGTGCGTCATTGTCTAGCATGAGGCTGCCCTCGTTTCTCCTACTGCTAGTGGGATGAAAGGGAACAGATTGGGACTTTTAGGCTTTGTGTCAGAGTCCCTGTACAGGCCTGTGGGTTCCTATGCCATATTGTCTGCACACTCACCCTCTCTGGATATAATTAGTCCGGGGTCATTAGTGCCAGTGGAGATTCACGCTGGAACAGCCTTGCCAGGAAACTTAGGGTGGCTTATCACCATTGCTGCTTTAATAGTAAAGGTTGTGACCTGTGTACTTAACCATATTATCGGTATCTCGTAGCATCAAATCAACTTTGAAGATTTAAATGGAGTACAAGAACCTTGAAATCTCGTCTTGTGGAAGACTCGCAAATCTGCAGTTTAGAACTATATTGAGCTTCATAATCTGCAGATTAGTTACAGTTAATATTTTGGTTTTGATGTCTGGGCATGGAAAAAAATAATACTTCCAGTACCCTAGTTTAGTTTGCATAGCCTTATTAAGCCATGCTGAGTGAAAGTCTTATAAAGACTCACAAGAAAAACGTTTTGAGTCCTAGCTGCTTTTAAAACCCTGTTTTGAGAGAGCATGGTTGCCATGTTGGTTCCAAATGTAAGAGATGGAGACAAAGTAATGCAGATAATATCTTCAATTGGGCCAACTTCTGTTAGGTAGAGAATAGAACCTTTTGGGCTGCATTGGGGTACTTCCTTGGACGTGTAACCAGTCAGAACAGACACTAGTTAAAGAAAAACCACAGGTTAAAAACCTGATACCTCAGCAAATTAAAGTATTTTATGTAAAACTAAAACCATGCTCTGTTTCATATAATGCATATTTTCATATTTTAAACTGCTGGTTGTGAATATTTATTTTATTTACTTATTTTAAGAATTTTATACCCCGCCCCTCCTGCCACAGGCAGCCTGGAGGAGCTAACAACACCAATACAAATATAAACTATCATAAAACAAATTAAAACATCATACAACAACAATGGGTAAAAAAGGAACAAAAACCCACCCCAACACTCACCAATCTCCCCACACCCTACCCACCCGTACCCCTCTCCCTCGCCAAATGCCTGATGGAACAGCCAGGTCTTACAGTTCCTACGAAAGGTTGGGAGGTCTCGGGCCAGATGGGCCCCCACCAGGAGGGAGTTCCAAAGGTGCGGCCACCGAGAACACCCTATTCTGCGTGGCCCCCCGGGAAACCTGGGGGACCTCCAGCATGGCGCCCCCGGACGACTGCAGGGGCCAGTTCAGAACCCGGGAAGTGAGGCGGTCTCGCAAAGAGGCATGGCCCAGGCTGTGTAAGGCTTTATAGGTCAAAACCAACACTTTGAATCGAGCCCGGAAGACTATTGGCAGCCAGTGCAGAGATCGGAGCACTGGTGTAATTGCTTCTAGCGGCCCAGTCCCACCAAGAGCCGGGCCGCCGCATTCTGCACTAGCTGCAGCTTCTGAACCGTCACCATAGGTAGCCCCACGTAGAGCGCGTTACAGTAGTCTAGCCGAGAGGTAATAAAAGCATGGATGATTGTGTCCAGGTCAGGAACTGAAATCAACGGCTGAAGCCGCCGCACCAGATGTAACTGGCGGAAGGCACTCCTCGCCACAGCCTCCACCTGGAAATCCAGACGGAGCTGCGCATCGAGGAGCACCCCTAAGCTCTGTACCTGGGAAGTCAGCGGAGGACAGATCCCATCAACTGAAGGAGCTGTTACTTCCACCGACTTACCCACTAACATCACCTCCATCTTGTCAGGATTCAGTCGCAGTCGGTTAGCCCTCATCCAATCCCCCACAGCTGCCAAATCCCGGGTAAGCACAGAGATAGCTGGGCCTGGGTCGATCGAAAATGAGAGACACAGTTGGGTGTCATCCGCATACTGATGACACCTCACCCCGAACCCTCCGATCACCTCGCCGAGCGGCTGCATGTACATGTTGAACAGGAGCGGGGACATGACAGAACCCTGCGGAACCCCACACGAGAGGACTTGGTAGGATGAAAAACAGAATATGATCCTCAAAATTCTTAGTCGATGCAAGCACCATTCAACGGATTTTCACAAGCAGAGTACTTTGAGGATTGGACTGTTTGAAAACAAGTGCTTGGAACCACAACAACTTTATTTCTTGATTGTTCATAAAGTTAAACAAAAACGGGCTGGAGGGAGTGTACCTAGATGGAAACCCTGTATGAAATGGCTTGATTAGAAAACTGTTTGAGTCCACTTAGAAACACTTGACAGACAATTATATCGATGTTATGTGTGTCAGACGTTAGAGATGGAAAAAGGACTATTACATCATCCAGCTCATGTCCCAAGTGTATTAAATTTCATCAAAACATTGGAACTGAGTTTTATAATAAAACCCTCCGGCCTTTGCAAAAAGAATCAACATTTTATTTAAAATGCTTTGGTTTCAAAACTTATTGAAGGATCCTTTCTAAAATATTTTTGTTGATGGATTTAGAAACCAAAAATAAAAGACCCTTTGAATGAGCAACATGTTACTTGAATGGTGCTCTGAAGCTCCCCACATTGGCAATGATCCGGGATGACAGAGCAATAATGATTTGGAAACTGCTATTCTTTCCTTGTTAAGGGATTTGGGGAAAACTGTGAAGTTAACTACTACGCAACTCAAGGCAGATTGCAAGAAGATTGGTATGAGGTCCAATTGGATGAGATTACCTGCTTTACATCCCATCCCCGCCATCTCCCCCCCCCCCCCCCCATTACATCCTCTCTTTTGTGTGTCCCAGTATTTTCTTGTTTTTCCTGCTGTAGTAGGTGGTTACTTGGGTGCTTGGAGTGATGAGGGATCATGTTCTGCCTGAATATCGTGTGATTAGTTTGGTTATTTAAATGTTAACAGGAACCCATGTACTGTGTCTGTCACTTCTGATGTTCATTGGAAGGGTTTTTATAGGAATCATGGAACTTGTGACACGTTAGAAGATGTTTTCAAATTTAGGGTACTAAAACAGTTGACTGCAGAATAAAAATGTTTGAGGAATGAAAGTTGGATGAAAAGGCTTTCATTGAAATGGTTAGATTAATGTGTAGGAATTGTTATGATGCTGTTACTGCATAAACTTACTCTTGGCATCTCCATGAAATCCACACTGGACTTTGAACACTCACTTCTTTTTATCAGTTGCGCGCTATTTGGTAAATTGAGCCACAGGTTCCCCTCTCCCACTTTTTTTTGTGGTGGTGGTGGTAGTAGTAGTAGTAGTCACTAGTTCTCAGTAATTTCCATTAATGTACAATTGGTTTGGGGGAGTTGAAGATGGATCATCGTGTGACTGTAGATCAAATGTTTTTGCTGTTCAAAGTTCTGTATGTGACATGATGCCACTATTCCACTAGAATATTTTCAGTTTATCCTCAATGCATGTGGTTGAATAAACATTTTTTGATAGATGCTTTCTTCTAGTAACCACAGTTCCAAAAAATAGACAATCTTTGACTTAAAAAAATAAGCCAAAATTTTAAAAAGTACCTCTCGCAATGCAAGATGGTGGTCATGTTGGAAATGGAATTTTTAGATTTACCTTTTAGGAGAGAGAAATGTGGAAAAACTGACACTAGCTTTTGCCATCTGATGTAGTAGTGATGCTTACACAATCTTCAGATTTGAGAATAATCAAATGAACCACCATAAGTCATCTAAATTATTTTTGTTCAGGAAACTAAAGAGGTTGTGACACCTTGACCAAAAGGAGATGAATAAATTGTGGCTTCTGTTTGTGCTTCTCAGATTTCAGTATGGAGTGTGATCCTAGGTCAGTCTGCTTTGTCATACTGTGCTAAATTTTAGCAATCTGAGGTTTGGGTTGCGGGGTGGTTTTTTTTTTGGGGGGGGGGGGTACGGAAGTGGTTTGATTTGCTGCCAGGAATTCCTGAGCCCACTAGTAATAGTTTTAGGGATCCTGTTCTAAAAATTAGTGCCAATTTCAGGATGTGCAGCTGTTTTGTCTCTTTTTCACTAATTTTTACAGTTGGAATTGATTTTATTTTAGTTGAATTTCTGTTACATTAACTTATTTCAAGTGCAACTGTTACATTTTCCCACTCTCACTTTAAAAAAAAGAAGAAGATAAAAATGGCATTTCCTCAGTCATTATACATTTAGAACATACCCCAGTCTGGCTATCATTGAAATGATCCTTCTGTTCTTATAATACACTACAGCACCGTTTTTTGGCTCAGCTGGCCTGTGTAATAAGGGAGAGACTGTTTCCTAAGCCATGCAACTTCATTTGCCTTGTGGAGTATGTAAGGCATGCATGATAGTAGATTATCACAATTATCAAGTATCAGAACTCACTTGGTATTTGTCCCTGGCCTTTTCCCTTTAACTTAAGTGAAGGCCTTTATTTTGTGCCATCTGTTTGTCTCCCTCCTTTCCCCTGGACAGTTGGAACTAGTAGTTTATTAATAGTATACGTTCTTAGAAGTTCACATAATGTTTCTGCGCGCTGTGAGCATAAGATTTATTTAACTTGTGCTGAATGACGTGATACTTTTGGCAGCTTACTTGTTTAAAGGCATAACATTTTGGAAGGTTTCCTTTTTGTGGTAATTTCTAACCATGGACTGCCTGATGTTGAGTAGAAAAGTTATTTATTCTAAGAAGACTGGATTCAAATGTGTGAATAGTTTCTTTTAATTCAGTTTCTGCACTCCAGCCAAAACTTGCTTTCGACCCAAACTCTTGTTTGTATCATCAGCAAAAAGGCAACCAGTGACCTTGCCTGTGACCTGAAGAGAGAGAGGTGTGTGCATATATTCTTTGCAGTAACCTAAAACCCCAAGGAAGGAGGGGAAGTTACCCAAATTATTATGCAAACACATAGTTGACTCCATTGTGTGCTTTACAATGTTAAATGAGTACATGCTTTTAAAATATTTCCATGTAAACTTGTGCTTGAGTGTACTGCTGGATGAAAGGAACAAATTACCAAGATACTTTTGAAAGTGGAATTAAATTTCCACCGTGTCATTTATATTTTACTCATCCAGCCCCTCCCCCATAAAACATTTTTGATATTCTGTCCATCTAATGATTTGTCTGAACTATGAAGATTACTATGTTCCTAAGTTGCATTTTTTCTTTAATCAATAGCAGGATAAGATAAGCATATCATGTATCTTGCAAAATCTGTGTGTACCTTACACTTCTGATGCCACATGTTTATTAACATTTTGTTGTGTTTAACTGCCTGGTGGTGATCTCCATGGCATAGGCTTGCTTTGCAGGATTTCAGGAGAAAGTGGATGATTAGAGGCACAAGCCAGTAGTTAATGACTCCAGCAGGTACAGCTAGAGGAAACAGTGATATTTAAGAATCAGTATCTCACTTTTTCCATCAGCAACTATGTTCTTTTCTTCTTGCTGGCAGTCCAATATTGTAATGAAGCTACATGGCTCATGTGTCAAACTTCAGTGATCTTAAGTACTACAAGTTGCATACTGGGATTTGTTCAGATTATTGGTACTAATTCTCTTGATACTAATTGCTTGTGTTAGGCAATATTTATTCCTGGCATTGAAGAGGTTTGAGGCTTATGTGTAATCATTGCTGTTGTATGTTTACTGTTAGATAATTGGGTGATTCATTGACTTGGTTCTTGTTTCCTGATGCAAGATAACAATCTTATAAACAGTGGCTTCTGTATTTTGCCCTCAACACAGTTGGTCAAGGGGAGCTTGAATGGTCCATTACAGCTGTAGCTGTTGGTTTGTGTTGCCTGTACTTAGTGCTGTTCTACCAAACTTTGTAGGAGATGTTGCTTAAAAAGGGGGATTAATCTTTTATTATGCTAATAAATTATTTGTTCTAGAATGATAACCATGTCACTAGTTGCAATTTAACAATGACATGCGACTGCTGGAATGTGTAAGTGATCAAAGCCAATGTAACATGCCTTTGTGTACATAGTTGTGCATTATATACACCAGTTGTTGGAGCCAAGGTCACTTCTCATTTTTCATGGAACAGAATAATTATCTAGCATATGCCCTTTACCAAACTTTTAAAATCAAAAGTGTTCATTCACTTAAGATCGAAAGCCTAATTTCCATTTGCAAATCTTTGTGAGAAACAACACGTTTTCTTTTTGACATAGACCCCAAGCAGAGGTTAATTAAACATGGTCTTGAAGTGTGGGTTCTAGGCAGAAAACTGATTTAATTAATCAATGTCCTGCCAGTCTTTAGTGCTATGGTTTTGTTTTCATGGTTTGTTTGAGGCTATGTCTGTGTGTTGTCTTTAGGGAACTGTCATGATGTAGTTACTTAAATACCATATGTTAACAGGGTCGCCAAAATGATATCTTTTAAAATCCCTGCTGTTAAACATGTCTGAGGCATAGAATAAGAGGTTTGTGGCTTTGTTGTTTTTGCTGGCAATGAATTGCAAAACTTAGTGCTTGATCATAGGCCCTCTTCAGCTGGGCACAGCTGGGGCATAGGTTGATGGAGATGGGTGGGAGCACCCACACACTGCATGGCTGGCGAGCGGAGGGGGGGCATTTGCATGGATGCTGCCCCGGGGGGTTATGGGAGGTCAATAGAGGTCATGGCACCCACCCACCCAGAGCTCCACCAATCAAACATGCTCACTGTCCCCACTGATGGCCCGCACACCGATTGGAGGGAAAACCATGCTCCCGCAGCATGATATGACAACATGGCTGAGTTAGGGCAAACAAAACCACGTCACTGCCTGTTCCCTGAGAGACTCTGAGTGGGCGGGGGCGAAGAGCTGGTGGAAGGCGAAGCACTACAAAAGAGCTGCCGCGCTCAACCCACCAGACACCAGACAGATAGCTGCGCGTCACAGAGCCGAAAACCCCCAGCACCAGCAGACAGACCACAGTTCACTCAAGCAAAAAGGGGGACATAGCAGGGGAGGGGAGCAGGGAGGAAAACAAAAGGGGGGAGGAGCAATGGGCAAACAGCCCTGTGCCCATCACACCATCACCATAACACACACAGCCCCAAAGCACTGCACAGAACAGGTGGGAGCACATCCTAAGTGAACCCCACCCAGGAACACCCGGTGTGCTTCCAGGCAAGCTCCCCTGCACACGGGAGAAACCAAGCCCCCCTCCCCTCCCCCATACCGGTCACCTCACAGGGCAGCACCAGAGATGCATGCACCTCAGCAGTAGGCATTATGGGTGCAGGATGGGAGGGCACCGAGAGATGTTCAACCAGACCCATGGAGAAAAAGCTCCAGTAAAGGGCAATACATGGTGTGGGGATGCACAGGGCAAAGGTACAGCCCCACACCATTCATTTGCAAGGGGAAGGCAAAGCCACAATGGTCCAAAGGGAGGGTAAGCCCCACGGGGGGAGGGGAACACACAGGGAAACACCCAAGCACAGCACACAAACGTACCAACACGCAAAGGTACCCCAGGTCCAGCTGGGGGACACAGGAGCCCAGGGAATCACAGAAGCTGCCCCAAAAGTGATGAAAGGGTCAGCAAATAACAGCCCGCGAGCAACCGAAGCACAGAACCACAGGGAGTGGGGAGCACACACCCACAAACCCAAGGCCAGGCCGGCAAGCAACCTCACACCACCCCCAATCTGAACAACTAGAGGGGACCCACCCCCTGTAGGAAGGAGACCACAGACAGTGGGTAACAGTGCAAAAATATAAACATTTATTAAACAAATGCTCACATGAGCAACAGGGACTGAAAACGGGAGTGGTCTCCACCCTCAATAGGGGCGCCAGACACAGCTCCACCTCTTGCTTTGGGCCCTGTGCAGCTGGTGGACCCGGTGCAGCAGATCCATCACCTCCCCCTGCTCCCGGGTCCTCTCGACTCATCTTCTGCACTAGTAGTGGGCCAGGGGCACCTGATGACACCTCTTCTGGTACATACAGGTGGTTGCCAGAGCACTGCACCATTCAGACACACATAAACCCAGACTTGCATCCTGCACGAGCAGGCCACAGACCTGCGAACAGAGACCCAAGGCCAGTGTAGGAGCAGCCCGTACCACCTGGACACGGGCCAGCAATGCACAGGCCAGCCAAACGCCCAGGGACCACTCGATGCAAGGTGACCGCCAGAGTCCCAGGAGAACCCAAGCAGTGCCGGTGGCAGGGAAGCCTCTACAGGGGTCATGTAACAGAGAGAGCAAAGACAGTGGCCATAAGGTGGGCACAGTGAGTGACGATAGTGGGTGCTGATGCAGCACTTTACCAAAGGGCTTACCAATGCGAACCAACACACACACACAAACACACCCCGATCGATCTGTCCCTGTAGCAACTGGGCCACGGACAGCCCTGACAGCTAGGCAACACAGAAAGTAGGCGAGTACAGACAAATCTCAGTAAGTGCATTTTTTGCTACAGGGAGTGGTCCAGTCCATGGATAGGCTCTGCAAGTCACTGGCAGGTAGATGAGGCACAACAACAGGGGTCGCCAAGCTGGGTGCAGGCTGTGAGTGAGGCAGCAAAGGGAACAAGTCCAAAGGGAATCAATGGCAGACTGGTGCTCCAAAGGTCCACTTTCATCCACGGGACCCCTCGAGTTGATGCACAGATGTCCACAACAGGGTGGCAGCTCGCAGGGGCAAGGCGAAGCATCAGGGCCACAGTCATAGCGACAGGAGGGCCCTTCCACCGTGAAGGGTGCAGTCACAGCCATCTCAGGGTTACGGGCAACAGCAATCCGGCACCAGCGGCCCATCTGCAAAGCCTAAGAGCCCACGCCTGTAACCCCAGGCATGCATATGGGTATTTATCATGAAGTGCTTGAGAATGGGGTGGCCAGTGGTAGCAGCAGCATTGACATCCAAAGGGCTGAGCATATCGGACAGGACAGACATCTCAGTCTATAATTGGGAAGATCAGCCACGGCACGAACAGCTGCGCACTCACGGGCATCCCATGGCTGCACCACTCTGGGTGGGGGCCCATAGATGCCATTGGCCAGCAGGCTGAAACCCAGAGCTCTCGATCTCCGCCAGCAGTCAAGGCTTCCAAAGGGGTGTCTCGGCAGCCGCATGTAATGGGACAGCAGATTGAAGCCATCACCCACAGAAAGGGGATCACCCAACAGCATCTGGACATTGCTGCTCTGCTATAGGTTACCGAGGAGCATAGTGGCACACATGGGCCACTCCTCGTCAGCCTCACGGTTGCAGTGACAGACACCCCCAAGGCTGCACATGTCCTGCATCCATCTGACACAACCAACCCAGTCAACGATACACCGAGCAGCTGTCACTGAGCAGTTTTTGTAGCATCTTATGACGTTGTACTGGACTTTCCGGTCCCCTCACAGACTTATGAAGGCCTTGCTCTCCTCATGGGACCACTGCTGACCCTTTTGAGGCCCCTCTGTGTGGGTCTGGTCAGCCTGGGTGCCTGGGGTCCACCCGGAGGATGTGGTGGCAGTGGAGCAGGTGTCCGCCTGTTGGGGGAATGCATTCTCATCAGTTGTCATCAGCTGTACCCCTGCGCGTCCTCTGGGATGCTCTGTGTCCTCCCCCGTCTCCATGGGTTTCCGCTATGTTTCCTGACTGCGGGGGGAGCCCCTCATTGTTGGCCTGCCTGTTTTCCCTGGTGGTGGGTGTGCCGGTGTGTGGGTGCTCTCCTGTTCAGGGACAATAGACCTGTTGGTTAACATCCAGTTCCCCCTCCCTGGCCGCTATGAACTGGGTCCCCCTCGCCTGCCCGGCCTGGGCTCTCTGCAGTTACCTGCCTCACTGCTGCGCCTTGCATAGTGCTGACTGTTGGGATTTTATTAGTGGTCAAAAACCAAAGTTTCACTGCCTACTGTGCCAGGACCTGTTAGAATTCTGGCTAGACATCAGCAGAGTTTACACACAACAAAAGAAAATAGCTCGATTTCTCAGTAGCAACAGCTTAGAAGTAATCAACACCTTGGAGACTGTTTCTAGATTAAAATAATCTACTTTATTGAGAAATACATTGTGCTAGGAAAGGCCTATCCCTAGATCTTACTAGCTAGCTGCCACCAGCATGGTGGCCAATCGTATTGAAGGTCAGAGAGAGAGGAGAGGAATGGAGAAAGGTCAGGAAGAAGGAGGAAGTCCAGTAGGAGCTTCTTGGGCACATCCCACTTGGGAGGGGGCTTAGAAGCAGAGATCAGGAAAGGTTAAAGTGACACATGCACTTAACTCACTATCTCTACTCCCAATGCCCCTAGTGGTCATTAGGGTTTGTCGGTGCAAAAGGTTGATGTTATCTGGAGTTGTTTCTCCAACACTGACTCCTTACGTTTTACCTTTTGCCTTTTCCCCAACCATGGTGTGAACCAGCACACGCCTCTCTTCATGCACGTGTCCTTTAAGGGTTCCTGTCCATGCGTTCTGCTTCTTGTGCAGGGGGTGTGTCTGCTTACGGGCACGTGCTGTGCCTCTCTAGTCCTCTCTTGGCATCTTCTCGTTGGTTTTGGAGTACCCGTTCCCCGGGTGGGTTTGTTTCCTGTTCACGTGGTCCGGTGGGTGTTGAAGACCCATCTCCATGCATCCTGGCTTACTACTGTATGCTGCTGATACAGCCTTGATTGCAAGATCCCAAATTGGTTTAAGGAGGCTAATGTGTGCCTTCAGTAGGTATTGCAAAAGAGATTATCTGGAAATTAATTATGCAAAAATGGAAGTCCTTACACAAATGGTACATGGATAAAAATAGTATTGACCAAGTTAGGCAATATAAATACCTAGGGATAATAATATCTGCAGCCCCTTTGTGGAAAGAGCATTTCAAGGCTGTTAGGGCTTTGGTTAGGGTAACCGGTCAAGAAATAGCCAGCTTCTATTGGAATAAAAGGGGTAGATTGTATAGGCCAGCTCTAAAATTATTTAGGGCAAAGATGGTCCCTTAGCTGCTCTATGGGGCTCAGATTTGGAGCATAACTCTGTTCGAAGATCTTGAGGTGGAACAAAACAGGATTCCTTGGTTCATCCTACATGCTCCTAGATCTACCCCAGTTATACTGTTGAGAGCTGAGACGGGAGTCAGGAGAATTGTGGTGTGGGCCAGACTACTGATTATTAAATATTGGCTGCGGCTTAAATTGTTAGATTCCGGCTCCCTGGCTTGTCAGGTAATCCATACTGCTATTGGAGTATGGCCTTCCCAAATTAATGGAATTTTGGCTTCCTTAGGGCTTCCTCCAGCATATGTGCTATCCTTCTCTTTTGAAGGGGCCTGGGCTGAAATTAAAACATGGATTCTTGATATTGAATTCCAGAATGAGAGGGAATGCTTGGAGTCCCAGAGAGTTTCCTACCTATATCCTAACTTTGTGATTCCTAATAAGGGAGCTTCCTACTTGGTTAATCCTAGTCTAAATACAGAGTTGCTTTGACTCTAGCAAGATTCAGTGTATTTCCATCGGCTGTTAGAGGGTTGATTGAAAGGCATCCCCCGGAATGAGAGCCAACACTGTACAAATCTTCAAGTATCCTCTTGCTCATCACTGGCTCATCTACTTTTGGCTTCCCCTTATATCAGAACTGGCGGCGGAGGTGTTTGAATCAATTCCTGAGTCCTCCAAGGTATCACATCCCAGAGGAGGAATTCCTCCTCAATTATGTGGATCCATTGGTTTCATTGAATGTTGCAAAATTTTTGTTTAGTGTTAAATTGCAAATTGGGGAAATCTAAGCCCTGAGGAACCCAGGGGCCTGCTGATTATGTTCTAATCGGGAATCTTAGAATTTCGTCGGAATGTAGTCCGGGTTTCTGGGGTTTTGTGAATTATTTGTTATCTATTATTTGTATGTTATAGAGAGATTGAATAATTGTGTTTTTTTTCAGATGGAAGTGTATGGATTTGGGTTCGTTTGAGTGATATGTAATACTTGTTATCTGTTACTTGTATGTTATACACATTAGAATAATTGGTTTATTCTGATGGAAGTGTATGGATTTGGGTTGTTCGTCGTTAAGTGATATGTATATTAGTATTGTTTTAGCGTTCCCCTTAGGCTTTTGTTATGTTTTAATTGGTTACATCCTTTTCTTTTACAATGGCCTTGGTCCATAAAATTTACTAGGCTTGCACCCCGGCTCTTTCCCGGGTGCTCTGTGGGTAGAGGTGGGTGGGTCGCAGGAGCACGCGCATGCACTCGGCCTTGTTCACATGGGCAGTCGCCCACGTGTTTGGTGGGTGGAGGTGTCTCGTATGAAAAGGGCCATAGAGGCTTCCATGTAAGATGGAATCCAATCCATAGCTGTATCTTCTTATGCTGGTGAGCATCCCTGAGCATATGTATTAGTAAAATACAAGAAGCCCATAAGCACTACTAAGGAATAAGCATTAAAAAATGCTGTTTGTTACCCAGTTTCAGACTGATCGATCTCTCTGCTACTTTAATTTTAACCTTTGTCCATATGTTCTGTGCACTGAAAGATGTAAAGTTTCTGTGCTGTGGGAAATGTCACCATGCAGATTGGTAAATAAAGCATATGCCAAAGGAACATAAATGACAACTTCATGGAATGCTGTCACCATCTCAGTTTCACAAGGAAACTCCATCCCAACTTGTGGGATAATGACCTACCCTTCATAACATTCTGCCTGACATATAGTATACCTGAGCATGAAATTATCAGCCTTCAGGAAACTAGCTAGTTCAGAATGTGGCAGCACATCTCTCAGCAGTACAGGCTGCCATAAGCACATTAAAACTATTCTATATTTTCTCTGGTGGGTTCTCATAGAACACAAACTCCAAATTCTAGGTCTCAGTACTTATCTTCAAGGTACTTGATGGCTTGCATCTAGATACTACCCAGTATTTCTCTGAGGTCATTAAAATTGGTTTTTTTTTAAAATTGAAGGTCCTTGTTTAGGTACTTGATGGCTTTGGAGGTAGACCAGGCCTTCCTAGAGCAGATCGCAGAGACTTCAAAAAAGCATGAATTAGTGGTATCGGTCAAGTTTAGCTACCTGGTATCTTCTGGAAGACCAACTCCGCTATGCAACGAATGCCCTACAAATTCCTGGATTGCATTGGTGACAGCGACTTCTTTCACAAAGCTGAAGGGGGAGGGGGAGAGGCAGCTATCTTGGACAAGATCCTAACCAATAGGGAAGAACTGGTGAATGATGAAAATGTAGGGTGACCAGGTGGTAATGCTAATATTTGTGATCCTGGGAAAAGGTAAAGAGGGGAAACAGCCAAACAAGGCCTCTGAACTTCAAAAAAGCTGATCTTAAAAAATTCTGAGAAATATCAGGTAGGATCTAATGGTTAGATTGTTTAAAGGGGATAGGTGTCGAAGAAAGCTGAGGTTGTCTAACTGAAGGCACAATAACAAATGATTCCAGTGAAAAAGAAAAATGGGAAATGTTAATAAAAAAGAAACTAACATGGCTTCACAGGGAGCTTACCAATGAACCAAAAACTAAAAGTGTAGAGAAAGTAGGGTTTGCCGTGTTGGTCCCAAAAATAGACAATAGAGAAAGTAGTAAAGTGATATCTTTCATTGGACCAACTATAGTTGGTAGAACTACGCACGTTTTCAGACCTCATAGGGTCCTTCATCAGGCAGGTCTGGAGTTATCAAATGCCCTGCCTGACAAAGGATCCTGTAAGGTCCGAAAGCTTGCATACCTCCACCAACTGTAGTTGGTCCAATAAAAGATATCACTTTACTACTTCGTCTCTATTGCCAAGAATTAAAAGGAAACACATACACAGTAGAAGGAAGGACAAGTTACTAAGGATGTGTACTGACGTACACCCAAGCTTGTAGGGATGGTGTCAGGAAGACTTTGCCACAAAATGAGCTAAGACTACCGAGAGATGCTAAAAACAACAAGGGAGGGGAAAGATGCACGCCCAGGGTGTCCATACATGTAAAGCATAGGCGTTTTTTACAGCCCCTCCGTCCCTGCCCCCTCACCAGCCTATTCCCTCCCCTGTTGGCCCCGTTGTCTATACCCTTTCAGCCCCTGCTGCCCTGTGACCCCCTTCCTACCATTTGCCCTGGCACTTAGCACGAAGGCCCCTGGTTACCAGGCACCATGACATCTTGGCTGTTGTGATAGGCCTTGTCTGGAGAGCCAAGCAGGGACTTCAGGGCCTTATGAATGACAACCTAGGGTACTGAAAGAACTTGTTGAAGTACTGTGTCTTTGTCAACTATATTTGAGAATTCTGGGGAAACACATGAGGGGAGCTAAAATGCTGGAGATAGTCCAAACATTATCCCCTCTCTCTTTTCCTTTAGAAAAAAAAAAAGATAGGTCAGGCTGCCAAGAAGATGGCAGGGAACTGTTTTGCTTTGCTTCGCTTCAGAAAAAAATGGGGGTCAAGATACAGGAAGGTAGGTTTCAGTTAAATATTAGGAAAAACCTAACAGTGTTCAGCAATGTGACAAGTTGCCTCGGGAGGTAATAGGCGCTCTCTCCATTGCTGGAGGTTTTCGAAAAGAGGCTGGACAGCCATCTGTTGGGGAGATTGTAGTTGTAGTCATCCAGTATCCAAGCAAGGGGTTGGAGTATATGACCTCGAGGTCCCTGCCAACTCTTTAATTCTGTAAGATTTGTCTAAATTCTCAGCATGACGATCAAATGACAAATATGTCCTTCAGGCACAATTGAACAGTCTGTGGCAGTGATAAAGCTCGCTTTATTTATTTAGTCATTTTTACCCCGCGCCCATCCTGCTTCAGGCAGCGAGGGAGGGAGGCAGATTCTTTCTAAGAGCCAGTCTAAGACTTATGAAACAAAACTTTCACAGAAAGTAAGAAGTCACTACTGTCTTCGTTACCTGCTATTTGAAGTTCAAGGTGCCCGTAATTAATTTTGTTTTGCTAATACAAATCTTAACAGCAAATATTAACAACTTCCCACCAAAAATAAATGAGCAGTGAAGACCATCTACCTATGCTGCAAATACAGTCTTCCTCAGGTGAGAGGATGAAACAACCATATGTGATATTAGAAGTGGTGTTTTTGGCAGGTGGCACTTGGACATTACAATGAAGGCCACAAAGGAAGCTGTGTCTAATAGAGAAGAAAGGAGTAAGGATGAGTAACTGAATTTGGTGTTCTCTAACTTTGTACTGGAATAGCCTTTTGAGACAAAGGGATGACACTTCTCTATACAGATGGCAGTTCTCTTAATGAATGTCATAGGCATCATGTTAATGATAGAAATCTATAGGATTCTTTACAAAATAAAATAAAAGTAGAAAGTGAAAAGAGAGTTTGGCAACCTAGATAGGAGTTACTAGCTCCAAAACGGGGTAGGGACCTGTCTATAACTATTGATTGTACAGTGCCAGGTACACTGCTGGTGATGTCTGTCTGTCTGTGCGCTCGTGCTCTCTCTCTCTCTCTCCAGCAGTGTACCTGGTGCTGTGTGTGTCTCTCTCTCTCTCTGAATGAGAGAATTGCATGCTAGGCAGGCATACAAACCTAATTACCAGGACTGCCTGGGTTATTACTGCTGATTAGCTTGGAGTAAGAGTTCTTGGGTTGTAGGCCTGGCTCTCAGCCTTTGGAGCAGTGCCACTCCCAGAAAGCTGTTGTCCTGACAAGGGCTGGCAAGTATAAATTCACTCGCCAACTTAAAAAATATGTTAGCCAGAGGCAAGAAAGCAAGTGGACGTTTGCAACCCTTAGCATAGAGACAATAAGACATAAATTGCTGACATGGTAACTTCTTATCGTCATGCGTTTTACAACTTCAAATGACTTTGTCGTCCTGCCTTGGGTGTAGAAAAGGAAATTCACAAATGAAAATACTGTTGAATGCTAACAGTGTGATTGAAAAAATGACAATACAAGAAATTAAAGGTCAAGCTGGTGGTTTCTAGTTACATGCCATTAAGCCCCACTGCTCTCTTCACAATGAGTTGAGTTGGTGAAGATGTGCTTTGTTTTAGTTGAAGCATAATGATGTCAGTGTTCAGTGAATGGCTTGAAGAATAGTCACACTGCATGCCTCTTTGGTTAATATTTTATAGGAAGCATCTGTGGAATTATGCAGTGGATATTTTTGTAGCCATATGAATTTTGCCCTTTTTGAGTGATATCCATTTACATGTCAGAATCTGGAGCATGTAAATGCATTTTCGAAACTCTTTTAAACACTGACACACAAGCACTGAGTGAACTTTATGGGAATGGTTTGAAGCCAGGGTTCCTTTTTGTACATTTTGAACTCTGGTGTTAAGCCTACTGCTTCGGCTTTTTTCTTTTAATCTTTAGAATTAATACTAACAGCTTGCTTCCGTTTGTAAGGGGCTGTAGTTTTCCAGGGTCAAGGAGAGGAGGAACCAGGAAAAAAAAAGTTCTTGTAGCTTGTGCTCGTTGGCTGTGCTACTATGTATATATTATGAAGCTAAATAAATAAATATAAATTTATTAGTTAGAACTTTTACTTTAAATGGCTTGTTGTTTAGAGTTGTTAGTGGCATATGAGGTTGAGATAAAGCTAAAATTCTTGGATTTATATCTTATTGATGAGCAATTGTCTCTTCTGATGCTTTTTTTAGTAGTTTTTTCAGCTAATTATCGTAGCTGCTAATTTTATTTTTCTGTCTACATAGGGTCGTTCTGCAGGAGGCTGTCTTGTAACTGGAAATATATATATTTAAACAATGCACTGAATTCGATCTTAGAAAACCAGACAATTATTAATAAAAGTTATGAAATATTAGGTTTTTGATGTAGCACTTATTGTAGCACAAGAAGTTTTAAGATTGGAGTGGGTAAGAGACTTTATTCCAATACAATGTCTGCAATATCCTGAAAATTCATTGTTTTGGGTTGCTTGCTACATAGTGATAAGAGCTACCATTGTTCAGAAACATGTTTTTTTTATTGTGTGGAGTTGCTCCTACAGTTTGTCTCAAAACAGAATTTCTGAGGTTATTGGGATTGTGGGCATCATGCATCCTAATCATCCCTCTGTATAAAAAAACACATCCACCTTTGACATTGCATACCCTGACCAAGGTGTGTGTGTGTGTGTAAGAACCACATACATACCTGGCACCAAATAATTAAAAAAAAGAAATCATACAAACAGCAAAAACCATATAAAATACAACACGTATATATAAACTAAAAGCCATCATAGGAGAAGATTAACTCGTGCTTCATATTTTGCCAAATTACTCTGTGTATGATTTCATTAATTTACTGCAGAAAACTTACTTTTTTTTTTATAGAGCTGTGGGAGCAGCTTTATTAGTTAAGGCAGGTGGGAGTTCCAGTGCAACAACCTTCATTGACTTGCATTGGATTTTTGAGGTTCTTTATTTCCAGGCTGACGAGTTTTCTTTTGTCAGGGCTCTGCTCTTTTTGGGAGGGTGTACGCTGTTGTGAATGAAATTTAAAATTCAAGAGATGAGTCTCCTGTGGTCTGGTGCTTTAGAAGCGAACTTTGCTTGCAGGGGGATGAAGAAATCAGACTCTGAAAAACCCATTTTGCTCTATGGGGCTTGGAGTAACAATGAACATTCTGTGCTGTGGCCCAGGCGGCATAATGACTGGTGGTGGCAAGGTGAGGGTGGATGATTGTTGGTGGGGGAAGTATGAAGCAAAACAGATTTTCAGCAGATCCAGGCCCAGCTGTCTCAGTGCTTACCCGGTTGGTTTGGCAGCTGTGGGGGATTGGATGAGGGCTAACCGACTACAACTGAATCCTGACAAGACGGAGGTGATGTTAGTGGGTAAGTTGGTGGAAGTAACAGCTCCTTCGGTTGATGGGATCTGTCCTCCGCTGACTTCCCAGGTATGGAACCTGGGGGTGCTCCTTGACGCGCAGCTCCACCTGGATCTCCAGGTGGAGGCTGTGGCGAGGAGTGCCTTCTGCCAGTTACATCTGGTGTGGCGGCTTCGGTCGTTGGTTTCGGTTCCTGACCTGGCCACGATCAGCCATGCTTTTATCACCTCTCGACTAGACTACTGTAACACGCTCTACGTGGGGCTACCTATGGTGATGGCTCGGAAGCTGCAGCTGGTGCAGAATGTGGCGGCCCAGCTCTTAGTGGGACTGGGCCGCCTGGAGCACATTACACCAGTGCTCCGATCTCTGCGCTGGCTGCCAATAGTCTTCCAGGCCCAATTCAAAGTGTTGGTTTTGATCTATAAAGCCTTACACCGCCTGGGCCCTGTCTACTTGCGAGATCGCCTCACTCCCCGGGACCTAAACCGGCCCCTGCGGTCGTCCGGGAGGGCCACATTGGAGGTTCACTGGGTTTTCCGGGGGGCCATGCAGGATAAGACATTTTCGATGGCCGTGCTGTGCCTTTGGAACTCTCTCCCAGTGGGGGTCTGTCTGGCCCCGGACCTCCCAGCTTTCCAAAGGAGTTGTAAGACCTGGCTGTTCGGTCAGGCATTTGGTGAGGGAGAGGGCTAGGGGGTGGGGGTTGGTGAGGGAGGGGGTGTTTTTTCTTTTCTTTTGTATTGATGTTTTATTATATTTTATGATATTTTATTGTGTTCGTTGTTGATGTTGTTAGCTGCCCCGAGTTGCCTGTGGCAAGAGGGGCGGGGTATGCATGTTTAAAATAAATAAATAAATAAAAAGGTTTTTTAAACTTTCCCCCTTGGCAGCAGTTGGAGGGGGTGGGGGGAGAGGAGAGGCACTTACTACCCCTCTGCCCACATGCCTGTGCCTGCCTACTGTCCACCTGGAACTTGGGGGCCTACATACCTGTCGCACTAGTTGGCATCCTACTTACCAGTGCTGTTGCTGCTGTCATTTTGAATTGCCTGGGTCCAATGCACATGTGTGCACTCTTGAGCTGCAGCCACAATTCCTCTTCGGCATGCTGGGACTAAGTTTCATAGCATGCCAGATAAGAAACATGGGTGCTGCGCATGTGCGTGCACACACTGGGCCCACTGCCATGTTTCTTTCTCTGGCATGCTGGGAAACAGTCCCAGCATGCCATGGAGGAATCATGGCTGTGGCTCGAGTGCACACACGTGTGGTGGCCCTGGCCTGTTCAAAACAGCGGCGGCACCACCAGCAGTGGGAGTGACGGTGTGGTGAATAGTGTGTGTGTGTGTGTGTGTGTGTGTGTGTGTGTGTGTGTGTGTGTGTGTGTGTGCGTGAGAGGCATGTGGGGGTGGGTGGAGGGGGGAGACGGTGTGTGTTTGAGGGAGCAAAGAGTGTGTGTGTGCTGGGAGGGAGAGGGTGTGTGTGACAGTACTTGTATAATTTTTGAATTCTGTTAATGTTTTATGTTTTGTGTGCTGTGATGATGGAGGAACAGCAGATTCCAAGCTTTTTTTCCTTCTGGTGGTAGACTGTAGGTGTGTGTCCCCCCCCCTTTTTTTTTTGTTTTTTTTTGTTTTTTTTGTTTTTAGGGTTATGTATGATGATGAGTATGAGTGAAATTGTATGGGTTGTAGTGGATATTAAATATAAGAAAGTGATTGTTGAGGTTGAGTGCTTAACTGGTCATTTCCATGGTTTGTGACATTTTAGTTTTTTTGTTAAGCGTAAGTTAGATTCATGTAAATGCCAGCTTAAGGTCTTTTGAAACTGATAGGGTGTTTTTAATTTAGTGAATTTCCTTGCTTTTTGTTATGGGATATGTTGGTGTTTTTTTAAAGTAGGCTGCTTCTGTTTTCCTGTGTCCTTTTCAAAGTAGAATGTTCATGATGCTCCTGATAATTTTGTGAGACAGGGTTAGGAATTGGTGTTCGGGTACAACAACCTTTTTTTTCTTTTTTTGGTCCCTGTGCATTCCATCCTGTTTCAGAATGCATTCTGTGCTCCCCAACGTACTGGTGGAAGATCATCTGCCCCATCTACTCTCCCTTCTTTATACCTTCATACACACACTGCTCAGCCACTCCCCTCGCAACTCCCCTTAATCCTGTCCACTATCTTAAAACATTTCCACCAACTCCAGCCTCTCTCACGTCTTCATACTCTCCACCCTTTTTACTGTTGTCCTACAGTAAGACCTGTAGCAGTCCAGATAAAAAGCATGACAAGTGAAAGAGCAATAACCTCAAATGTTTACAGGTAATTTCATTTTATTTATTTATTTATTGCAAAGCCACAAAGCAGTAACAGTACAGTAATGAAAAAGTACTCAAAAGCTCCAATAAATGAGTTGAAACTTATTCGGTACCAGGTCTAAGTTTAAGCCACCAAAAGCTTGGCCATGCAAACTGTGATGTCCAAATCCTGTCCAGAAAGCAAATATATAAGTAGCTTCATTTGACTACAGGGCTTGGTGTTGGAGATTACAGAGGCTGAATAGGTAGTGTGAGGGCCTAAATACAACTGACAATGAAAAATAATATGTAAAAGGGTTTCAACAGCACTGTGCCAGCATCTCCTGCAAAAACTTTGATCAAATGGAATCCCCAAAATTCTGTCTTTAGAAACGGCAGAGGGAAAAAGATTAAATTGGGCGAGGGTAAAAGCCCTCCTATAAATCCAGCATAATGGGAGATTCAGATAGCCTGCACCTTGAGGGGCCAGGGAGAACAACCTATACGCAGGTGAAATTTTTTGTGAGTTAATCACCACGGACAGTTGTCTCTCTTGGTCGTATATATGTTGCTTCACTAATACGAAGGAGCCCGCCAAAGGCAAAGCAAGTAACGAGTCCTTAGCAAAACTCAATCGACAGAGGACGATCTGACACAAGGCTGCCCAAGGGTCATGACACGGGATGTTATAGGCAAGTGAAGCAAACTGCCCGGGGCTGAAAGTGAAACCTGGAGCCAAAATTTCAGGATAGCCAGCTTTATCTGAGAAGACACTGTTGAGATACCAGCCTCTGCTCTCGGGACAGATCCGTGTATTAGGGGGAGCGTGCAGAACAGAACGGAGAAATCTTTTGCACCTTATCCATTCTCTACAAAACAGACAGTCCCCAAATCAAGGCACCATAAAGGAGTCGCGGGAGGATCTTAGCCCGAAAAATCTTCAAAGCAGGGGTAAATAACCTAGCTCCCGTTTCAAAATTAAAACTCAGAATCCCATTTACAGAGGAATTTGCTGTTTCATTTTCCGCATCAGAGTGTGCAGACCATAGTGGCAGATGGAGCCATTGCAATACTCAGGTACTTAAACTGTTTAACCTGGTCGATCATGTGGCTGTTCATAAGCCATTTCCCCTGCACTGGTCTACACCAAACAACCATGATTTTGATTTTGCTATAATTAATTTCCAACCACTCGGCTTGACAGAAATCATAAAAGCTGTGCCTCAAATGCAGGAGACCAATTGGGGTTTGTGATATAAGAATGGTGTCGTCAGCGTAAAGAAGAAGGGAGATCAGTATCCCCTAGTTTGACAGGATGAAAAGTAGGGTTGTTTAAAGAGGCAACTACATTATTGATGTAAAAATTAAACAGCAATGGTGCCAATAGCCAACCTTTCCTGACACCTCGCGTGATGAGATAATTTTACCTGATGAGATAATTGGCCAGAGTGACCAATTGTCTAATTTCTTTCTACCGATGCATAAATTGTTAGCTTTTTTATGGTATTGTAACCATGTCAAATTGCAAGTTCCGTGCTTTTATGACTGACCCTTCTTACTTGGTTCTTCATAAAGAGGTGTTAATCTGGGGTCTTAATCTTAAAGGTAGTCACAGTTTTCTATGTGGATCAGGAACTTGATATACTTTCTCTCAAACAATATCCACTGCTTTATGGAAGTCAGGTTACATATACTAGGGCCAGGCTGTAGCTACTTCCTTAGATAAATATATATACACATTCCATACATTTCCCAAATACTTCGTGTTTTACAGGATAATGTATTTTGAACTGTATGTTTTCCTCCAAACATTAATTCCTTAAGGCTGTACTTTCTTCCTTCGATAAATATATATACATATTACATACATTTCTCGTTCTTTGTGTTGTGCAGGATGATGTATATTGAACAGTGTGTTTTCCTCCACGCGTTAATTAAATTTTGCATTAAAACTTGCTATGAGCGATCAGACTTCATAGCCTTTGAAAATATCAAGATGTCTTTTGATTAGATTCAAGGCAGGTTTTAAAGCATGCTTTTTATGGTTCTAGATATAGGTGTATCTGTAGAGATGCCATGTCTACACCTACTTCTGTTAGCCGGACCTAGCCTCGTTTCTCGCTCTCACCTGTCCCTCCTTATCGCTTTCTAAAACTCTGCTGCCAAGGTCATTCACTCTTCCCGTCGCTTCAACCATGTGCAGCCTCTCCTCTTCTCTCTTCACTGACTTCCCCTTCCTGAACGTATCCTGTTTAAACTCCTGGTATTCACGTTCAAAACACTCCACAACCAAGCTCCCCCTTACCTCTCGGACCTAATCTCCCTACGCACTCCTGCACGCACTCTCCGCTCTTCCTCTGTCCCCTCCCTCACTCTCCCTCGTTTCTCCTGCTCACCTAACCGCCTTCGACCCTTCTCCCTCACTGCCCCCCATGCCTGGAACTCCCTCCCTACCCACATCCGTCTTGCCCCCTCCCTCCGCTCCTTCAAATCCCTCCTCAAGACCCAATTTTTCCTTGCTGCCTTTTCCAATGCCTGCTAGTCGTTCCCCATATACTTACTGTCTGCCCTCCTCTGCAGACTGCAGCAACTAACCTGATTGTAACCAAGCCAAGCACACACACCTGAGACTTCGCATCCGCCTTAATGTTTTTCTGTCTTCTCCCCTCTCTCTCCCACTGTCCCCTCTCCCTGTCTCCCGCTCCTTGTCTTTTAGATTGTAAGCCACAGGCAGGGACCGCATCTATTTCTATGTTCTGTACAGCGCCGGGTGCATGGCTGGCGCTATATAAATGGTTATAATAATAATCTACGGTGATCAGTTAATTATCATCCTTCTTCCCTCTTGTGCAGGATATTTTCCATCTGCTTATGATTTTGTCCTGACAACATTCATAGACTAGGCAGGGGCTTAGCGAAGTCTAACATGCATATTCAAGCCTAACTAAAGCTGAGCCAAATGGTACACACAATCGCATATTAAATATCTGCTCATTCTATTGAAAATGACATCTCTTCTTGGTATCTCAAATGAGCAGAGCTCATTTTGTTTGAAGCTTGGTGTTATATTTCTACCTTTTTTCCAAGTTTGAAAACTAACAGTGGAGTTACTTTTGCTTAGATTATTAGTAGAGTCTTGCTTTACTTTGTCTATGCTCAGCTTTGGAACGTTGGATTTAGAGGAAGAAGTAAAATGAGTTGAAGTTATGCTGGCCCATGTTTTGTTTAGTTCTTGATAAACTTGCTGTGAAACTTTCAGTAGCTTTTTGTAGCTCTGACCTCCGATGGCCAGAGCAGCTTAAAATGATCTCTGGAGGTGCATCCTAGATGTGTGGCTCTATATTGACAATCTGTTTGCCCATCTTCTGGAGCCAAGATTACTTTTCTTCATCACTACTCGGAACCATCACGTTTAAATTTTTTATCTTTTTACTATAGAACACGTAAAAAAAGTACATATAATCAGGGCTCCATGTATTTTGCAAACTTCTTTTCCAAATTCTGTGAGCAGAAAACTCAAATTCTGCAGTCAGAATAAACTATGCAAATTGATTAAATTATGCAAATATTTATGCAAAGCTTTTACATCTACTCATCCATTTAAAATTCTTTACTCTATCACTGATCGTGATCATTGCAAAACTAAAAGTCCTTCCCCCGCCCCACATTTTGAGGGGGAACCAAAGGACTAAAATGGTTGGTACAAACTGAAAAATGTTTAGTGTTTTTGTAATCTTGAAAAAGATAAACTTCAACTAATTTCCCAACTTTCCACCTAAATTTTTCAGGGCGAGATAGGGAGAGCTTGTGGTGGGCTCCCCCTCTCTCTTCATCTCCTGGTCAGTTCTTGTGTCCCCTCCTGTGACTAGCTGCCTTTTTGATTGGGTTGGAAGAGTTTTGGACACAGCCCCCACTCCTCCAGTGATGGAACTTCTATTAGCACGAGAGAGGGTGGAGTGAGTAGCCCCTCCCTGACCAGGAAGGAGCAAACACAGTCCCAGGCTTCGTGGAGATGCCTTTCTCTTCGGGTTCTTTGAGCAGCAAAATTTGCGGAAGGCAAAATTATTTTCACAGAGCCTAGGAGCTGCCTTGCAGAGCAGGGTTGTTCCACCCTCCATTCAACTCCATCACTTTTTGATGAAGACGACGAGAAGCTGGCAGGTTTCAGTGCGAGCTGAAGCTTGATGCTGGTTCCTTGTTACTTTAGAGGAAGAATGATTAAACCGAACAGAGGAGGGAGGAGGTCAGCCTAATTTCTGTGGCTGAGAGCTACTTCTGTTGGAACTGGAGCCCTGTGGATTCACAGAGCTCTCCGTATACTTAGGCTGTATTCTCGGTGGCGGCAGCGGGAGGGGCGAGGGAAGACGCGGCAGCCCGGAGGAACCGGCCGATGGGAAAAGAGCCGGTGTGAACGGGGATCTGCTGCAGCCACTCTCGCGAATGTCAGGGCACAAAATCCTGCCCTGACGTGCGTGAAAGAAGCCGTGGCAGATTCCTGTTCACACCAGCTCTTTTCCTGTTAGCTGCCTCGGCGCTGCCGCATCTTCCCTCGCCCCTCCCGCCGCTGCCACCACGGCTACAGGTGAAAACGCAGCCTCAGTTACTCATAGTAGTTATGAAAGTTCTGTTCTTAACTTACTGGTACCCCAAAGAGCACACCATGCAGCCCTGCAACATGTATAATAAAATGTAACACCCATTTTACCAGTAGAGTGTCTGTGTGAAAAGGGCCCATTTCTATCAAAACTGCTTTATAACTCTCTTGAAATACTGTGGTATCTTCAGTATACAGAGGAGTTTGAGAGAGAACGCCTTGGCTATGCCTCTGGATGGCCTCCATTTGAAAAATAAAATTTCTTTTTTAAAAAAGTGCTTAACTTATTATTTTTCTTTTTAAGAATTGGAGTTTGGAAAAGAAACACTGGTTGCCTAGTAACTAGTAGGAAACTCATCTGAAATTAATTCTTGAAAATGAAAGAATAAAGGAGGAAGGAGTACTGTCTGATTTTTTTAATTGGCAACAAAGTCAAGATTCTGGGCTACAAACGGATGGCAACAGAATGCTATACTTGCTAACTGTTATAATAATATTTCAGCTAGTATGTAGGTGCTTTTATAATACTTGCAGTCACAAGTGGAGTCCCTAATCTGTCACTGGTGCTGTTTAATGTGAGATCAGTGGCAAATAAAAAATCTGTCATCTTTGATCTTATTCAGGATGAGGTCACTGATCTCGTACATGTCACCAAGACTTGGTTGGGTGAGGCATCTGTGCTGGTGTTGGCCCGCATGATGCCAGCTGGGCACTCAGTACAGCATCAGTGTAGGGTCAAGTACTGGGAGTGGAGTGGCCGTGATCTGAAATAACAATCTGGTCTATCAAAGGTATCAGGTGCAAGTGTAGTCATCTTGTGCATGAACAAGGGATAGTTTGGAGATTCTGCTGGTTACTGATGATTACGCTGCACAGCAGAATCCCTTACTGAGCTAGCCAAGTTGTTCTCAATAGGTGAGGTTGAGGGTACCCAAGTTTACTGTTCTGAGTGACTTCAATATCTCTGTGCTGAGGCCAGATCTTTCTGAAATTTAATCCAGACAAGACTGAAGTGATGGTGGTTTGCAGCCTTGGGTTGCTTCTGGATGCCTTACTGTACCTGGAACATCAGGTCATGCCAGCGATCATGAGCACTTTTTACCAATTCCATCTTGTCAGAAGACTGCATTCCTTTCTTTCAGACACCGACTTGGCAACCATCATCCATCCTTTATAACCTCACGCCTTGGCTACTGCAGTGCGTGCTATGTAGGGCTGCCATTGAAGATTGCTTGGGGATTGCAGCTGGTTCAGAATGAGTATTTTTAGGAGCCATGTTGATCCCAGACTTGAGAGAGAGAAGTTTTGCTTAATCGGTAGTCCTGACGTACATGCCTGTGAAAGGGCCCTGCATGGCCTGAAAGTTTGTGTAATCTCACCAACTATAGTTGGTCCAATAAAAGGTATCCCATGAACTAATTGGTCTCCATCTTTCTGTTTTTTAAAAACAGAACTACTCACTAACTTTCCCTGTATTCCCATGAGCGAGGTGGTTAAAGTAAGGCTAGTGGAGGGGGGAGGAAATACTTATTTCGTCAAACAAATACGGTTAAAGTGGGGCTCCTGCTTCATACCTCCCAAAATTCCAAGTGTCTAAACATGGACAGAAGCAGTGTACCCAAATCCGTAGAAACCATATCCACTGGTTCCATTAATACAAAAATGATCCTACATTCAAACAATGCAAAATGTTCTTACGTTACAAATATACCTCCCACATTTCATTCAGTCTAAAAATGCCTCCCACAATAATGGGAACAAAAATGCCACTCTTCATTTGCATAAATTGGTGTGTACTGTTAAATCTATACAAATTAGCTTGGTTTGGAATTGACCTAAAGTGTGTGATAAAAAAGCAAATGTTTAATAAACATTAATAATATAAAAACAAGGCGGTCAATTACATCCATTTAGCATTCCCTCACATAACTCTGATGTGAGCTCCTGGCCTTAGTTTCCTTTTCAGTGTTGTTTCTCTTGTGCTACAGAAGCAACTGCAGCATGTACATTTCATAATGGCCACTAGTTGTGTGGTTTTTAAAATAAAAATTATTCATGTATCAGGTCAATAACAATAGGAAATTCTGTATACAAAATTCCAGCATGCCTAGGTATGTAATTAATAATATTGAACATTATATTAACTGATATACACACAATTTAAAAATCTATTTTTAAACATTTTTTTCTATTTTCTTCTTTACAAATTATACACAACAATAGAGACAAAGTAGTACAGTGATATCTTTTATTGGACCAACTACACATGATGGAGGTATGCAAGTTTTTGGACCTCACTGGTCTCTGGTATACACAACAGTAACTCAGCAGTGGCAGAAAACGCCTCATCCTAGATGTGTTCAGCAGATCACTGTGGAGCTCATTGTATCTCAAAAGGCTGAGGGGAAACGGGCAGTCCAGAGTCGTCCTGCATGATGGCCTGGTTGGTGAATGTCAGATCCATGGGGAGTAAGGCCGACACTCTGGTTCTATAATGGAGTGTTCACGGGACCTGGCATGCATCACCGAGACCTGGCTTGATGATGCCACAGGAACTGTTTTGTCACGACTAGTCTCGCCAGGGTTCTTGGCAATCCATCAGCCTCATGCAGAATGAAAAGGTGGAGGTGTCTTTGATTTTTTTCCCCATCCTGCCTGCAGAAAACCCCCCAGGTAATATGGGAAGGTTCTGGGCTGAGTTCCTGGAGTTGGTGTCGGTGTTGCTCATGGAGTGTCCCAGGATGCTTGTCTTGTGGGACTTGAACGTATGTGTTGACAGCGGCTCTGGGGGTCTGACTTTCGAGTTCCTAGATGTGATCACATATCTGGGTTTTACCCAGAGCTTCCAGGAGAGCATCCACAGGGCTGACTGGGCGCTTATCCTTGTCTTCGAGTCGGATTTGCTGGTCTCAGATGTTCAGGTCACCCCTGTTGGGTGGTCCAACTGTTACTCTGTGTGTTTAGGTGTGGTTGCTGCTCTACCTGATTGACAGCACTGCAGCCAGTTGATTTGCTATATGGCCACAGGTACTCCTGAATCCGGTAGATTTCAGCAGTCTCATTTCAGATGCTGGAGTTCATATGTCTACCTCTTCTGACCAGGGATCAGAGGCTCACCAGTGCATGGGTGCCCTTGATTCCTTAGCCCCTTGCTGTCCATAGACACCACTGTGGTATAACAACGATCTGGGGGACTTAAAGAGGCAGGGGTGTAGCTTAAGTGAGGAGATGGCTAGGGAGCCATCTGGAGGCTGATCTTCAGCTGTACAAAGAGTTTATGTGGGTGTGCGGAAGAGCTATAATTGAGGCTAAACTGTTGTACTTGTTCTCTGGTATAGATACTGCAGGGAATAGACTATCTCAGCTGTTCCAGCTTGTGCACAGCCTGGCAAATCTGGAGTGCCCCAACCCGACCATTGTTTCTTCAATAGAGCACTGTGAGAAATTTTCTATGTTCTTTGCAGAGTAGATAGATGGATCCCTGGTGGGATGCGTTGGGCCTTTTGATATGGAGACCTGTAGAGTCCCAAGAGACTTACTCCCCCTGGTTGACTTCAACATGGTGGTTGATGAGGCGATCCATGCATTAGTGAGACTTTTGAGACCCACCATCTGTGTATCTGACCCATGCCCATCCGGGTCACTAAAGATGAGTGGTGGGGCAGTGATACTTTTTTTATTAAAGGCACTGTTGATGACTCCTTTATGGAGGGGAGGGTGCTAGCCTTTCTCAAGCATGTGGAGATTTGTCCCCTCTTTGAGAAACCATCTCTTGCCATTGCCACTGGAGTGCCTGCCAATTATAGCCTGTTCTCCAGTCTCCATTTCTTAGGGAAGGTGATTGAGAATGCTGTGGCAGTACGGTTTCAGAGGTACCTGGACGCAAATAATATTTGGGGGAAATTCCAGTCTGGCAGATTGGTCATCACACTGACAAGTGCATTCCCACATACATAAACATGCTGATGTTTGTGAATGCAGGCAATTAAAAAATGCACCTACATTCATTCACACCAGCATGTCACTAGCACATTTAAACTAGTTTAAATAATGCACTAGTGACATTCTTACTAACCTGATTTATGCGTGGAACCGCTGCTTACTCCTCTCCAGCCCTGCTGCGCTCTCCTCTCCCATCCACTCTATGTTCCCGCCCGGCCGCCGCCACTGGAAGCCCTGGGTTGCTGCCAGCCAGACCGCTCTTGTATCTTTGGCTGCTGCAGCTCCTGGATTTTCTTTTTACTTTTGTGTCCCTCTGCAAGTTGCGGGACGCTGGGGAGCTACTGGGCAACTCTAGCCATGAGTGGGCATTGCAGATGGCTCTGTCTCACTACAGAGCTAAATTAAGTACAGCTGGATGACAGCCTGGGGATGGAGGCAGCGGTGGCGGCTCCATAAGCAGCAGTGGGGAACCCGGAAGTGAAGAGGGGACTTCCGGCTATGCGCAAGAGGAACAGCGTTCTGACAGCAGAAGCCATGCGGGTCTCTGGACACGCGCTTCCACAAAGGTAGGTTTTCGCTGCCCTCTAATGCGTTTCTTTAACAAACGCAAGTTCAGCAAATCAAGCACATGGAGACTTTCCCAAAGCATTAAATTATGCGGGGGAAAGAAACATGCGCTTATTTGCTGTATGTGGGAATGTGCTCTCCATCCCATGGAAAGGCCAGAATGCAATGATTTTTAGACTGAGGACAGCTGGCCATCTTGGTCATGTTGGACCTTAACAGCAGCATTCAATATGACTGACAGTGGGTTGCTGCTTCAGCAACTGAAGGATGTTGCTGGTGGTTTCAGTCATACCTAGAAGAGCGGAGTCAAACGGTGGTGATGGATGACTGCATCATCCCTAAAAGACTTTAAATGAGGCGTTCCCCTAAGGTCCTATTCTGTCACCTAGTGGTTCAATGTATACATGCAACCGTTTGGAAATGTAATAACCAAGCATGGGGTTGAGTATCATCAGAATACTAATGATAAACAACTGTATATATTGTGGCCCGTGAGTCCTGCCATCTCAGCCTCTGCCTTGGGAAAGATATAGCTGGCTGGATGCTTCGGAACTAACTCGTGCTCAACCAGGGGGAAGACTGAGGTGATGCTAGCGGAGAGGGGCAGTCATTATGAAGATGCCCTTGCCTCACTTGTGCCCCTGCATGTTGATGGGATCACAGTAAAGGTAGTGGCCCAGGGAAAGAACTTGGGCATTATTTTTGACCGTTCTACCTATGAAAACATAGGTATCGGACATGGTTCGAAGGTGTTTCTTTCAGCTGTGCAATATGTGCAGGCTGCACTCTTATTTGTCCCAGGTTGACTTGGCCACAGCGACCCATCCCCTGATGACCACAAGGTTTGATTTTTATAATTCCCTTTTCTGTGGGCTGCCAGTGGTGCTTAACCATCGCTTCCAGCTCGTTCAGAATAGCAGCCCAGCTGCTTACTGGTTTGGGCAGCTGTGATCATATTACACCCACCCTGAGAGCAACAGATTGAATTTAAGATTGTGCTGCTGGTTTTCAGGGCCCTGGTTTAGATCCTGACTGTATTCAAGGCCTACTCCTGCTGATGATTACCTGTGCTTAGAAGCCACCTGCTATTTGAGGATCCAGCCATTGTGTGTCAAGTAATCAAGCAAACAGGCCTTTGCTGTGGTGGCCGTCTTGGTGCAGAGCTCCTTCCCTACAGATATCCATCTTAGTGCAGTCATTACAAGGCATGGGGGGATGCTGCAGAGAGAGAGAGAAATACCTCCCAAGCTCAAATCTAATCTGAGCTGATTTGCTGATCAGTTCACACCCAAACCAGCTCCATCCCTGCTTTCCAGCCATCCGCTTCCTATTACAGCAACAGTAGCTACAACCTGTTGCTTACTCCTTTGCAGAGGCACACCAAATCCTGTGCAACCTAATAGACAGTAGACTAACAAGTGGGTATTCATTCGCCAGCATTATTCTCTGAACCAATGCTGTAGGTGATCCTGACCATCTAATAGACAACAATGAAAACACCCACTTGTAGAGGGCTATAATATTATCTATTCTCAAGTGGAGAGAAACCCCAAGCAGAGTGAGCAGAGAGTCTGGCTGTTGTGAGAGTTCCGCTATAGGGAGAGAAGGCTATGAGGGGTTAAACTTTAGGCTGTAATAAGCCCAAGGGCACCACATGTATGGAAAGTTAATTACACATTTAAAAAAAAATAAAGTTAGAGTAAAAAGAGTCCCTGACCTATATAACTCTAAATTTCAAGGGGAAGGTAAATCAAGAGATGTAGGCCAGCACCAGGGTGGTGGCTATCCAGTATTTTCCACCAGTGTTACATGTATGATTATATTCCTCTTGGGGAGAGAGTGTATGTGTACGGTTGGTGGAAAGAGCTCCTGGCTCTCGGAGTAAGAGTGCAGTCTCTGGAGATTAGAGCAGCTGAGATGGAGGAGCCGAGGCAAATGGAGACATTTTTATAAAGGAGATATTCAGGGACTACATATTGGAGCAGTCCCACTGCTGCTCTTGCAGCCCTTGTGCAGTATTGGAGGATGAAGGTCTTGGGGAAGAAGGACATCAAGCCACTATTGTGAGAAATGATCCTGTAGGTGGGACTTGCCTGTCAGATGATGCCATAGTATCCTCTTGCAGTGAAGGTACTTCGCCAGGGAATGGGACCCCAACAGACAGGAATAGGATAGCTGTATTAGTGGGCAATTCGATCACTAGGAATATAGATAGTTGGGTTTGTGAAATCTGTGATGACCACATGGTCAATAACCTGCCAGGTGTGAGGGTAGCAGACTGAGGTCTAGACAGGATTTTAATGATTGCTGGGGAGGAGCCATTGTCGTGGTCCATGTCAGAACCAATAGCGTAGGAATATGTAGGAAGGAGGTTCTAGGGGCTAAATTTAGGCTTCTAGGAAGGAGGTTGAAATTCAGAACCTCTGGGATTGCATTCTCTGAAATGCTTCCTGTTCCATGTGCAGGGCTCCAGAAGTTGGCTGAGCTCTGGAGTATCAATGTGTGGATGAGATGTTGGTGCGAGGAGGAGGGATTTGGATTTAATAGGAACTGGAGGACCTTTTAGGGAAGAGGGAGACGATACCATAAGAATGGGCTCCAACTTAATCAAAATGGAACCAAACGCTTGGCGTTAAAAATAAAAAGGTTGTGGTGAAGTTTTAAAACGAAGATCTGGGGGAAAGCTGACAGAATGTGGTTTGGACATAAGCAGTCCAAGGGAATGCCGTTGAAGTAGTGATAGTGTATTCTAATAGAGGATAGGGAAGAATCAGAGAGAGATTAAGAACATAAGTAGTGCCATACTGAGTCAGACCAATGGTCCACCAAGCCCAGCATCCTGTCCTTAGACAGTGGCCAATCCCGATCACATGGGAGAAGAACCAACAGTCGCAATGGGCAGTTCATTCCCCGTTCACGCACAGCTCCCGACAGTAAGAAGTTCACCCCGTCAGCTATTTGGTTAATAGCTATTAATGGACCTACTCTCCAAGAACTTATTCAGGCCTTTTTTTAAACCCAGCTATACTACTGGCCTTGACAATGTCCTCTGGCAACAAATTCCATAAATGAATTATGCGTTGAGTGAAAAAGTACTTGCTTTTATTTGTTTTAAATCTGCCGGCAGCTAGTTTCATGGAGTGTCCCCTAGTTCTAGTACTCTTTGAGAGGGTAAATAACAGTTCCCTATCGACTCGTTCCATACCACTCAAGATTTTATAAACCTCTCTGTCGTCTTTTCTCTTTAAGCTGAAGAGACCCAGCTTGTCAAGCCTCTCTTTGTACGGAAGCCGTTCCATACCCTTTATCATTCTCATTGCCCTTCTCTGTACCTTTTCTAGTTAAGTAATGTCTTTTTTAAGATGGGGCGACCAGAACTGCACACACTATTTGACCTGCGGTCACACCATTGATTTGTATAGAGGCATTATGGCATCTTCAGTTTTATTTTCTATCCCCTTTCGAATAACTCCTAATATTCTGTTCGCTTTTTTGACTGCTGCTGCACACTTGGCTGAGGATTTCAGTGTGTTGTCCAAAATCACTTCCAGATCCTTTTCTTGAGTGGTAACTCCTAGCTTAGTACCCAGCTTTGTGTACTCATAGTTTGGATTATTTTTCCCTATGTGCATCACTTTGCACTTGTCCACTTTAAACTCACCTGCCATTTAGATGCCCAGGCACCCAGTGTCGTAAGATCCTGTTGCAGTTCCTCAGTCTGCTTGTGTTTTAACTACCTTGAATAACTTGATGTCGTTCGCAAATTTGATCACTTCACTCTTAACACCCTTTTAAAAATCATTAATGAATACGTTAAACAGCACAGATCCCTGAGGCACACCACTTTCTACATCTCTCCGTTGTGAAAACTGCCCATTTAGTCATACCCTTTGCTTTCTATCTTTTAACCAGTTTCTGATTCATAGTAAGACACTACCTCCTATCCATAACTTTTTAATTTTCTCAAGAGTCTCTCCTGAGGGACCTTATCAAATGCTTTCTGGAAATCCAGGTACACTGTATCTACTGGGTCTCCCTCGTCCACATGCTTATTTACACCCTCAAAGAATTCCAAGAGTTTAGTGAGGCATGACTTACCTTTACTAAATCTGTGTTGACTCTTCCCCATTAAGCCAGGTTTGTCAACATGCCCTGTAATTCTGTCCTTAATTATGGTTTCCACCATTTTGCCCGGCACAGGCATCAAGCTTACTGGGCTGTAGTTTCCAGGATCACCTCTGGATCCCTTTTTAAATATCAGGGTTACATTTGCCACCCTTTAGTCCTCGGGTACAGTGGCAGATTGTAGCACTAGGTTACAAATGACTAACGACAGGTCTCCAATTTCATATTTGAGTTCCTTCAGAACTCGGGGGTGAATGCCATCTGGCCCTGGTGACTTGTTAGTATTTAGTTTGTCAGTTTGCTCTAGAACCTCCTCCAGAGTCACGTCGATTTGTGACAGCTCTTCCAATTCAGATTAGGTAGGCATTAGTATGGAACAGATAAAATTGAGTACTTCCAAAATAAACAAAACATGAAATCACAAGCATCAGAGTATTAAAATGCTTAGATGTTTGTATACCAGTGCAAGAAGCCTCAAAAGTAAAATAGGGGAATTAGAGGACTTAGTTTTAGGTGAGGACATTGATATTATAGGTATCTCAGAAACATGGTGGAATGAGGGCAACCAATGGGACACTGGATACAAAAGATTATAGAAATAACAGAGTGAATCATACTGGAGGTGGAGTAACCCTGTATATTAAAGACAGCATTGTGTCAAACACGATAAAAATGATAAATGACAAACTTTACCCTGGAATCACAATCGATAGAAATCCCATGTTTCAATGGAAACCAGATAGTAGTATTCTCAGCCTGGTGCTTGAGAGCACCAGAGTTCGCGGGCAGTGAGTGAAAGTGCTCCCCAACCTAGCTGTCAGTAGTGCTTGGGAGCACTTTGAAACAGTCCTCTTTTGGATTGGATTGGATTGAATATGCATAATCTATGCATATTTATGCAAATTATGCAGTGCTCTCAATTGTCAGTGTGAGAGATGTTTTCTCCACAGAGATTTTTTGATATTTTGACCCGTTCCCATAACATATTGGAAGATTCAATAGCTATATGGCTTGTTGATTTATGAATTTAAGGCCTTTGAGACCAGACATTAGTACAGTAGAAGATTCCACAGTCTCCTGCCTTGCTGATTCATCAATTTATGTTCTTTGAAATTTGATATTTATAAAGATTTCATGTTCTCGTATGCCCCTTAAGAAGGGTTGTTCACCTGAAACGTGTAGGGCTTACGTGTTATGTACATATTTATATTTCTTGTATATTACACTGCATTTTCCCATATTTTTATTGATGATTTTGTCATTGGTTACTATATAATTTGTATTAAATAGTTTTGTGGTAGCTACTTGGTGGGTTTTTTTGGCATTGAATTTTAACTACCCTCACATTGACTGGGAAAATATCTCCTCTGGATGTGTTACAGAAACCAGGTTCCTAGACACCTTAAATGACTGCGTCCTGCAGCAGCTTGTTTTGGAACCCGTAAGAGGATAAGATATTTTAGATCTTGTCCTATTCGGAACAGAGGTTCTAGTGAAAAGAGTAATGGTGGCAGAGTCTCTTGCAATAGTGATCACACTATAATTAGTTTCAACATGCTATTAGGAGAGAGATTATCTAATATGTCTGCTACAAGTGCGTTTAACTCTATGCAAAGATGAGAAAGTTAGTTAAGGAGAAACTAAAAGGGGAAGTCATTTTGGTCAAAGACCTGCAAGAGGTATTATTAGTAGTAGTAGTAGTATAAACTTTTATATAGCGCCAGACATGTGACCTGGTGCTGCACAAAACATAGAAATAGACGCGGTTCCTGCCTGTGGCTTACAATCTAAAAGACAAGGAGGGGGAGACAGGGAGAGGGGACAGTGGGAGAGACAGGGGAGAAGACTAACAAACATTCAAGCGGATGCGAAGTCTCTGGTGCATGTGCTTAGTTTGGTTACAATCAGGTTGGTTGCTGCAGTCTGTCGAGGAGGGCAGACAGTAGGTATATGGGGAATGACTAGCAGGCATTGGGAAAGGCGGCGAGGAAAAAGTGGGTCTTGAGGAGGGATTTGAAGGAGCGGAGGGAGTTCCAGGCATGGGGGGCAGCGAGGAAGAAGGGTCGAAGGCAGTTAGGTGAGCAGGAGAAACGAGGGAGAGTGAGTGAGGGGACAGAGATATGGAGACTATTGAAAATTACTATCATAGATGCTCAGATTAAAGGTATACCACAAATACAAAAAGGCAGGAAGAGAACTAAACAAAGGCCTGCATGGCTGAGTTGTAGCATTGAGGAGGCTTTCAAAGCCAAAAAATTAATTATCTTTAAAAAAAATAATGGAAAAGTATTCCAAATGAGGTAAATCGCAATGAGCATAGACATTAGCAGAGAAAGTGTAAAACCGTTATAAGGCAGTCCAAGAGGGAATTTGAGGAACAACTTCTTAAGAATGCAAAATCCAATACTGGCATTTTTTCCCCAAGTACATCAGAGCCAGGAAACCTGCTAGAATGGCAAGCGGTCTGCTAGCTGATCAGGGAATAAAAGAGGCACTTGCACGACAAGGCCGTTGCTGAGAAACTGAATCAGTTCTTTGCGCCAATTTTTACTGCTGACTGAGTATACCTATAAACCAGAACTTTTGTTTTGTTGGTGATGAATCTGAGGAATTATCTGAAATGAGCATCACACCAGAAGAGGCCTTATTGCATATTGACAGTAGCAAGTCACCTGGTCCTGATGATATGCATCCAAGGGTACTGAAAGAACTCAAATTGCTGAACTATCAGTAATATGCAACTTATTGCTAAAATCCTCTGTGCCAGAAAATTGGAGGCTATCAAATGTAACCCCAATTTTTAAGAAGGGCTCCAGGGGGGACCCTGGAAGCTACAGACTAGGAAGCCTGACATCAGTACCGGGCAAACTGGTTAAAAACAGAATTACTAGGCATATTGGCAAGCATGATTTGATGGGTAAGAACCAGCATGGCTTTAGCAAAGGGAAGTCATTCATCATTAATCTATTTTAATTTTATGAGAATGTCAGCAAGCATGTGGATAGGGTTGATCCGCCTAATATGGTATATTTGGATTTTCAAAAAGCGTTTACCGAAGTCCCTCACCAGAAACTCTTGAGCAAGCTTAAGTAGCCATGGGAGAACAGGAAGAGTCTTGTCATGGATGGGTAGCTGGCTAAAAGATAGGAAACAAAGGGTAGGAATAAACAGTCATTTTTCATTTTTGGGGGGGGGGGGAAGATAGTGGGGTCTCTGGGTCAATACTGGGACTAGTATTATTTAATACATTCATTAATTATCTGGAAAAGGGGGTAAAGAGTGAGGTGGCTACGTTTGCAGATAATACCAAATTATTCAAGGTAGTTAAGACCCAGACAGACTGTGAGGAACTACAAGGGGATCTTTCAGGACTAGGGGCATTTTCACACAAGACACTCTCCACCCACTACCCACCCACTATACATGGTTGCAGGGTTGCTCCATAGGTGCCCTGTAACATGTATGGTGGGTAGTGGGTAGAGAGTGTCTTGTGTGAAAATGCCCTAGGTGAATGGAAATAAAATGGCAAATGAAATTCAGTGTTGATGAGTGCAAGGTGATGCACATAGGAAAATTAATCCTCATTATACATATACGATGCTAGCTTCTAATCTGGGTGTAACCACTCCAGAGAAGGCTCTTGGAGTTGTGGATAGTTCCTTGAAGACATCGACTCAGTCTGTGACAGCTGTCAAAAAGGCAAACTGTGTGTTAAACATGATTGCAAAAGGAATAGAGAATAAAAGGGAAAGCTTTTCATAATGCTGCTGTATAAATCTTTGGTACAACTCCACCTTGAACATTGTGTGCAGTTCTGGTTGTCTCATCTCAAGAAAGGTATAATAGAACTGGAGAAGGTTCAGTGAAGGTCAACAAGGATGATGGAAGGGATGGATCGAATTCCGTATGAAGAAAGGCTCAACAGGTATAGTTTGGAGAAGAGACCATTAAGGGGGTGGAGGGTATGATAGATGTTTATAAAATCATGAGTGGCATGGAGAAAGTAAATAGGGAACTGTTTGCCCTTTCCCACAATAAGAGAACAAGGGGACACTCTCTGAAGTTAAATGGCAGCAGATTTAAAATAAAAGTACTTTTCCCCACAGCAGATAATACAGTCGTGGAACTCATTGCCAGAGGAAGCTGTGAAAGCCAGCAGCACAACCAACTTCAAATGGAAATTGGATAAATTGTTAGAGGAATAAAGCCATAAAAGCTACCTGTAGTTGAGAGTGGTTAGCAGCTCACTTCTCCTTAGCTACTGGAGCTGGCCATTGTTGGAGACAAGATGCTGGGCTAAATGGACTGCTGGTCTGACCCAGTATGGCACTACATATGTTATGTAACTCTTAAGAACGTGGGCAGAAACTTACGCCAATGTTAGCTAATGCATATCGCCTTGGAATCTGTATGCTGCAGTTATTACTTTATTTTTATGTGCTTGATGAGGGGAGTGAAGTTTCAGTGTGACTGCATTGATTATTAAGTATTGTTATATATTGGTGTTGGGATTTCTTGATAGTGTTAATGTAGTATTAGAATTTAATGTAGTATTAGAATTGGAATGTGCTGTTGAAATTGTTAATGTATTAGAATTTTAGACCTTGATTGTTAAAAGCATGTTTTGATTGGGTGGCTGAGCCTCTTTAGCAACCAAAATGGTGTGTACCAATCTCCACAGAGCATGTGACTAAAATCTTCTAGCCGAAAGGAAACTGGCATGCAGTTTTAGACTGAAGGCACTTTGATTTAGAGTACAGGCTTTGCTGTGCACCCAAGATGTTTTTCAAAAACTTAATGATCGCTATGTTGTGGTTTATTGCTCAGGTGGCAGGAAATTCTATATAAATGAGTCATGATTACATTGGGTTACCATGTTCCTCTATATCCATACTTCCTGTTGGTTTCCCTTCTACTTTTCCTGTACATACATGGGTGTTCCATCTACCATGTGCCTAACGATTTAAGGTGAGTGTGGGAGTGCCCAACTTTATGTATGTAGCTAATTTGACAGGCCTCTGTGTCCTTGAGCCTTTCTTTCCATTTTTAATGTGAATGAGGAACCTTGAAGCAGCTTGTGACTGTACTTATTGCAGCTGATAGGAAGCCGATATTCTACTTGATCCCTCTTGGTGGGTGCTGATATACCAAGCACTATGTAGCTCAGACCAGTAATGCCTTCTGTAGTGACAGTCGTGCAGCTGGGATGGTGGTGATTTGGAAAACGGTGGTGTCATCTTTCATGTTGCATCAAACTGTGATAGTTCCTCAAAGAATGGGTGACCTACTGCTTGGGGTGCCATGAAGTCATACTTTTTTTAAAAAAAACCACATGGAATTCTTTGGACATGGTCAAAAGCTATTTGTTCAAAGAAGAGTTTCTACAGCTGTCTTTTCTGTCAAAACAGTGATTTGTTCCAGGGTTAAAGGTTGATGAAAACTGTGACTAACTTGAGGCGCTTGATGTTTTAAAATCTAATTAGACAGTAAGGGCAATTAATTCAATCACTTATAGCTTAGTTAGTTTCTCTTCCAGGATATGAAGAATGTAATTTAGAAACACCTGTATATCAGTTTCTTTTTCTTTCTTAATTGAGACAGGAATGTATTTTTATTGGGCGGTTATCAAGTATCAAAGCTGTGATGAGTGTTATTAAACAGCATATGAATTAATGTAGGGAAAATTTTTTGCACCTTCCAAATAGCAGTTTGGAACTGAGGTTAGTGGGAAAGGAGTGTTACACATTTCTTTCAGAAGTGATTGCTTTAGGTTAGTGACTCTGAGAATTAGTTACATTAGTATCCCATAATAGTTGTAGAGAAGAAGATGCTTTCTTCATTTGGGTTTGAGAAGCACGTTACGGGGATGCCTGGCAGCACTGCTTTGACTTGTTCAATTGCTGATGACAAGACAATGTACTATACACTTTGGTCCTCACTTTTAAATCATAATACAATTATTTGTTATTGGGCACCAGCCACCTGTTAGTATCATTCTTGTTAAAGGTCATTGTGTGGTGCCTTGCTGTCTGACTTTAACAGCCCTAGATCAGGTTTGTTGGCTGCTGTTTTGTATGACACTGGACAAATGTTTAGGAGGAAAGAATGTGGATCTAATATCCAAAAGAAGCAGGGAGGGGGAGAAAATCCCCAATTCTATTGTTAGACTATTGAGAGGTGGGATGACAAATGAGCAATAATTCAGTGTGTGTCTATCCTACCATTGAGATTTGTTTTATGGTGCGTTATTGTTCCTCATTTTTTAAAGTTATCTGAAAGGGAGAGTGCTCTGAGACTAAGCAGCAAATTTTCTTTCCAAGAGAATTGTGTACTTAATGTGCTGCGTGATTAGACCGAAGGTAGCTCATCCTTGACTGACTGGTGAAAAGGGAGAAGGCTGACACCCAAGTTATTTCTCAACTAGCTAGAAAACTTCGTACTGTCATGAAAAGTGATGAACTGATAATGTAACCGTACCTGGTGACAACTGAGAAATGTTTGTTGTTTTTAAAAGGTGCTTTATTGGGTGGCTTAAGAACTTTGAGATTTCATTTCTTTGCAAAGGTCTATGTAACTGAAATACTAAAATTGAGCTTCAATTTTTTTCAGTTTTGGTTCTATAGATATTTTACTATGAGCTTCTCCTCTTCCTGTTGTTTTTAGACATGTGCAGCGCACATGCAGCATAAAATCACGCCACATGTAAATATCCCGCATGAACAATAAAGCACCGTAAAACAAATCTCAGTGGTAGGATATAGACTCACTGAGTTATTGCTCATTTGTCATTCCACCTCTCAATAGTCTAACAATATAATACTTAATACTTGCTGTGGGAAAAATTCATGTGGGAAAACCTCGACATCCAGGTATTTAATTTGCGGCTTTAAAAGAACACACAGTTGACTTTAATGCACGAAATGTCGCGTCTAAATCTCACATGCATGATATTTATACGTGGCGTGATTTTATGCCACGTGTGCACCGCGCACGCCTAAAAGCAGACTGTGAGGGGAATTCCTTGAACCTAGCAGATGCAGTGGATGTGCAATATAGCAGTGGCTCCACTTGTTAATGTTCCACTCCATCTCCTGTTTCCTAGAAAATGAAAGCTTCAGCTTCCCAAGGAACAAAGCTAGAGAGAGCTGTGATCACTCATAAATACCTCGTTTACCATGTGATGTAGAAGTTCCATTACTTGCCAATCTACAGGATTTACCAGGAGCCACTTACTTTCCATATTATTCGTGGTTATTTTTCTGCGACATTTAACTTGCTAGGTATACAGCTCATAGCAATATACGTTTCTGTATAACATTTTTTCTCTAGAAACCACAAATTCTGGAAAATATTAACAAATGATTGATCATAAGCATTATCTTGATTGCAGTTTAACCTATCTGAACTGTCAATGGGTAAGATGCTTTCTGTTTAAAGAGAGGCAATTGCAACAGAAACATTTTTGTCTTTAGTTAATTAATTACTTGTACTATAAAAGATTTAAGAGAATATTGAAATTATTTATATAAATTTAATGAGCCAAAAATTTAAAAAACGCTTGGTTTCTTCGATCTCCATACCATAGTCAGAAGTACAAAGTGTACTTTTAGTGAGTTAAAGGATGAGAGGGTGGGGTGGGGTGGGGAGTTGCATGTAAATCATTTAGCCATTAACCTAATGTGGTGGATTTATAAATCCTATTACTATAAGCCCATTCATTTCCACTGATGCTTGATGTGTGCTTGATCCTGCTAATGTAAAATTCATTCCGTCTAAGTGATTACTGAAGTAAGACACTTTTAGTCAATTTTAATCAGGTTGTGTGAAACTTGCTTGAACACTGATGGTAAGTAAGACATGGACAAAGTTTGGCCATGTCTTAATTAGCCTTACAAATCAGTTAAGTGAGGAGTCAGTCAGTGAGCCTAAGCTATGATCCTTTTGACACTTAATACTTACTGTGGGAAAAATCCATGTTGATAGCTGAAAATACAGGACTGAAGGGTGGTCATGGCAGCCAGGGACAGCCACCAGTCAGCCAGGGGGGCAGGTCACTACACACAGTGCAGAGGTGGGGCCAGGTGGACGCATGCCCGTGCGTCTCCCTGCCTCCTCCCTGGCCCAGCTGCTGCCACTCCTGTTTGGTGGCCAAGCCAATTCCTGCCTGGAGTGATGGCTCCGGCCACAGCCTGGAGAAGTCTATGGGGACAGTTGAAGCCGTCACATTAGGAGACACCCTAGGATTGCAGTTTCATGTTCCCATTCTGTGGTATACTTGGCAGCACCTTATAGTGTAAGAAATCCTTTCTGCTGCAGCCTTGAGTTAGAGTTGTGGTTGGGATCTTATTCCTTAATCCACCAGAAATTACTACCTCCACAGCTGGAAACACTATCTGGTTTTTTGTTTGTTTGTGTTTATCCTTCTCTAAATGATGTTTTCTTCTGTGATTTTTTTGTAGTCTTCTCTTTTCAGTGGTTATGAACTACTCTTGGCTCAGCTATGGGGTGTTGCTGCTTTGGAAATTCTCCGAGAGACTGAGTCTCTGAGAGACTTGTATTCTCCAAGTCTCTCACTGTATAGAGGAGTAGTATAATTGGTAATATAGCTTCTCCTTGCAATATGTGGAAAAAGAGAAAGTGGCATTGGATGACAGTAGCCAGAAGAACTGATTCATTTGTAGATGGTGACAAACAATGAATGTCTTGCCTAGCCACAAGCAAAACACTAGTGCAGTGTTTTGTCTCCTTTTCCAGTCATGAGCTCTTGAGTGACGTAAGTGACTAATTGGGAGCACTGCATAATTTGCATGAATGACTTGCATCAATATGCTTAGATTAAGTCTCCCCTTTGCAATTCAATTTAATTCAATCCAAAGGAGGACTGTTTCAAAGTGCTCCTGAGCGGAGCACTTTCATATATTGTCTAAGCACTCTGGTGCTCCCGAACACCAGATTCTTGCAGTAGTGACTGGCTCACGCCCTGAAGCATAAAAGTTTATACCCTTTATGAAGATGAGTTTTACCCCATCTTTTCCAAGTTTGGGTGTTCTTATTCAGGTAGTTATAAAGGACTTTACAGCATGCCCATGTGCAGAGATTAGTGGGGTTCAGATAAGAGTACATTTCTTCTTCCTCAGCCAATATACTTGGTAATAGCAGTATGTGTAGATGCACTTTTAAGGCCCTGCAGTAAGAACAATTAATGCCACATGTAAAACAGCTGCTTCTCTTCCTTCTGCCATAGAACTTAAAATTTAGTGCAAATGCTTTGTCTTTTTTTTTTTTTTTAAAGGGGGGATGATGGAGACAAAGTCGTATTAATGGTATTTTTTATTAGACCAACTGTTGGTGGAAATGATGGTTCAATAAAAGATACCATTCAAACTACTCTTTCCCCATCTCGGTCACTCTGGACCAACATAACAACCACTGTATCTGAATTTTTTTTAAAGGGGAAAACTGCACCTTGGTGGGGTTTTTTCCCCCCCTCTTTTCAGTTTCAAACCCTTTAGTCAAGCAGGACTGAATGCAGGCTATGGGAGCTGGTATTCTTATGATAATGTAAAATGGCTAGTAATTTGTTAAATTGGAAATGGTTTTAAATTTATCTGTTTATGATCATATTTGTGGACTTCTTTGTTTTCTGCATCCTATTTGTTATAACCTTAAGTTGTAAACAATAAAATTTTGAACTTGAAGTTGACTGACTGTAGGTCAAGGATTCCAGAGTAGTTTCTCCTGCTAATGAAATCTCTTCATCGCTTTAGTCTAGAGAGAGTGTGGTTGCCATGTGGTCCCATATGTATGAGCTTGAAACGGTCGTTCCAATATTTTTTATTGGAACAACTTCTGTTGGTGAGAATATGCAGGCCTTCAGGCATGTAAAAAGTCAGAGCTACAGATTTTATTGACTATGCTACTAATTTGACTTTTTATGCCTAAAGGACCCTGTGAGACTCCAAAGCTTTCACCAATAGAAATTGGTTCAATGTAAGATACTGATTTTGCACTTTTTACTTAATCCACAGGTATAATTAAACATGAACGTGGTAAACTCTGTGGCTATCCATTTGGGGATTCAGGTCCCTATCTGCCGTTGTGGTAGTTGGATTACTATGTCTGGAACATCTTTCAAGGTCCTTAAGGTCTCAATTCAGATATCATCCAAAGAGAGTATTGAATGACTGGTGTGACAGTAATGCAAATTAATATCGGTGCATTCTGCTTAAACTGAAAAGTGAAAGTAAGGGAGCTTTGAGAGAGATTTTCTTGGCATGTGAGTGAAAGCTGAGAGCTCTTTATTAATTATTCAAATTTCGGTAAGGAAAAGAAGGAAAGCGTTTTAGCAGTGTTCTTAAATGAAGCAAAACTGGAAGGGCGTGATGATCTTTTCTTCTAATGAATTTGTAGAATTGAACTTAAACAAAAATTTCCAAATCAAAGATTGATTGAGTCAAACTGTGTAGCTCAAAATCAGTGCTGTCAAACTGTAGGGAAATAAGTGAGAGATTAATAAACAGTGTTAGTGTTTCATAGAGCTGGTTTTGTGCAAAAGTATTTTGAATCCTTTACAAATGAGATAACAGTAGGTCTAAATGACAAATTAAGAATATTTTAAAAAATGTTCCTCTTGAAGTAATGGATGTTTGTGGGAAGTATGTTTTAGTTCTGCTTGTAATTGACTACTCTATTATTTGGAATAGGAGTATATTCCTGTTGAGCGATAATCTTTTGTTCAAAATACGTGTCTTATGAGAGTGATGATAAAACCATACCTCTTTAATCTGAATCTGCACAAAAAGCCAGTGTTCAGATTGGTTTCTTGTAAAGTTCAGAGGTTAAAATATTGTTAACTTAAGTATCATCTGACTCTTTGTAATAAGTGAATAAATGGATCCACTCCCAATGGTAATACATGATAAAACCTGGTAAGTTGTTTTTTTGGCAGATGAAACCAAACAGTAAGTTTGGAAATAAAGAATAAACAGGCAAACTCTCATGCTGTACATGGAGTGCCAAATTACTGGTTATTGTGAACTAATAGACAAATACATTCCTGTGTCAGTATTTTATGTATTTATCTTATACTTCTTAATAGTTTTCACTTTTCAGTTTTTAAAAACAATTTAATTTGGAGGTTTCCAGCTCACTCTAGCTGTTCTAATTATTGAACTCAAAGTTGAATACTTCGATACATCTCTAATTTGTCTCAGTGAATGGTGTTTTCAAAGCAATGCAGAAAATTTAACCATACACCTTTCTTTAACTTTAACAAAAGATGTATGGTAAAAAACCATAGGGTATTTTCAGACGTTACGATCCCACACTCAACCACCTGAATACCCACATGGTGAGCAAAGGACTGTAACGTCTGATGGGGGGAATGGAAGTCCCAGTCCCCCCCGCCCCCGATGTTCACCCCCATGAACCACGGGGGGAGGTGTGTGGAAATCATATTCACCATGCGATCGGAGGTCCCGGTGGGGCCGGCCCCGATCATGTGGTGAATGCGATTCCCCGCCGTCATGAAGGGGCCTGTCCCGTCTGGACGGCTACCACGGCCCGGAATCGGCGGCGGGATTCCGGGCCGTGGTCAATTCGGGCGGGCACTGTGGCTGCATTGGCCGCGGCGCCTGCCCGTCTCCCCAGAGGGTGGGCGGCGAGGGAGCGTGGGGGGGGCGGGGCCATGCGACCGCACGTTGTGCCACGCGGCCCTGCTCCCTCCCCGATTCCCTGCCGGAATTCACTGGCACGTCTGTTGGACGTTCCAGTTTGATCCCGGTGGGGGATCAAAGGGTGATTCCGTGACGGGGCCTAGATGACCCTTGTTTTTTGTTGTTGTCTTCTTCTCCTCCCCCCCCCTTTCCCCTGCAGCATGGTGTAGCTTACCTGGATGGTCTTAAGAAATAAAAAGTGCCATTCTGGGTCAGACCAGTGGTCTATCAATCTCACCATCCTGTCTCCAACAGTGGACATTCGCAGTTGCTTTGGAGAAGTACCCAACAGGTCATAAGTGTGATCCATTCCCTGATATTCACCCACAGCTCCTGGCACTTGGATGTTGCATCCCCCCCCCCCTCCCAACCTGCTTGACTAATAGCCGTTAATGGACCTATCCTCCAAGAACTTACCCAATCGTTTTTTAAACCCAGCTATGTTACTGACCTTGACCACATCATCTGGCAACAAATTCCACAAGTTAATTGTGCCTTGTGTGAAAAAAGACTTCGTCTTAAATCTGCTACCAGTTAGTTTCATGGTGTGTCCCCTAGTTCTGTTTGAGAGGGTAAACAACAATTCTCTACTTGTTCCATGAAACTCATGGTTTTATAAACTTTGATCATATCCCCTCTGTCATCTCTTCTCCAAGCTGAAGAGGCCTAACCTACCGAGAGGGAGATCACATGAGTCTCTGATCGTGGGCATGGCGATTCTATCATTGTTTTCCCCTTCTCCCGTTAAAATCAATAATGCGATGCAGGGCTGGATTTTGAGCTCTGTATTTTGTTACTGACTTTAACGGGAGAAGGGGGAAAAAACGTTACAATCCCCATGCTCGCAATCGCTCACTCATTAGTTTTGCTATCACAAGTCCCCCACTTCTGTAATGCCAGAAAGCACTCTACATCTCACTAAACTACCTGCTATTTGTTGAGGCCTCTGGAATGGATGTACCTTGCCCTTTCCTATTTTCGCCTGGAATGCACTTTAATTTTCTAAGAGCTGTATCACCTACTTTTCTAAGAGCTTTATCGCCTGCATTGTTTTGGTATAGAAAACACCTGAGCTGATTGATACTTGATGATACTTGAAAGTGAGGAGCTACTACCCTGCATCTTTCCTCTCCCGGTCTGTGGCTTGCCGAGATACCATAGAGACACGATCAATCGGAATGGCTGTTAGGACAAGTGCTGAAACTTGGTATTCGGGTTTTTCCCCTGAATATACTAAGTATCACGGTCCTTAGTTCAGAATCACCGGGTTCAGAGGATCCGGTCTGGTATTCTGAAATTTCAGTTAGCTTGATTGAGTGATGGATCCACATGCTTTTTCTCTGAGCCGTTGGCCAGACATCGGGAATTCTGGGACCCCTGATGTGATCGGAATGACTCCCCCCTGTCCCTACTTTCTCAGAGCTAGGAAATGAAACCAAGACCACTTTAACATCTTCCCACCGTGCATATTTTGGCTGTGGGAGGCTCTGTATCTCTGTGTTTTTGCTGGCAAAACTACACCGGTGGTGGTGGTGGTGGGGTGACAGCTTTCAGACTGGCTGAACCCCGCACATATTCTGGCTTATGCATTCCCTCCCACAGCCAAAATATGCGCTGGAGCGTGGGGAGGTGTGAAAATGGTCTTAAAGCCATACTTAGTAGGCACGGGGGTAATGGGAGGGGATAGGTGAGAGGTGGAAACGTACAGGACACTTTTTGATTAGCTGGCAGGGGCAAAATAAAAGAGACCATTTGGGCATTTTTCAGTCTCCTTGGTGACTTCGGCTGTGTGTGCTACACGGCTGTATCTGTAAGTATCTTGGTTTGGAGTGGGGTGTGTGCCTGGCCATAGGGGCAATGCTGGGGGTTAGTACACCCTGCTTTTTATGGGAGGGGGCTTGTCTTGCATAGGGGCATGGAGCAAGGGAGGTATATGTTTTTTGGGGAGGGTTGCATCAGGTTTCAGAGGGGCATGAATTGGGGCCAGGAGGCCAAACTTGCTGGTTATTCATTAATTATATGGTGTATTTTGGGCGGAGGTTTGTGTGGCTGTGCCTGCTTGCAGGACAGGCACCGCGTACTGTCTGGGTCACCCCAGTGCCACTGTCTGCCACCCACCCACCCACCACAGAGCTTGCATGTGCTGCTCTGCACCATGATTGGAGCTTATATAGTAAACATTAAATGGCCACATGTGACACCACGTGCTGGCTTGAGCACCAAGTGTTTCCGAGTTCTGGAGTTCCGATTTCTGAGTCCTCAGTACCAGTTCTGAGTGGCGGCTGAAAACTTGGCTGGAGCATGCAGAACCTCGGAAACACTTGCGAGATTTTTTTATATATATATTCAGTGCAGCCCTAGTTAGGATTTTTCTTTGCTCTTTTTGGATCTGTGTGCTTAGATTATATTTGTAAGTTCTTTCTAGATTTAAAAGGAATGTACTGTGTTTTGAAAGCTATTTCAATGTGCTTTGCAATGATAGTCTCATCAGCTACGTTTGGAAAAACTTTCCCAAGCCATTGAACAAGGAGCATCAAGGAAAGGTGGGGGTAAAAATGTAAACTGTTGTTTGGAATCTTTATGGGTAAAAATCGCAGGTTTATGGAGAAACTTTTAGTAACTGCCTGACCCAGTCAGTGTGAGTGATTTATTAAATGATCAGAGAAGCTACAAAAGTAGGAAGCACAATAATAATAATAATGGGTGATTTTAATTACCCTCGTATTGACAGGGGAAATCACATCTCAGATGTGATGCAAAGATAAAAATTATAAACGCAAATGACTACTTCTGGAACCCACAACAGAAGAGACGTCTCTGGATTTAGTCCTAAGTGGAACACAGAATCTGGTCCAAAGTTTATCTGCCAGAGACAGGATGCTGGGCTATATGGACTGAAGGTCTGAATCAGTATGACATTACTTAAGATCTTATGAACAAGAATGCCAGTGAACTGTTGTCTTCGGCAATACTAAGGCACAGGCATTCAATGAATTGTGGGGTACATGAAAGTGTAAGAAGTTCCAGGGGAAAGCTACAAGAATCTGGACACTTTCAGAAAGATTTCCAAAGAAATGGCCCCAGCCAGGTACCACAAAGCCATGGAGCAGTGCCTCCAGAGAGCAAAAGATTTGTGACAGAACTTGCAGGAGGCAAAGAGCCGTAACCGTTGCTCTGAAAACAGTAATCAGGTGTGGCCGTACTATGAACATCTAAACAAGTTTTTGAAGTACAATGAGAACCTTTTTACTTCCATCTTCTGTGAGAACCATTTTTCAGAGGCTGCGAGAAGGTGTGGGACAGCAACACAGGGAATGGACCATGCCTGACAACTTTACCAACCTGAATCAGATCATGACCCTTTTTCTGGTTTCAATTGTCCTGGTCAGCCAGTTCCTTTTTGGGTCAGAGGTTCTGACTCCTAGTAATCTAATGTCTCGAATTGTCCCAGCTGAGACTCGGATGACACACTTGTGTGAGAGGAAGACACCATGGCTGTGCCCTACTTGTAGATGTTCTCATCAGCCATGGCCAGCACCCACTGGGAGAGAGTCTCTGTCGTCCTGTCATTCCCACTCTGTGACTGCACCGTGTTACACAGCGGATTCTATTCCTCTTCTCTTTTCCAAGGCTTCCACTTGGAGTTGCCAATGATAAATCAGTGGCCCAGTGTAAATGTTATCACTGGGGAGGTGAATGGGAGTCTGGGTACGCATGCTGCTGGACTCCAAAGTAGTATGTCTTATGTGCCTGCAGATACTTATACACCCACACCATCAAAGCCAGGGTCTGGTGCAGAACAAATGATGGGCTGTCATCAGCAAAACAGAAGGTGATGAATGAACCCATTCCAGGAGCTGTTGAGTGAGAGTTCACTATACCAAGAAGCTGCAGGACACCCTCACCTTTTTAGAAGGGGAAAGGCAGAAGAGGGAAAGGATTTGGAGTGGCAGGAGAAGCAGGTGTTCATCACACTGAAGCAGCTGGCTAAAGTTTCAAAGCAGCACATGAAGCTCCAGGAGTCCATTCAGCAGCTGTTCATTGACTCGGAGAACCTCTTGTCCAGTCCTTTCACTGTTCATGTCTATATGCTTGAAAGACTGACCTTTTGTAGCATTGAGCATCTGTCTTCTCTTTGCAGACCAGTATGACTAGAGATGCAAATGGGACCTTCTTTGGATCTCTGAGCTGGTAGCTCTTCCAATAAAGAAACCTATTATCTACTCCATTACCTAGTATACTGCATAAACGTCTTGTCATAAAGGTGAACTTGTCAAGTCATGTGCCAAGTAACATTTTCATGTCATCTTAAAGTAAATGCATCAAATGGAAAACTGTTGTGCACCTAGGTATTTGCAGGAAAATCCCCGTATGTCTTAACACGATGACCTGCTTCTGTTTCTGTTCAGCAAAAGGTGTAGAAAGCAAATAATGGAATTTTTTGTCCAGATTAAGATGTTGAATCTTATCATGCCAAGCTTCTGGCAACCTAGTTACAGACTGACTCACTGCTTCTTCAAGTCTTTGCTCCCTTCTTGTCAGAGCAACTTGATATCTTCGGTTCCACATATATAGTTAAAATACTACGAGAACTTTCATGTATTACTCCTTTGCACTGGGGAGGACTCTTTTGTGAAAAGGGTTTCTGGTTCAAGCATTGGCGTAGTTTGATTTTTACATTGGGGGGCTAAAAATGCTGGGGAGCAATAAGTGCTGCTTGGTTTAGGAAATGCAAGGTGTTTGGAGCTCTGAGAAAGCAAGTTGGGTTATTAATTATCCTGTGATTTACTTCTGAAAATATTATTTATTCTATTAATGAGAAACATGGTTTTATAATGTATATACCAAGTTCAGCAGACCAAAACTTAGCAAATTCCACACACCTAGATCCCAGAGAGCCCCTAATAGTCTGTGGGCCAGACCAGAAATCAGTATCAGGTAAGGTGGCAAAATTTCATTCTGTTTCGGTGAATGGTATATGTCTGTGGATTATGTTTGCTCATAACTAGTTCCGAATGGTAGCTTAGTAGTTTTATGAGGTCATCAAGATGGTCAAAACAACATATTTTAAAATTTAAGCTATAACATGATCCGAGTGACTGATTTTTATTTTTAAAACACCATTTGGAAAGCCAGTGAAATCTGCTACAAATAAGATATATTGATGATTGTTATCCATAGCCATTTTCACGGCATAAGCAGTAGAACAAGGAAAAGTCAACCCCCACCCCCCCAATATTTCTATGGTTTACTCCATGTCGCACTTTACCTGCTGCAGATATGCATGTAAATATCAAGAGTCAATGTTAGCTTACTCTTTTGCCTTTCCAGCAAACCATGGCATGAATAAATTATTGTAAACCATAGTTAGAAGTGTTTGAGCGAATTCATGCTTTTATGATTTTAGCCAATGTATTGATAGCATGTAACTTAGTGGTGTTGTAAAGAAACTTCTGTTAGTTTTGGGAGTTTAACAACTGTTTAATATGCATATGTTTTCTTCGTTACAAATGTTATACTTCCATCAGTTCATACGTGTAACCCTTTGAATGTTTGTCACCACTCCAATCATGTTGTGAGTCCTCCAGCTCAACTGCAAAGTCTACATCTTGTTTTTTCAGTTGCTACATGTCCATAGTTTGCACATATCAGTGCAAGTAAGTCCACTGGATTGGCATGTGCAGCTTGGCAGTTTGACAGGAATACACACGCTTGTATGATAACATCTCCAAAACTGCAGCTGGTGCTGCTGGTTCACGCATCCACTCTGACAATTACTCTGTGATATTCAATTGGTTGATTTTGTAGACTGCACCTCCAAATGCCTGCCTGGAAGTTGGCCTGAAGAGTGTGCATGAATAGGCAGTTTTTGTACGGTGAAAGCTGACTTGACTCCACCCCTCCTCGCTTGGCAGAAAAGAATTCATAGTGTAGGTCATTTACAGAACTAGTGCAGGTAGTTGGTACATACACGTGGCAGGTGAATTGCTGTATCCTCTCAAACCTCTCTGGAGAGACTTCCCATGACTGGCCTTGTTGACTGAATGTCTCCTGGTAGTTCTTGTCCTTTCTCAGTAGTTTCAAGGGAGTTAACTTACCCTGACCTGTAAAAGCACTCAGTGTCACTGCCAGTGAAGGCATGTAGGCCAATCCGGACATCAGACACGCTCCGTCCAACTGAACTTACGAGTTTGCTTATGTTGATAAACCCCGTGAGGTTCTGTGTTCCACACTTTATGAACATGTTGAGTAAAGTACTTTACCTTGTAAACTCTCCATGAACTTAGGCATCCTCCATTGTTGCACCAAGAACTTCATGAGCTGAGACTTGTTAAATGAGCTACACAGATACCTTCTCAACTTCTGAATTTTGTGAGCTGGTGCAATGTTTTTCAACTGCAGGCTAGCATTTGTGTCTGTCTTGCGTTGTTCGGCATCGTTGATTGAAGTTTCTAGATGTCAAAAACATCTATCCTTTCACTCTGTCTACCCTTGTGAAGTATAACATGGAATACAGATTCTGCTAGCTGCTCAAATGTCTTCTCATTGCGCTTCATCTTCTGCAGCAAACTCATTCCATCAATGATGCAGATAGATGGGACAGGTATGTTTACTGCTGGAGATACAAATTTATTTATTTTTTAAACTCTCCTGCAATTGCAGCCTTGTTTGTCTCGCATAGTGATCCATCACCGTTTGCAAGTGGCTACGGCAAAGGTCCCAGAGGGTGAGCTAAGACATCTCTCATATGCAGCTGTCTACTTTCAGCAACAAGGACCATATACCCAGAGAGGTTTCTGTCAGCCTTGAGTACAACTTGCTTAGCTATGCCTACATTGTATGTTGTCTTTCTGATGACATTGGAGAATGTTTTAAGATTTTGTTTTGATGTCTTGTCATGGAAGTTGCTAGGTGTAGAACTTCACAATGCATCTTCTTGTAATTCTGATATGCTGCTTCTCCAGCTTCATGAGCCATGACAAAATCCTTGGCCAAGTCAAGGGGAGGGGTGGACGACATCCGTGGATAAGCTAACCAAATCTGCCTGATAGTGTCAAGTTGGATTCAGTCAATTGTTTGTCACTAAGTCAAACAAAGCTCGGACATCTGCCTTGTCTTTTTTGATCCTGGGCAGATGGATATATGAATGTCCACTTACTGCTTTATGCCTCTCAACTGCCTCAGAAGGGACACCCCCTAGCCCTAAGGCAGGAGTTTGTGCCCGCCCTCCCCAGAACAGGGTGCCGGGCAGGGATTGGGAAAAGGGTTCCTTGCCCTCCCCCTGCCTGCCCATTGAGCGGCGGCACCGGTAGGCCAATGGGGACGAGAGGAGGGGCATCTGGGGTTGCGGGGGCGTAGACTGGTATATTTACCTGAAGCAGCCAGGTGCCTCTTTCTCTCTCTTCATTCCCGGGGCTGCTTGCAGAGGTTTTTAATCTTACCTCTGCTGGGATCATGCTTCAGTAGGGCCGCACACGGAGTTTGGGACCTTACATCTGCGGGGTGAGTAACAGGACGACCCCAGGGGAGGGGGGGGGCTCATGGCCCCGCTGCCGACAGAGTGCCGCTGCCAGGTAGCGCGGCGGTGCTTGGAATTGTATTTTAATCCTCCGGATTGGGGGGGGGCGGCGCCCAAGTGGAGCACAGCTGCCAGCAGCGCGGTGGCACTCAGAATTGTATTTTAACCCGAGGGGGGGGCACGTGTACCGCCGCTGCTGGCATCGCGGCGGTGCTCTGACTTGAATTTAACCCCCCGGGTTGAAGGGGGAGCACATGGAGCGCCGCTGCCGGCAGCACGGTGGCGCTCTGACTTGAATTTAACCCCCCCCGGATTGGGGGGCGGGGGGTGCTTGGAGCACCGCGGCAGGGCAGCGTGGCGGCGCTCAAGCATTGAATTTCACCCCACGGATGGGGGGGGGCATATGGAGCACCGCTGCCGGGCAGCAAGGCAGCGCTCCAACCTTTAATTTCACCCCCTGGAGGGGGGTGTCACATTTAACGCTTGCACATTCAAGCCTTGAATTTAACCCATTCAGGCCTTCAATTTAACACATTTAAGCCTTGAAGTTTACTCTCCGGATTAATTTAATTTAATTCTAGCTCTTCGTGTGGGGGGGATGGGTATGCCTGCATTGCGGGTAGCCTGCGTTGGGAATTCAGCCCTCATCCCCAGAATTGGGAAGGGGGGGGCAGGGCAGTCTCTCTGCGGGAGCCCTTCGTCGAACAGGGGTGCATGCCCCTGTTTGTGTGGCTTCCCACCCTCGGGGTGGGGGGGAGGAATCTGGTCTGTGTCGATTTAGGGGCCCACGCGCAGTAAGGCAGCGGCATACTCACCTTCCTGTATACTCACCTTCCTGCCTGTTGACCAAAGCTGCTCTTTGCTTATCAGTACAAGTTGCAGGGTAGTCATGGCACCTGCCAAGTCTTCTTGGGGTGGCAGGGGTTCCCAGACTGGTCGGGTCACTAGGGCCCAGGCTGGCCGGGTCACTAGGGCCTTGTCCCCTTCTGGGGAAATGGAGTGTCCCCAGGCATGTACTCCTGCCAACACAGGGGCGAGAAGGGGCCAGGGGCAGCAGGACAGCGCTCCCCGGTACACCATGCAGGACATCCCGCAGATGATTGCCATCGCGCTGCAGACGGTCCAGGCCCAGAACGCGGGAGGAGCAGCAGGGGTCCCTCCTCCCCCAAAGCGGTGGTGGAATCAGAAAGGAACCCAGCCCGCTGGAAGCGGGTCGGGTTGTCCAGAGGCGGTCACACATCATGGTGAGAGCCAGAGGGAGGTACCCGAGGGGGACACCGGAAGCCCAGCAGAGGGGACCCAAGCAGCCGCAACAGTCGCACCTCGGCCGACTGGGATGACGGCCGTGCCTATCGACCAAGGTGAGGAGTCCACAGGTACCGGAGTCGTCAGCACTGTGGGGTCTGTGGTCCTGGGGGGTGCTGTGGGTCTTGGGGGGCCATACACACATTGGTAATGGGGGAACAGCGGTGGGCCAGGCAACAGCAGGTACTGGGGGGGTGCCTGGGCCCAGGGTTCCTGGCGCAGGTTGTTAATTCCGACAACAGCTGGGCCCGCTGTCGCCGGTACAGGGAGTGCCAGGGGCGTGGGTGTAGGGGCCCAAGATGGCAGCGGGACCCAATCCTGGGGTTGGGGGACAAACGGCGCAGTGGTACTGGGAGAAATCGGCAGTGCTGGCGTTCGATGCCAATGCGGCCATCCCGGTGTGGGACACAACTATAGTTTGTGCTGAGGCACAGGCTACTTATGGGCGGCTTGGTTTTACCCTCGGTCTGTGATCACTTGTCTCTGACAACCAAGGAAAAAATCTGGAAAGGTGAGTTTATCGACATCTTTATGTTGTTGCATGGGGAGGAACCGGGCGACGGTGGCACAGAGGCTGACAAAGGGGAAAAGGGCAAGCGCAAGAAGCCATTTGTACCCAGGACTTGGGAAAAATGGTCTGCCTATTTTTATATTTACATGGGGGTAGTGGCGTACAAATTCCCAAGCAGAGCGTGGCAGTTAATTCAGTACACCGCAACCATCCAGAAGGCCTATAATGATTTTGGGGGGATGACTTGGCTGGAATACGACGAAATGTTTTGTCATAGGGCAGCATCTAACCCACACACACGCTGGGACATTATTGACTATAATATGCATTCCCAAATTATGGCCCCGCACCACCCTGTGGCTGGCATCCACACAGGAAGCGGAGTGGTGAGCCCAGGGCCTTTAAAGGCGTCTTCTGGACGACAGGTATGCTGGGTGTACAATGGGAAGGGGTGTTTTTGTTCCAGGTGCAAATACTCTCATTCCTGCTCCAGCTGTGGGGGTGGTCACCCCACTTCGTCCTGCCATAAAGGGCGCCCCGAGTCAGGGAGGCAGAGGTTCGCGCCCCGCGAAGCAGGAGCGACATGGAGGCGGTGGTTCACACCAACTGGGTGGGGGCGCTGGGTCTAACACGTACGTCAGTCAGGCTTGAGGTTCTCCGCTCTCTTTTGCAGCGGTACCCGAACAGGGTCGATGCTGACTACTTGTGGTGGGGTTTTTCAAACTGCCGGTATCCCCGAGGGATTTTGACCTGTTGGGTTTTTCATGTAATGGCCGGTTTTTCTATGACAGCCATACCCTTTGGCTGTGCCATTTCCTACGCAGCATTCGAGCGTTTCAGCACCATGCTGAAGTGGGCAGTCAAGGCCTGGGTGGGTTTAAATTCCATATTGTACTATCTTGATGATTATCTCTTCTCAGGGCAGCGGGGTACCCAGGACTGCGCCCACTTAATGGACATGCTTGCTACGGTTGTAGGCGAATTGGGCGTCCCATTGGCCGACGAAATAACCGAGGGTCCCACGATGCGGATCTTCTTTTTGGGGATACTAACTGATACAGTGTCTTGCACATCTAGTCTCCTCCCTGACAAACTGGCCACATTGCGGGGGCTGCTCGCAGACATTTTGGCCGCCAGAAAGGTGACGCTTAGGGCCTTACAAACTTTGCTCGGTCACCTCAATTTTGCATGTAGGGTGGTAGCCCCTGGCCGGGCTTTCTGTGTGTGACTCGGCTGAGCATCTGCAGGGCTGACAACCCCCCCACCCCCACCGCATATGCATAACTGAGGGTATGAGGGCTGACCTCCGGGTTTGACTTACGGTCCTCCAGAACTACAATGGAACTTCCCTTTGGCGGGAGGTAAGGCTGCTAGAGGCCGACATGCAGGTGGTATCCGACGCTGCTGGTGGGAGTGGCTTCAGGGTGTTCTTTCAGGGTAGCTGGTGCGCCCAACGCTGGCCGCTGGATTGGGCAGCCAGCGACCTGGTCAGGGATATAACATTCCTGGAGCTCTTCCCGCTCCTGGTGGCTTTGGAGCTCTGGGGCCATCGCTTCCGGGACTCCCACATATGCTTCTGGTCCGATAACCAGGCGGTGGTGCAAGTGATCAACCGCCAGTCCAGTAAATCCAGCAGAGTTATGGCCTTGGTCCGCTGGTTTGTGCTGAAGTGCCTTTCCATTAACATGTATTTTGGGGCCAAATATGTGCCTAGTGTTCACAATGAGATTGCTGATTCCCTATCTCATTTTCAGATGGAGCGATTCTGTTCATTGGCGCCCAGCGCCAACATCAACCCAGAGGTGATGCCGGAGGCCTTGTGGAGTCTTGGATAGACGAGGACGTTAGGGCCGCCATTTCGAACTCTACGTGGCAAGCCTGCGTGTCTTTCCAGGAATTCCACAGCTTCCTCTCAACCCACGGGTTGCAGGAGTCATGGCCCATCCCCACCTGTCAAGTGGAGTGGTTTGCGGCGCACTTGAGTGGCTGTGGGTTGGTGCCCCACACCATGCGGGGTCGCCTGGCGGCCGTCGCCTTTTTCAGCAAGGCGTGGGGGGTTGCCGACCCTTGTGCGAGCCATCGGCTTCGCAGGGCTGTTGACGGTTGGGCCAGGGAGCGGGGTCCACGGAGGGATACTCGCCAACTGGTGTCAGTGGACATGCTGGCTCACTTGTTGGCAGCCCTGCCTCGCATTTGCTCGTCCCCCTACGAGGGGTTGCTTTTCCGGGCTGCTTTTTCAACTGCATTTTTTTGGGCACTGCACATCAGTGAACTGGTGTCCTCATCACAGGGCGATCGTAGGGGTGTGGCCCTGGAGATCAGGGACGTAACGCGTGCCCCCGATGCTATCACCATCACGATTCGGCGATCTAAGACCGATCGTGGCGGAGGGGCCAGCAATTGACACTGCACCGAGCCACGGTGGGGCTGGTGTGCCCTGTGGCGGCGATGGGGGGATATTTGCACGTTCGCCCACCTTTAGAGGGTCCTCTCTACATCCATTTCACTGGGGCAAGTTTGATGAAATTCCAATTCCAGGCCATTTTTAAGAGAGGTTTGGCGGCACTGGGACTGTCGTCGGCTGGTTATGGGTGTGGCGTAACAGAGCCCACTGGAGTTCACCCCAGCCTCTCGGCACCCCGTTACCCACTTATCTGGTCTCTTTCCACTGCCACCACCCAGAATATTTACTTAGATTTCCAATCTCATCCCTCTGGGGAGAATGAGACCTCTTCTGCTTCTTTAAACAGCCAGGCTCACAAGCCAGTATAAAACAGTTCCCAATTTCTGCCGCCTGAGCGTACAGAGACGTATTTGCTAACACACACACAGATCTTTTAGATCAAGAAAAAGGAATATTACTTTAATGGTATTTTAAACCCAGCATCACAGGTTAACCAACCATGTGAGGTACTTTGAATGCTTGAGCAAAAGCAACTGATCAGAACAGTTTAACCACAATGGCCTTTTTAGTAGCATCTAGCCTAAACTGGTCCCTCTGATGTAACATTCAATTACTCGCAGCTTCAGATGCGCCTTTGCCTTGCAGCAAAGGGGTTCAGTCCTTAGGTTCAGTTTAGTCCAAACAGGCCAGGAGCCATTCCCTTAGCTCCATAGCAAAACCAGCTCAGTATCCCAGAGCGAACAGAAGACAAGATGGAAGAGTCCGTGAGAGATGTGACTTTTCTTTTTAAAAGCTCCCTACCCCTCAGTCGTGATTGGTCCTTGGGAGGTTACCTGGCTGTACCTAGTCCAATCAGAGAATGATCCCTCCGGCCATGCTGGCTGTAGGCCCCTTCCCCTGGGATTGCGAAATCCTGCCATGCGACTGGTTGCGAAATCAGGCCTAGTCAACCTGGAAGCCAGAGTGTTAGTGAAGGTCATCTGGAAAGGGCAAGGTTGCTCCTGGCAGCTTCTGCCACAGTGGGTCACACTCTTTCAGGATTGGAGCAGCTTCCACGGCAGCTGCGGGGGGGCCTGACAGCATCGCAGATCATGGCTATAGGCCGATGGCGGTCCGGTGCCTATCGCACCTGTGTGAGGCCTCCCCCCACCCCCCGCAGTCAGCCCGACATGACTATAATACTACAATTGTGTTTTGTTATCTGCAGGCGCTGATCGGTTGCCAAATGTGTGGATCTGCGGGCATAGCATTGTGCGGTGGGCCGAATGCCACGCGGCAAGCTCGGACTTTGGTACTCAGCTTGGTGGTGGGCTCCAGGCCCGCCTCTACTAGTTTGGGTGCAGCGGTATGTGCTGGGAGCATCTGATGCCTTCACTCCTCCGCAGGCCCGAATGATTCGGGCTGCCCGCCATCTTGATCATCCATCTAGGGGAAAATGATCTCAGATTGTGCAGCGCATGGGAGCTCACGGGCGCAATGAAGGTTGACATCTCTGAATTGGCGGCTCGGTGGCCGCAAGCGCTCATTTGGTGGTCTGATTTACTTGCCTGTAGAGTTTGGCGTTATACGAATACGTCAGGCAAGATTGAGCACGCCAAGCGGACAATCAGCAGGGCCATGTGGGCGTTGGGAGCTTGGGGGGGCCAAGTGGTGCACCATGAAAGGATTGCGAGCCAACACGCAGACCTTTTCCTGTGCGACGGGGTGCATTTATCGGTTCAGGGGAACACAATCTGGTTAGAGGACTTGCGGGCTGTTATACATTTGCTTTTTGGGATACCTGTGTGGGGGAAAGAGGTGGAATAGCGTTGCCTCCCCCCTTTTCATGGCCGTTAGTGGGGTAGGAACCGTGGTAAGGCTCCCTATGAGCGGAGGGGTCACGCTTGTACCCGTTACCACTGGGGTGTGTGTGTGTGTCTTTAGGCTGGAGGCCCCAGCCCAGGCTCAGAACGGCTGGCTTGGGGCTGCAAACCCACCCTGACCCAAGAGGAGGGTGAACTCGAAGGGTCGATTCACCTGGGCAGGGAGGGTGAGATTTAGCTCAACCCCCCTTTGCCTGCTTTATGTAGCATGGTTCCTCCCCGCTATTAAGCACACAGGTTTTTTACTATGTTGTCTGTGTAAGTTATATTGTAATAAAATTGCGGCCAAGGCCTTCTACCCCAGAGCATGTCTCTGTCTGTTCATGTGGGTGGTGCGGGCACAAACATGCTCCTGTACTCTGACGTCAGATAGTACTTACTGACCACTCCCACTGTGCAAAGACTACCTATTCATGCACACTCTTCCGGCCAACTTCCAGGCAGACATTTGGGGGCGCTGTTGAGAAAACCAGCCAAATGTACCTAGCTCAAAAGATTGTGGGTGGATGACGGACACAGACAGCAATCTTGTCGTAGAGTGGATGTGTGAACCACCAGCACCAATTACAGTTTTGGAGATGTTATGGTGCAAGTGTGTGCATTCCTGTCAGTTGCCAAGTTGCACATGCCTATCCAGTGGACTTACTTGCACTGATGTGTGCAAACTATGGACATGTAGGAACCAGAAAAAACAAGATGTAGACTGTGCAATTGAGCTGGAGGTTTCGGAAGACAATTTGAGTGGTGAAGAACGTTCAAATGGTTGACAGGTGTGAAATGATGAAAGTATAACATTTGTAGCGATGAAAACATATGCATATTATACAGTTGTTAAACTACCAAAACTAATAGAAGTTCCTTTACAATAGTACTAAATTGCATGTTATCCACGCATTGGCTAAAATATAAAATGTGGATGTGTTTGAATGCTTCTAGCTATGGTTTATAATAATTTATTTATTCATGCCATGGCTTGCTGGAAAGGCAAAAGGGTAAGCTAAAATTGTCTCTTGACATTTACATACATATCTGCAGCAGGTAAAGCGTGACATGCAGTAAACCATATAAAAATATGGGTGGGGTCGACTTTTCCTTGTTCTACAGTTTATACTGTGAAAATGGTTATGGATAACATAATTATCAGTTTATCATGTGAAAACATAAACTACAGACATACCTTTCAGAAAGACACAATTAGATTTTGCCACCTTACCTGATACCAATATGTGAATTTTCAGCTCTTGTCCCACAGTCTATAAATACAAAGAGCCTTGTTTTGCAACAGTATATGGATAAAGGTAGTACGCATGGTTTGCGGGAAGGGAAAAGGTATCCGATATGAGGGAGAAAAGAAAATACATCAGATTATATGTGGTGGGGGAGGGAAAGTGTGTTTTCTTATACTTTGGCAGCATTTGTGCAGTTGTCCAGTCTGTAGCATTGTCCATTCAGGTTCTGAAAATTCAAGTGGGGGATGGAATAAATTTATCCTAACATGCTGCGTATCTATAGTTGCTTGTTAATCTATAATGAGTTGGGTTTTTCTTTCTTCCACACACTCTCATGAGAAGAGGTTGCTGGTGGTTAACTCTGCAACAGACAAAAATCCAGAGGTGAGCCCCTAAAAATCATCAGTGTACTTTTGTTTTTTAAAAAGCAGCATTTTTTGCTTGCTTTCTGGTTTCTGTGTCTTTAGCGAAGTTTGGAGTAATCTCTCCAGCTGTCAGTTTAAGTCCAGCTCAAGGATTGTACTTCCAGTAGGGAATGGTACCAGATTTGCTGCCCCAGCTGTCAGGGCAAGGCAGCAAGGAGCTTACACTAGCATTTGGAAGAGAGCCTCCTGGTTCCCAAGATAAGCTGTTCAGCAGGGAACCAGGAGCACTTCCTTCCACACTGAAAGAGTGTGCCCAACTGGAGCTTCCACTAAGGAATGTATTTTCACTGTCTGATTCCTGTGTTTTACAATCTCGGTGGCTTTTTTCCTCACTTAAAATATTTACCTACAAGTTATACTGAAACAACCAGCCACCTCGCCTCATGAGACTGAGAATGTGGAAGAAAGGAAAACCCAACTCATAATTGATGAACAAGCAACTGGAGATATGCAGCATGTTGGAATAAATTTATTCCATCCCCCCACATGCGGCCCAACAATTTTAATGTGAGTTTTCAGGACCTGAATGGGCAATGCTACGTGTTTTGAACAAACTGCCTATGGAAGCTAATAATAAACAACATCTTTCTGCTTTATGCCCTCACCATGACACCTGCAATACTGCCCTCACCCCATGCCTCCTTCCTCACACACTGTGCCACAGGCTGTCTCACCAGGAGGTCCTATACAGACTCCTCCAGCAGTTCCACAATCCAGCTCCTGTAACCGCGTAGAGGTGTAGCTAGGTTGGGATGGGTTCAGGTGCAGAAGATGATCTAGGGCCCCCAGGGGCAGGGGAGGGGAGAGCGGGGGTTGCCAGGACAGGGTGGAGATAGAAGGGAGCAGCAGGAGCTCAGGGGAGTGGAGGTTGCCCAGGTAGGAGTGGGTATGGGAGAGTAGGTAGGTTGGTGGTGGCTGGGTAGTGGGAGGCGAGTTGAGAGGCTTTGGCGGGGGGGGAAGGGTCCAAGTGTTGGTAGATAGGGTGGGGGCACAGGGAGGCTGTGTAAGGGACTGTGGTCTAGAATCAGCATCCTTAGAACCCTGATACTGGTGTCTCTGTGCCATTAGTGGAGCCTGGACTTACTGATTGTATTCCTTAGCTGGCTGCCTTCTTGAGGGAGGTCTCTGCCCTTCATGCCCTATTCATTCCTTCTCTGAGCTTGCTCAGTACTTAAGTCATGTGAATGCAAACAGGAGGCAGGCAATCCAGGAGCAGACTCTGAGGCCTATTCATTGCTATGCCTGCTGCCTGCTTGCAGTCACATGTCTGAGCCTGCTTAAGCCAAGAACCAGTCAAGGGCGTATGGGGCAGGGACCTCATCAGGGCATCCAGCTGAGGGATACAACCAATAAACCCAGGACTAGGGTCTAAGCCTGGCTCCACTATTTATTTATTACAGCTATTTATTATTCCGCCCCCTCCTGCTATACAGCAGCTCAGGCCGGCTCACAAACATAATATAAACATTAAAAAACAGTATACAAATGTAAATAATATAAAAATAAACTTTCTCTTTATTAAAACCAACCGGATGAAGCTAATTTTTTTTTTTTTAACCGCACCACCCATCTCCCCTACCAAAAGCCTGCTGGAATAGCCAGGTTTTACATTGTTGTCGGAAAGAGGGAAGGTTCAGGACCAAATGGACCACCACTGGGAGGGAGTTCCACGGCATCAGAGAGGTCACCAAGAACATGCTCCCTGTGGTCGCCACACGAAAAACTCGGGGGACCTCGTGAAGGGCACCCCCATCTGGCCACAAGTGTCGATCTAGTGGCACAGAGGCACCAGCCATTGGCATCAGGGTCCCAAGGGTGCTAGGTTCTAGACCTGGGTCCTTAAAGTCTGTGGCTGTGGGCAATGCTGGGGGATGGAGAAGTTGTGGCTGGGGGATGCAAGTACTGCTGAGTTAGTTAGGAAAGAGGTAGGGGAGCTGAGTGGGAGGGACCCTCTTTTTTTTTTCTGCCATGTGTGGGGAAATGGGGAGCCTGGAGTGTGGGGGCACTGGGGAATTAGCAGACTATGGTGGGATGGGGAACCCCTAGGGAGAATGCAGAACTCACTGAGATGAGGGGCTGGGGAGCCTTGCTGACTCTGAATTATCGAGTGAGCTGGCCACCAACTCAGCACTCCCGAGTCCTGCACGCTGCCAGCCCCACCCCTTTCAACTCGGTGATGGTGTGTCCTGCTTCCTGTAAACTGAGGGGAGGGACTCTGTCCTTGCACTGAGCTAAATACTCAAGCTGTGTTGGCTAACCCTATTATAGCTATGCTCAAAGTCAAGTTTATTCAGCGATTAGCCAGATATACATAACTTTTATTTTTAAGTATCCCTCTGCCATGGCACTCAGAGCACTTCACATAGAACAGATCCTCACAACAATCCTGTGAAGTACGTTAGGCTGAGATAATATTATGACTGGCCCATGGTCACCTAGTGAGTTTCTGGCTTAAGGTGAGACTTGAACCAGTGCTTCCCCCTACCGCCTGGTCCAGGTACTGCACGCTTAGCCACTACACCATGCATTTAAACGTTTAAGACAATAATATATAAAATCACCATATATGATAGAAAAAGAAAGCATTAGTTGCATTAGTTAGTAACCAATTTCCGTTGACGAAAAATTAAAAAAGCATATGCAGCCATTGATTTAAAATTCAAAATATTAGATGGTAAAAGAATCCAAGCTTTTGAACCATTGGAAAAAACTCCTTCCTTGCTAATAATGGCAAAATTCATTGGGACCTTAATTCCTGGTAAAATTCCTGTAACCAAGCCAAGCACGTGCACCTGGGACCTCGCATCCTTGTGAATGTTACACTCCTTGTCTCTCCCTCTGTTCCCTGTCCTTCGTCGTCCCCCACCCCCCCGTCTCTCAGATTGTAAGCTCTAGGGCAGGGACTGTGTGTATTCAACTACTTTGTAAAGCACCCGGTACATTGCCGGCGCTATATAAATGTTTGCTAATAATAATAAAATTTACAATTGAATAAGATGTGTATTAAATCTTCCTGTGTTTTGCAATCTTGGTGGCTTTTTTCCTCACTTAAAATATTTACCTACAAGTTATACTGAAACAACCAGCCACCTCGCCTCATGAGACTGAGAATGTGGAAGAAAGGAAAACCCAACTCATAATTGATGAACAAGCAACTGGAGATATGCAGCATGTTGGAATAAATTTATTCCATCCCCCCACATGCGGCCCAACAATTTTAATGTGAGTTTTCAGGATCTGAATGGGCAATGCTACGTGTTTTGAACAAACTGCCTATGGAAGCTAATAATAAACACCTTTCTGCTTTATGCCCTCACCATGACACCTGCAATACTGCCCTCACCCCATGCCGCGGCTTCTCTCACGCATGTCAGGGTGCAAAATCCTGCCCTGACATGCATGAGAGAAGCCGCGGCAGATCCCCGTTTGCACTGGCTCTTTTCCTGTCTGCCGGCTCCTCTGCGCTGCCGCGTCTTCCCTCCCGCTGCTGCCACTGCCACTGCAGGTGGGAACGCAGCCTAAGTAACTTTCAATTCCCAAAGTAGTCATAACTAATGCAGGATACTGAGGGGCTAACTTTGAATAAAAATTCTTGGCCAGGTCCTCCTGCCATTGTTTATCAGACACTCACTGCTTAATAATAGCTTTTCATTGTAAATATGGTTTCTCTAAGAGAAACACTGTTGAGAAACCCAAACTTGACAATAAAGTACTTATTTTTAAATTGTGGACTCTTTTTATAGTCCATCTGTTAGGAACAGTACTCGCAGGTGTGAGCTTAAGCTGCAAAGTCTGGACCATTACTTTAGAACACTAACTTTAACTTTAGAACAGAGTGTCTGTTTCCACATGCATTGTAGAACCTAGGCTTCTGGTACTGCAGCCCCTGGCTTCTCCATCTTTCCTCAGCTCACCGGGAAAGGGCATGCTACAGCCTCCAACCCTTGCTCCCTGCTCTGCACAGCAGCAAATATTCAGGTTTAGCAGCCTCCTGCTGAGCTTCCTCTTTGCTGTCCCACCAGGACAATGAGACACTCCCAATGAGTTTGCTGTGTCTGACTGTCCTCGCCCTGGACTAAATACTCAAGCTGCTGCCTTGAACCCAACTCCTGTGACCAGAAGCAGCAGGAAGTGCTCCCCCTGCTGGGTAAACAGTATTAATGCACTGGCACTTGCTAATGTAAGTCCCAGATACAGAGAAAAGGAGATGGCCGTTGCAGTGCTGAAAGAAGGTGTCTTGAGGAGACTAACAATGCTGAGATGAATACTCCGCCTCCCCCAAACTCCACCCATGGTGCAAACAAATGTTTGCTGATCATTCCTATGCACTGGTGACAGGACTTAATTTGTTGGGGGCTTGCTAAGGCTCAGCTCTGGCAATTAAGCTTGGGGGTGGGGTTGAGCCCTGGGAAGTGTGCACCTTGAAATGTCAACGACTGATATTGGCCATTTCAGGGTTAGAAACTAAAACCAGAAAAAAACTGGTTTGACTTTCAAAAATAGTGTCATTTCCCTGCTCTGACGAGCTCTGGGCCATGGTGTGGCTTCGGCTGTTAGATTACATCAGCTAGTTCCTTCAAAACCCTGGGATACATTTCATCACATACTGCTTACTTGTATTCATTTAGAGTTCACAAATATTCCTTGACATGCTCCTTCTATTGATTTGTGTCCCTTCTTGCACTATGTTTGTGACTTCACCAGTCTAGTAATGGGTTACCTCTTTTGTGAAGACAGAAGCAAAGTAGGCATTGAGCAGTGCTGCCTGCCTTGTGTCTTATTAAGAGTTCACCATTTCCACTGAGTAGTGGACCCACAGTTTCCTTGGTCTTTTTTTAACTCGGGCATATTTGCAGAATCCTTTGTTGTTTTTAACATCTCTTGCCAGCTGCAACTTGTTTTGTGCTTTTGCCTTGCTGATTTTGCTTTATCTTTATCGACATCCCCAGTTACTTGCCCTTGCTACTAACTAAGGGAGGGAACTATTGATACCACAGTTAGCAGTAGTACTATAATGAGTGTTAGGTTGTTTTTGAAAAGATCCTTCCAACACTAGTGGCATGTAAAAACAAAGCATGAGATGTTGCAGCAGTACAAAATATGACACACAATTTAATATATTGCTCAAATAAATTGTATTATTTTGCGTGCACATGCAGGGGAGGGGTTCAAAGATGTACCTTAAAATAACCAGGCACACAGTTGTTTTCAATTAATTTATTAGGTTAACATCAAGGCTAGATATATCTGTTGTATCTTTCAGTACACACATTACACTAATTATGTTAATAAAATTGTTTCATTTTTTAAAAGCCAAAAAGGAAAATTGTTGCACAATATTTTCCTCTCCGTGATTAACATCTCCAGTAATCCCTTCCACTTGGAAAATATCAAATATTCAAGGACTTAAAAGATGCATGTTTGAAAATAAAGTTGAGGTTAAGTTTAAGTAGAGCTTCACTAAGAACCTAAGTGCCATACTGGGTCAGACCAATGGTCCATCTAGTCCAGCATCCTGTCTCCGACAGTGGCCAATCATGGTGGCTTGGGAGAAGCATCTAACAGGTCACAATGGGGGATCCATTCCCTGTTCCTTTCCCCCCAGCTCCCATCATGTTTTCCGATCATGTCTGGGTAATAGCTGCTAATGGATCTATCTTCCAGAAACTTGTCCAAACCTCTTTTAAATTCAGCTGTAGTACTGGCCCCTACCATAGCCTCTGGCAGTAGATTCCACAACCCAATTATACGCTCAGTGAAAAAATATTTTCTTTGTTTTAAACTTGCCACCCATGAGTTTCATGGAGTGTCCCCTAGTTCTGGTACTAGCTGAGAGAGTAAGTAATTGCTCCTTGTTTATTAGTTGCACACCACTCATGATTTTATAGACCTCTGTCATATCTCCTCAGTCGTCTCTTCTCCAAGCTGAAGAGCCCCAACCTACCAAGACTCTCCTCATACGGGAGCCCTTCCATGCCCTTGATCATGTTTGTTGCCCTTCTCTGTAACTTTTCTTGTTCAGCTATGTCTTTTTTGAGACGGGGCGACCAGAACTGCACACAATATTTGAGATGCGGTCGCACCATTGATATGTATAGAGGCATTCTGACATTCTCAGTCTTATTCTCTATCCCCTTCCGAATAATTTCTAATGTTCTGTTTGCTTTTTTGACTGCTGCTGCGCACTGCGCTGTGGATTTCATTGAATTGTCCACAACCACCCCCAGATCCTTTTCCTGAGTAGTACCTCCTAGCTTAGTACCCAGCATTGTGTACACATAGTTTGGATTATTTTTCCCTACATGCATCACTTTGCACTTGTCCACATTAAATCTCATTTGCCATTTAGATGCCCAGGCACCCAGTGTCAAAAGATCCTGTTGCAGTTCCTCACAGTCTGCTTGTGTTTTAACTACAGTGAATAACTTGGTGTCGTTCGCAGATTTGATCACTTCACTCTTAACACCCTTTTAAAAATCATTACTGAATACATAAACAGCACCGGTCCCAATACAGATCCCTGAGGCACACCACTTTCTACATCTCTCCGTTGTGAAAACTGCCCATTTAGTCCTACCCTTTGCTTTCTATCTTTTAAACAGTTTCTGATTCATAGTAAGACACTACCTCCTATCCCATAACTTTTTAATTTTCTCGAGTCTCTCGTGAGGGACCTTATCAAATGCTTTCTGGAAATCCAGGTACACTATATCTACTGGGTCTCCCTCGTCCACATGCTTATTTACACCCTCAAGGAATTCCAAGAGTTTAGTGAGGCATGACTTACCTTTACTAAATCCGTGTTGACTCTTCCCCATTAAGCCAGGTTTGTCAACATGCCCTGTAATTCTGTTCTTAATTATGGTTTCCACCATTTTGCCCGGTACAGACATCAAGCTTACTGGTCTGTAGTTTCCAGGATTGCCTCTGGATCCCTTTTAAAATATCGGGGTTACATTTGCCAGTCCTCAGGTACAGTGGCAGATTTTAGTGACCGGTTACAAATTACTAGCAGTAGGTCTGCAATTACATATTTGAGTTCCTTCAGAACTCTGGGGTGAATGTCATCTGGCCCTGGTGACTTGTTAGTATTCCGTTTGTCAGTTTGCCCTAGAACATCCTCCAACGTCACATTGATTTGCAACAGCTCTTCTAATTCCTCACCCAAGCAAGGATCCGGTGTTGGTACCTCTCCAAAATCTTCTGCAGTGAAGACCGACACACAGAACTAATTCAGCTTCTCTGCAATGTCCTTATCCTCCCTGCTATCCCTTTTACTCCCTTGTCATCTAATGGCCCAACTGACTTCCTAGCAGGCTTCTTGCTTCTGGTATATTTCAAACATTTTTTGTTGCTTGTTTTTGACTCTCCTGGCCTGCCTTATTAACACTTTACATTTACGTTACCAGGTTGGTTTGTTTAGAAATTTTGTATCCCGCCCCTCCTGCCACAGGCAGCCCGGGGTGGCTGCTAACAATAATAAATATAAAAATACAATACATCAATTAAAATATATCCCCCAATAAACAATAATAAAAACACAAAAAAACCCACTTCACCCTCCCCACTCCCAATTCCTCACCCCATTCAACCCATCACCCCTCTCCCTCGCCAAACGCCTGACAGAACAGCCAGGTCTTACAATTTCTGTGAAAGGTCGGGAGGTCCGGGACCAGACAGGCCCCCACCGGGAGGGAATTCCATAGGTGCGGCGTGGCCACCGAGAACGCCTTATCCTGCGTGGCCCCCCGGAAAACCCGAGGGACCTCTAACACGGCGCTCCCGGATGACCATAGTGGTCGGTCTAAAACCCAGGGAGTGAGGTGGTTTCGTAAGTAGGCAGGGTCCAGGCCGTGTAAGGCTTTATAGGTCAAAACCAACACTTTGAATCGAGCCCTGAAGACTATTGGCAGCCCGTGCAGAGATTAGAGCACTTGTGTAATGTGCTCCCGGTGACCCAGCCCCACCAAGAGTGGGTCGCTGCATTCTTCACCCTCCAAGTCGTAACCGGCCAGGTTTGGAGCCGAAATCAGTGGCCGAAGCCGCCACACCAGATGTAACTGGCAGAAGGCACCACTCATCACAGCCTCCACCCGGAGATCCAGGCGGAGCTGGGCAGTGAGGAGCACCCCCAGGTTCCGCACCTGGGAAGTCAGTGGAGGACATATCCCATTAATCGAGGGAGCTGCCACATCCACCGACTTACCCACTAACATCACCTCCATCTTGTCAGGATTCAGTTGCAGCTGATTAGCCCTCATCCAGTCCCCCGCAGCTGCCAAACACCGGGTAAGCACCGAGACAGCCAGGCCTGAGTCAGTTGAAAATGAGACATGTGCTCTTGAGACATTATGCTCTTTCGTATTATTTTCATTGGGACTAGCCTTCCATTTCTTAAAGGATGCCTTTTTGGCTCCAATAGCCTCCTTCACCTCCCCATTTAACCACAGTGGAAGACGTTTGGTCTTCCTGTTTCCTTTTTTAACCTGCGGGATGCATTTAATCTGGGCTTCCAGAAGGGTGCTGTATTTTTGTTTATCTTTCTCGCTACAGAAATTACGTGAAATTTCTGATACCCAGTGCTTTGGCTAGTTTAGACATGGCCATCTGAAAGGTAGAAGAAAGGGACATAGCTGAGCAAATAGCTTGCTGAGCAATGTGAGGCCACATTCACATCTGACGAAGAGGCAAAGGCGCGACAGTGGGGGAAGAGCTCAGTGCCAGATGTAGCACTGGTGCGAACTGAGTTTTGCTGCGGCTTCTCATGCATGACAGGGCTAGATTTTGTGCCCTGTCATGCGAGATCAAAGCCGCGGCAGAACCCTGTTCGCACGAGTGCTACTTCTGGCACTGAGCTTCTCCCCACTGCCGTGTTCTTGCCTGCACATCATTTTAACAGCGCCTCCACGTCCGGTGTGAATGTGGCCTAATATGCACTCTTGCTTCTGCTTCAGTGAGGGAAAGGCTAGTTCAAATGGTTATGATCATTTCCTTTCTATGATTAACAAAAAAATAATAATAATAATGTTAAATTCTCTCCCCTTCCTAAACTTGTTGTACTCCTCCCTCATTTCATTACACATTTCTAAAAAAACTGGTAATGATTGATATGATAGCAGTGCTGTCAATCTTCTTAACAAAAAAAGTCACTTTTGTTCTATGTATTTTAATAGATTTCCATTAAAGATGTATTGCTGACTGAAATATTGGCATGAAGGGCTCTCACTGAGCTGAGCCCAGAAATTAAGAAGTCAGGAAATCGACTGCTGCATTGCAAAAGAGCCTTGTGTGACACAGAATCTCCTGATTGGGGGGATCATTACTGCTATTATGACTCGACTTGCGTAGGAATTTTAAATTTCATCTGAATGTCAGTAATAACCCTCTTAGCAAATTATCCTGAATAAAATCACGAAGGCATTTTATATAATAGGTGTTGAATTACTGGATAGATTTGCTAATTAAATACTCTTTGTTCTGCTGCAGTTGACATTACAGGGTAAGATCTTGAACAATTATTCTCAACAGCTGTACTTTGTTAAGGGAAAAATTAACCACAAAGTTTATTTTATTTTTTTTTACACTTGAAGTTGGCAGATTTTTGAAATGTGCTTGAAAAAATTCCATCATCCAATTGGTAATGAAGATAAATATGCAGGTGTTTCTGTGAAATCAGATAACTGCCGACTGCCTTATTAATGAATTTAGCAAGCCTTTATAACCTTCTGTTTTTAGCTTTTGGCACTTATAAGTGATCTTCTGTCAGAATGGGTAAAATTAACATTATGCTTGTCATTTGATGAACCTAAACTTGTCTCTGACCCTTTTGTAATTACCTATATCCACTACTGCCCTCGGGGACAATTGAAAAATGTTCTTTGCGTGGTCAAGTGTTTCTTTTCTTTAATAGGGGATAGTCCTATCAGAAAGCATGCTATGTTTCTAACTGTAATAGGGTTATATTCTGTAGGAGAATAGAGGTCACCAAAAGCATTTTCTATCCCAATTGTTATTGCACTTTTATTGAAACAATAGGAAAATAATTTAAACTCAAGATGGCTTTTATTTATTTATTTTTTAAAAAACGCATGGAAAAAAGACAAAGGTTTTTTCTGTAGGGGAATTGGGTTACTTTGTTCCTCATCCTCCGTTCGCTTTTAAAGGAAGAAAATGGGACATAAGCAGGCAAAATAGAATTATCTTATTTTTTCAAAAATACTTTTTAGCTATTACATAAAAGGTGTATGATGCTCTTAAATTTCACAAACTATTTCAGCCTCAGTGAAGTGGGTAAGTAAATTTATGGTGCAGCTTAGTTAAAAACATGGGAATTCTGGAAGGGACTGAACCAAGGTATGTACTTATAGGGTCACGATTAAAGCCTTCCTCCTCTTTCAAGGTGCAGAATTATAACTGTTGTTTTTTCTTATGTGATTTCATTTAGTCCTATTAATCACACTTTCTTCCTAGGTAATTTCCTTCTCTCATGTGATTCCCTCCCACATTTCGTAGTCTTTACCCTGTGAGGAACCTCTCTTCTAACCAGCTCCCTTACTACAGAGACTTTCCCAGTGGTCTCTAGCCTGTCTGAGTGCCAAGCTAGCTAAATGTGAATCCAGCTTTGTTTGTTTGTTTTGTTCAGTGCCAGCAGGTGTACCGAGCTGCATTGCAGGAGGGGGCGGGATACAAATCTATAAAATAAATAAATAAAATAAATATAATCAATAGTATAGACATGTCCCTACCCCAGGGGGCTTACAATCTGAGAGACGCAGGGTGAAAACAGACATGACACTAACCACCCTTTAACCACCGTTGGTAGTCATTTATGCATGTTTCAGGGCTGCATAGGGCACCAATACAGCCCTGCAACATGCATAAATAACCACTAAGGGTGGTTAAAGGGTAGTTAGCGTCATGTCTGTTTTCACTCACAGGAGAGGTGAACTTGGGGAGAGACAATGATACAGCCATGAGATTGAGAAGTTACAGGTGCATGTGCTTAACTTAGTTATAGGGAACTAAGTTAGTAATTTAGTAACAGGGAAGAAATTCTGAGTGGGGTGGGGGAAGAGGATGCAATTTTACTCATGATGAGCTAGGAAAAGCCCAATGGAAGAGGTAGGTTTTCAGGAAAGATTTGAAAATTATGGGGGAGGGAGCAGAACAAATGTATCCGGGGGTGGGGGGGCAGCAAGAGAGACAGGGTGAAGATGTTGAGAGGAGCAAGGGAGTCACAAGCTGGCAAGGGTGGGAGCTCCCAGGCAGGAGTGTGACAGGATAAAAGAGTGGAGAGAGATGGGGGAGCAAGGCCATGAAGAGCCTTGAAGGTGAAGATGAGGAACGTGTGCTGAATGAGTTCATGCAGAGGGAGCCAGTGTAGGACAGAGAGGAGGGGATGAATGTGGTCAAAGAGACAGACCAGGTGGATGACTGGCAGCAGAGCGTTGAATGGAGATGAAAGTCAATGGAAATGACCAGTAAAGAGGAAGAGATTGATGATGTGCAGCAGAGAGGGCAGTCACATTTAGGAGGCAAGAGGGGATGGGGTTGAGGGGGCAGGTGGAGGGACTGGATGAAGGAAGGAGGGAGGTGACCTCATCAAGGGAAGCTAGGGAGAAGAAGAGGAGAGGCAGGAGTGGGAATAGTAGAGGAGGAAATGGGTGAGGGGAGAGGGTTGAGAAACAATAGCAAGGTGCAGTTCATCAATCCTTGTTGAAAAAGGGGAGAAGATCCTTTGCAGAGAGAGAGGGAGGGATAAGGGTGGGGGAACAGGGAGGCTTCAGAAGGGAAGCAAATGTCAAGAAGAGATGGTGGGGATTGTGGGGGCAGAGATTAAATTAATGTAGACTATAGTGGTCTGTGGCCAAGGAAAGGGCATTACTAAATGCAGAAAGAGCAAACTTAAAGTGGAGGAAGTCAACAAACTCGAGGGACTTCCACCAGAGGTGCTTGAAGGCTTGAGAGCACAATCAAAGGTGGTGAATGTTAGGGGTGAGCCAAGGACTGGGGTTTATGCAACGGATAGGATGGCACAAGAGGGGAGCGAGGGAGTCTTGGGTGGAGGAAAGGGATGAGTTGAAGGTGGAGACAGCAGACTCTGGGCAGAGGGGAGAGGAGGGAGGTAGCAAAGCTGAGAGGGTCGATGGATTGAAGGTCACGGGAAAAGCGAGAGGTTGGTGAGGGGGTGAGTGGAAAATGCGGAATGAAACAAGGTGATGGTCAGAGACAGAAAAGGCATCAAAGGAGCAATCTGCGAGAGAACATTTCTTTGATAAGACTAGGTCAAGTAAGTGGCCATCACAATGCGTCGAGCAGTCAGTCCAAAGGCGAAGGTCAAAAGGTCAGCAAGAGGAAACGGGAAGCAACCGGGTCAGAGGGGGTGTCTGCATGGATACTGAAGTCACCAGAAATGTGCCTGGTGCTCAGCAGTCATGATTAGGGCTATGATTTTGTCACGGGGATCACAGTTTTAGTGAATTTTTGGCCCCACTGTGACTTAAAAATTCCCTGTGAAATTCAAGATTTTACCTGAAGAGACGTCTGTAATCTGTGGAGAGGAGTGCGCTCTGAAGATCTGCAGGGCCGAGAACTGCTGCAGCGGCTCCAAACCCCTCCCCTTGGCAAGAATTCAAAGCCACCAAGAACAGCGTGCTCATCTTCCTGGTGCTCCACAGCCCTCCTCTTGCAGAAGGTGGAACTTTGGACATGACAACACAGTGCGCCATGTGGCATTGGGCTTGGATGGGGTGGGGGGGCAGGCGCTGCCATGTCAGTAAAAAGGCAGTCAGGAGCAGCAGGGAGCAGGAGTGATCCTGTTCCCACAGCCACCTTCTTGTCTGTGTTTGGGAGATTTTCCAGGTGCTTACAATCTTAGCAAGGGGCTTTCATGGGGCTTTGCATGGGGGGGGGGGGGGGGGGCTGTTTCCCACAGCCTCCTGCCTTTTGTCTTCATTAAGGGGGATTTACCAGGTGCTTGCAGTCTAAGATGGGGCCTTTACAAGGAGGTGTTCACGTTCATTTTTCTCAATTTTCCCCTTAAATCCCCGGGTTTACAATCTAAATGGGGGCTACCCTTCATTTTCCCTGGGCTGACAATCTAATCCCTGGGTTTACAGTTTGGGGGTGGGGGGGGGAAGAGAATCTTACAATCTAATCACTGGGTTTACAATCCCGGGGGGGGTTTCCCCCCTTAATTTTCCCTGGGCTTACAATCTTTTGGGGGGGGGGGGATGGTCCCTTCTTTGATTTTCTTTTTTTACCCATGACTTTTCATCATTTCTGCCATGACCAAGTCATGACTTAAAATAATAATAATAATAATAAAAAAATACCATGGCAGAGTCTTAGCCCTAGTCATGCTTATAGAAATGGGTCCTTTCCCCAAGAGGCTAACATCACCCTTGAGGTTCATTCCAGCTCTGATTTTATGAAGACCCACAATCGGGTGGATCCAGTTAGCCTCAAGACAGGTGGGTGGTTGCCAATTAAATCCCAACTCCAGCAAGGACTTATTACAATGCCTTTCCAAAGTTTATATGATAAAAACTTTGTACTAGAAAGGTATATTTGAGAGGTGATTCTTACACATGTAGCTTGTGCCTACACCATGTGTGGGGGGAGGGGGGGAGAGAAAAAAAAACACATCCTCATTTTTCTCCATTATTGGCAAAGTTGTACAGCTGTACTATAAGGGTCTCTTGGTTTAGTTGAACTGAGAAAAAAATTTGGAGAACTGGGTTCAATCTCTGGTTTTGCGGCACATTATCCATGTTGCCTCAATTTTTTTGCTGAACCTTAGCTCCCCATCTGGATAATTAAATAAAGGGACAATACTGGTCTATACTTTAGTCAAGAGAGGCTGAGGGAGGGATGGAGAAAAGGTTTTTTTGGTTGTTTTTGTTGTTGTTGTTGTTAACAGTTGAAGGCCACTAAGAAGAATTTAATTCTATTTTCGATTCTGTAACATTCATTCTGTATGATTTGGATAGGTTAAGTTTTCATGGGGTCCACCAGTAGTATTTCTCATTTTCTGTGTACTTGAGATTAGAGAAGCCTAATTTTGAGAGATTCCAAGTCCTCACTACACCTAAAATCAGTTGGAGGAATAGAAGCTGGTAGTAAGGCAGCGTGATCTGTAGGAAGTAGCTCAGAGTTGGAGTCAGAAGGTTTTGCAGTTCTAATCCTGGGTATGGCCTTTACTCTCTGACCTTAGGAAACAATTTAGTGTTACCTCAGTTTTCCTTGTCTGTACGAAGGGGAGGGATGGGGAGTAAAAGGGTTGATAGTAATGCTCTTTGCACCTTGATCTTTTTAGGAAAGGTTATTGAATGGGTGGTTGCCTCACAGATCCAGGTGCATCTTGATAGTATTGGATTCCTGGACACGTCAGTTTCATCCTGGGCATAGCGCTGAGACTGCGCTTGTGGCCTTGGTTGATGATCTCTGCTTGGAAGTACAAGGGACATTGCACCCTGTTGATTTTGATAGAACCTTTGGTGGCCTTTGATAGTTGACTGTGATGGGGGATAGACATGGTTGCGGGACCTGGTGGGGCGGCGCAGGATCCCTCTTCAGTGGTTCTGCTCATTCCTAGTTGGGAGAACCCAGAGAGTGATGGTGGGTAATGGCTCGTCATCCCCGTGGGAGCTCCCTTGTGTGGTCCCACAGGGTTCCATCGTGTCCCCACTCATGTTCAAAGTGTGTCTGAGACTCCTAGGCAAGATTATCAGGAGACCTAGGAGTGAAGTGCCATCAGTACGCTGATGATACTCTCTCTTTTTCATGTGACCCAGGTCCTGCAGTCTTGATGATTACCTGGTGCCAGCCTGCCATTGAGGACTGGATGCAAGTGAGCCGACTGAGGCTGAATCCAGACAAGACTGAGGTGGTGATGGTTGGCCAGCCATGTGACCTGGGGGACATAGGGACTCCTGTAATTGATTGTGTCCAGTCTCCTTTCATCACTCAGGTCTGCAGCCTTGAGGTGCTCTTGTATCCGTTGCTGCGCCTTGATGGCCAGGTTGTGGCAGTGGCCAAGAGCAATTTTCACCAACATCCTCTTGTGAGATAGCTGCAGCCCTTTCTGTCAGACTGATTTGTTCACCGTCATCCATGCTTCTGTAACCTTGAGACTAGATTGTTGCAATGCACTCTACATTGGGCTGCCTTTGACTGTTTGGAAGCTACAGTTAGTGCAGAAAGCAGTGGCCCGCCTTCTGTCAGGGATGGCTCACTGGGAGCACATTTCATTGGTGCTCCAGTGTCTTCACTAGCGGCCAATAGCTTTCTGGGCATGATTCAAGTTGCTGGTTTTAACATTTAAAGTCCTAAACGATCTGGGCCCTGGGTATCTGAAAGACCACCTGTTCCCTTACGTTCCATTTGCAACCTCTGAGGTCGGCTGAGGGTGCCCTCTTGCGAGTACCAACTGCCTGTGAGGTTCGTATGGTGTGGGCATGTAGAGAGCCGTTCTTGGTGTGGGCATGTAGAGAGCTGTTCTCCACAACTAGGGGACGCTCTCCCCTTGGAGATCTGCCTAAGCCTGAGCCTGCTCGCCTTTTGCAGAGATACAAGACCTTTTGTTTGGCCAGCCGTTTAGTGGGCTGGGATAGAGTTGGGTGGGATGAGGTGTTGGGGTTAGGGAGAGGGTTGGTGGATGGGATTTAAGGGGTTTAAAATGTTTTTGTTAATATGTTTCTGTGCTTCTATATTTTTATATTTTGTGAGCCACCCTAAGCCTTTGAGGGAACAGTGGGGTAAAAATTGAATAAAATAAATATTTGTTAGCATCTGCACAGTATTTTTGGATTTGTTAAATGGTTGTGCTACCAAGAATTCTAGGGTAGTTTTTCAGACTTTGTTCTTTTCCTTTCCATATTTCAGTTACCTGTCCAGCCACACTGCACACCTTCCCAAGGATACGTGTGTGTGCGTGCGTGTGTGTAGAAATAAAGGATATGTAAACATTAAAAAAAGATGTTCATAAAGATGGCTTAGGTGTTGCTAGACAAGGGGGATGTCAGTCCTTTTCCAGTGGGTTATTTTAATCTGGGGATTTCAGGTTGTTTTTAATTGTATCTTAGTTGCTTTGTATTTTAAAATGCAAGCTGCCCCGAGATGCTTATAGCCGGAGAAGGTGGCATATAAATTTTAATAATAAATAAATAAATACAAAGTTGCACATTACAAATATTAAAAGATAGACAACAGAAACTGAATGGAACTGTGGCATTACGGTTTTTGGTGATAGAGTTAGTACTTGACAATAAACCCCTTTTTGATGGTGGTTCGCCACTCCTGCTGTGACGTAGTGTGAATGGAATAGAATGATTCATCAAAGGTTCCTGCCAACTCAAATAAGACTTATAGAAGTGTTTGGGAATGAGAATGAATTTAGCTCCGGTCATATTTTAAGACTTCCATCAGCTTGCCTAAAAATTGTTGATACAAACAAGCATTTAATATTTGAGTCGGAGAAAAGTGGTGGTGGTGGTTTAGGTTTTGTGGTGACTGTATGTATCTTGCTTTGTTTCTAAAGGCAAGAATATTTGGAGCTAGCTGCCTGTTAGATACGTTTGCACATATATTTGCAATGGATATGTTTGCTACCTATGGTGACGACTTGGAAGCTGCAATTGGTGCAGAATGTGGCAGCCGGCTCCTGGTGGGGTTGGACCGCCAGTAGCACATTACACCAGTGCTCCGATCTCTGCACTGGCTGCCAGTAGTCTTCCGGGCCCGATTCAAAGTCTTGGTTTTAACCTATAAAGCCCTACACTGTCTGGGCCCCACTTATTTGCGAGACTGCCTCACCCCCTGAGTTCTGGACTGGCCCCTGCGGTTGTCCAGGAACACCTTGCTGGAGGTCCCAGGGCGTTCTCGGTGGCCGCACCGCACCTTTGGAATTCCCTCCTGGTGGGGGGTACGTCAGGCCTCGGACCCCACGGCCTTCCGTAGGAACTACAAGACCTGGCTGTTCCGTCAGGCATTTGGCAAGGGGGGGGAGGGTTTATTTGTGTTTTTATGCGTTACATTGTTTAAAAGTGTGGTGGTGGTGTATTTTTATTATGTTGTGAGCCGCTCTGGGCCATCTGTGGTGGGATAGAGCGGGATATAAATTCTGTAAATAAATACAATATTAACCTTTAATACCATTATACACTAATCTCGGATTATTTTTTAATTTCAGATTTTGATGCATACCAAGGAGATGGTACAGAAGGTAATACTGAGTGTTTTCATTACATATTTACCTTTAAGTAGAACACCTCATGAAAATTTTTATTCCTGGAAAATAGTAGCCCAAACAGATTTGAAATCACTTCTTAGGATGCCTGGTTTATAAATGTAATCCTTCCAAATGGATTATAGCTTTTGTCTTTTGCTAATACAGATATGATCTAGCCCCTGCTTGAAGCTTATGTGTAAGTGTTTCAGGCAAATTAGCAACAGTGCTAATTAGAGTTTACTCGCAGCCTGTTACACTGTGTGTGTTAGTGTTTTTGTTAGGACTGATTTATTTATTTATTTTTTAAATTCCTGCTTCATTGATGTTCTTTTACATAGTGTTTTTTTAGATTACTTGTCAATATTGACTTACCTGTGTATTTTTATTTTTAAAATTACACTTTTTTCTTCTGCCAAAGACATTTGACCTTCATTTGTCAAAGTAATATGAAATCTCAGAGTCTCACAGGCTCATCTCAAATATGAGATACCTGTGTAGCAGTGATTGTAACAAACCTGCTGTCAAACTCCATCTTGCCAAGAAATTATACCCATCTCAGTGAGGTTCCCCCCTGCATTTTCCTTCGTTTCCCCCCAAAAGCACAGCATTCTCCAAATTATAAATGGAATGTCATTATCTGCACCCATATCCTAATATTTTAGGACCAGAGCCTTTATTTGTTACAGCAACCAGATGGAAAATACTTTAATTTTTTTAATAGATTCATTGTAAAGTAGAGATTTGGAAAAGTTAGGTTATCTTTCACTTTTATGTGTTAAAGCTATTTGTTTTAATTAGATGAACCTGGAAGTGATTTATGGCGATACAGATTCAATTATGATAAACACGAATGACACCAACCTAGAGGAGGTCTTTAGACTGGGGAATAAGGTGAGAGTTCTGAATGTGTGTTGCTTATAGCTTGCATACATTTCTATGGTTTCAGAACATGTGAGTGTGTGACATACACAAAAGAGCACTATGTAGTAAAAAGTGTCATTTTGCTACCAACTGTGGATGTTTATATCTTGCATATTACTTGTAAGATGTTGAATTTCTATTGAAATTATACTTCATCCTCAGGGGTCCCTTGATAGTAATCTGTAGACTGTGGGGGGGGGGTGATTCCTGCCTTCACAGGTAGGAGAAAGACTCCAAAGGAGCTTCTGAGCATGCTCATTGGGATGAGCTTCCCCGCTCTTCAGGTAGAATTTTACCTCCGACAGAATTTTGCCTCTCTCGAGTCTCTGGGAGTTCTCTGAATGAACCAATTTTATTTTTTATTTTGGTTTCTTTAGGGAGAGCCTCCTAATTACTTTAAAGACTAATAGGAAGGGTGGTGGTGGTGGTTGTGATCCCCTACTGAGAGGTACAGAGTCAGCCGTCTGCTGGCCACTCTTGTCATTTCAAGGGGTGTGTTCGTGCTTCATGTATCCAGGATGTGATGGAGATTGTCAAGACTCCTCAAATCCTCTGATTACTATTCCTTCATGCTCATCGATGTAGAAAGTATTATACCACCAGCCATGACCGTGAGCATATCAGATCCGAGTATGAGGCTCTGGGCAGGAAGATGAAGAATCCAAGGTCACAGGTGGTGGTCTTGTCCATCCTTCCTGTTGAAGATAGAGGCCCAGAAAAAGAGAGAAGAATCTTGGCAGTGAACACTTGGCTACAAGAATGGTGTCTGTGAGAGGTTTGAATTCTTGGACTACGGCATGAGTTTCTGGGCTGAAGGACTACTGGGCCAAGATGAACTACACCTCATGAAGACTGGGAAGAAAATGTTTGGCTAACAGACTAGCAAACTTGGCCAGGAGGGCTTCAAACTAGATCCCCTGGGGGATAGAGTCGAAAACCCACAAATAAGTACAAAGATTATTACCAACGAGGGGAACCTGTGCAATGGGTTGAGAATTGGGAAGGTTGTAGTGAAGCCCAATAAGGTGCAGTGGAGAGGGCCCTTCATGAGATGTCCTACTTACAATTTTAAATATCTGTACACTAATTCACATAGTATGGGGACTAAAGAGGATGAAAATGAAATCATACTACATGAGCATTAAACGACTATTTAATAGGCATCACTGGGACTTAATAGGATGATTCTTACAATTGGGATGTAGGAATCAAAGGTTATACTTGTTCCAAAAGAATAGGCAGGACAGAAGGAGAAGGGGGGAGCGAGTAGCATTGTATGTCAGTGTATACACTTGTACATAAGTCTGAGACTGAGGGGCAGTTCTGTTGAGAATATCTGGGTAAAGATAAAAAAAAGGTGAAAATAACAAACAGGACATTATGATTAGGGCCCTGAGCTGAATTCGGGACTTCCCAGCGCAGAATCTCCACCACTACCCCCACTCCCCACCCCGCATTTCTCTTCTGGTGGGGATGGGGGGAGATTCTGCACCGGGAAGAGATTCCCAGTTGGGTAAGTTGGGGAGGAAAAGGGAGGGGCTGCAAAGGAGGGTGTGGGGGGAGAGGCAAACGCAGGCACATACCCCTCGCCTGGGGGGAGAGCAGCCCGGGGGGAGGGACTCAGCCATGCACCCCTTCCAAAGAAACAGGGGAACCCCAGCGTAGCTGCTGCACTGGGATTTCCCTGCTGCTGGGCAGGCCAGGTGAGTTAAGAATCCTGGGGACTCACTTGACTGGCAGTGGAGCAGTTCCGGCGATGCAGCCTGAGCCTGGCACATTGGAACTTTGCTCTGCGGGCACAGACCTGCCACGCCATCAGGCTGCTCCTGCAGAGGAAGGCCCCAATGTGCTGGGCTTGGGCTGCACTGCTGGAGCCACTCCACCACCAGCCAGGTTAATTGCTGGGCTGCAGGCTAGGGAAGGTGTGGGGAGGCAATCCCTGGCACCTCCCACCCAACCCAGTCTGGGATGTGGAGGGCCAAGTTGCCTGGCTGGCCAAACAGGGGAGGAGAGGGCCTGCAGAATTGAGCCCAGCAACCTGCAGATTCCTGTGGAATGCTTTAAAAATTCCGTGGGAAAATCTGGGCCCTGATTATGATGAGAGAGTCTATATTCCATAGACGAGAAGGCAGACAAGGCCTTAGAGCAGATCGAAGCAGCTTCAAAAAGGAATGAACTAGTGGTAATGGGGGATGTTTTATCCTGATATCTGATGGTTGACCAAATCTGCTATGCAAAAAATGTTCAACAAATTCCTGGATTGCATTGGTTACCACTACCTCTTTCAGAAGGTTGAAGAAGAAATCGAGGGTAAGCTCTCTTGAACTTGGTCCTAACCAATAGGGAAGAATTGGTAGGGGACGTTTTTGGGGGAAGTGACCACGTGACATTGGAACGCATGATCCTAAGGAAAGGCAAGAGCAAAAATGGCAACAAAGACCTTGGACTTCAAAAAAGCTGATTTTAATAAGCTCAGGGATAATAATGATGATTTTATACAGCGCCTTCCCACCAAATGGTGCTCAGAGCATGTCACATAAAATACAACCAAAGAATTTAAAAAGGGAAGGACAGTCCAGAAGCTGCAGCTAGTGCAAAATGCAGCAGCCTGCCTCCTTTTGGGGATGGGCCGCAGGGAGCATATACCTGTGCTCCGGGCATTGCTCTCACTGTCTATTGTTTTCCGAGCCCGATTCAAGGTGCTAGTTTTGATTTATAAAGCCCTACACGGCCTGGGCCCTGCTTATCTGAAGGGCCGCCTCACTCCCTGGACCCCTGGGCAGGCTGCAGTCATTCGGGAGCGCCCTCCTAGAGATCCCGCGTTATTGACGGGTTCGTACGGACAGGCGGGCGTTCTCAGTGACTGCTCTGTCACCATGGAACGCCCTTCCAGTGGAGATCTGCCTCAGCCAGAGTCTCCTCACCTTCCATCGACAACGTAAAACTTGGCTCTTCCATCAGGCATTTAGCAAGGGGGGAAGGGAGGGCGGGATGGGAGGTAGGCTTTTTTAATATTCTTTATTTTTAGCACAGAACCGTTTTATGTATTTTACGATGCATATTTTCTAGATATATTTTTATATTTATTGATTTTATATGTTGGAAGCTGGCTTGAGTCACTTTCGGCAAGAGGGGTGGGATAGCAAGTGCAAATACTAAATAAATAAATACAAATATAAATTTTAGCAATGTATTTGATAGCTTCACACGAGATTCTCATTGACAAGCTTGCAAAGTGTGAGCTGGAAGACGCTAAAACAAGGTGGATTCATACTCCAGAGTGATTACCAATGGTTCATCATCTAACCTGAGGGACGTATGAAGTGGGGTCCTGCAGGGCTCTGTCCTGGGTTTGGTGCTATTCAGCATCTTTACTAATGACTTGGCTGAAGGAGTGGTGGGAACAATTATCAAGTTTGCAGATAAAATAAATCTGGGTGGGGTAGCTAGTATCTTGGAAGACTGAACTAGACTTCAAAAAAGACTTGATAGGCTGAAAACATGGCTGAAATTAACAAACGAACTTCTTCCAAGATAAAAGTAAAGTTCTACTTCTAGGGAAGAAAAGCCAAATGCACAAGTATAATATGGGGGATACCTGCCTTGGTAGCAACACCTTTTGAAAAAGAACTAGGGATTGTGGTTGATCACAGACCGAACATGAGTCAGCAATGTGATGCAGCTGCAAAAAAGATTCATGCAGTTTTAGACCACTTTTCCACTGGTCAGATCTCAACTAGAGTATGTTCAGTTCTGGGCAACTTGTGCTGGGGGAGTAGGGGTGAGAGAACCTATAACCAGGGATCTGTCAGGGGAATAGGGATGAGGGAACCTATAACCAGGGGACAGCCGTAGAAAAGGCCCAGGGTACCCCGATAGGAAAAAACCTCTCAGCCAGTCTCGTGTTTCAAGGCTGCTCTCGTCCTTATCAGCTGGGGAACCCAACTTCAGAATGCACGGCTCATCACTGAGGTTACAGAAACAAGAGAGAGCGAGAGAGAAACTCCAGGAGTGAAAGAGGGAAGAGAAGTTCTGAGGAGCCACAAGAGGGAATAGCTACAGGGGGAATGCCAAGCACGGAAGGCAAGGCTACAGGGGGAACGCCAAGCACGGAGGCTGCCAGGGACAGCAAGGCCTTGGGGGGGGGAACAAGACCAAGCAGGGTTATAGGGGAACAAGGCAATGGGGAGGGTGAAGCCTAACGGGGCAACCAGGAACACAGGACTGTGGGAAGACAATGCACGGCTATAGGGGAAGTGAGACCAAACGGGGCAACAAAGAACACGGGGAAACAGTACATGGGTATAGGGGAACAAAGCTATGGGGGAAGTGAGACCAAACAGGGCAACGAGGGAACACAGAGTTAACCAGACAGCAACACAGACAACAGGGGAGACAACATTCAATCATACCAGGACACTTAACAGGTTACACACACAGGATGACAAGAACTATAATTATAATACAGACAACAAGAAAGGAAGGAGGTGCAGGGTCCATAGGGGTCATACATACAACAGATACCCAACAAATACACAGGGGGAGGGAGAGGGAAAGAGAGAGAGAGAGAGAGGGACCCCCTAGACACAAGGCAGGGGAAAGGTAGGGTGTACAAGTGTTCCACACCAATGTGCACTCGGGGTAAGAGCAGTTCCTCCCACAGCATCCCGTGGCCACGCTGTGGTTTAAATGCTACCCCATGGCCAACCAGGAAGCCGGGAGGCAAGGCTAGGGGGGAAAGGGCACAGCTGGGGAAGGGTGTGGCAATACACAGGAAATACACAGTAAAGAATACTGGGCTATTAACAGCCCAAGATAGCACTGGCTCTTAAGGCGGTGCTCTTCAATCCTGCAGGGCTGGGGGTTCAAGACCCAGCCCTGACACCTTGCTTTTAGGAGGACATTGACAAATTGGAGAGGCTTAGAGGAAACAACAAGGATGATTAAGGGTCTGGAAAGGTTGAAGAAATCAAGTATATTTAATCTTTAAAAAAGATTATTAAAGGGAGGTATAAAGAGCGATTTTCAAATATCTAGATGGCTTCCACCGAGACAATTGCAAAGAACTGTTCTTTGCTACAGAGGGCAGGACTAGAAATAATTGGCTAAAATGATAGGAAAGTAGATTTCAGATAGGTATAAGGAAAGATTGCCTAATAGCAAGAGCCATTCAGCAGTGGAACAAGTTGCTTCGGGAGGTCATAGGCTCTCCATCACCGGAGGGTTTAAAAAAAAGGTTGGGCAGCCATCTGTTGGGGATGTTGGTCTATCTCTGTGTCAGCAGTATCCCCATTTTCCTGCTGTTATTTGACATGGAGACAGAGTGGGTATTTACATTCATATGTGCTGCCTGGAAGATCAAGAAACAGACTTGGCTGTTTTCAAAAATGAATTCATATTAAAAACAAGCAATGTTGGTCCATTATTAACCATATATATTTGTGATAAGTGATCAAAGGTGATGAATCCTTAATGATTACTATGGTACGCTGTGATCTGATGATGGGCATCATCCATTCTTCATGACAAAAACTTTACTTGTGAAGAGGATGGTGGATTTTCTAGCCCTCATCGCAGCAGGATAAAATGGGAGGTGTGATTATAGAGTGCCAAAAACAGTCAAACAAATAAAATGTCCACATTTATTTTAATTTTTAAAATACCTTCTATGCAGATCTGTCTGATTACTATGATGGAGCCTGCTTCATGATTTGATATTTGGCCCTGACAACCCTGCTTCTCTTCTCTCATACTAAGGTCACGACATTGCATATTTAAAAGCTTACGAAGCTCATGGAAGAGTCAGGAGAGCTTGGAATAGAGAGGGGTGTGAATCCAACTCTGGGACACAAGAGCTCTTTTCCTTTTGGGAGTTCCTTCATCCCTCCAGAAGTGATGGGAATAATGGGGAGGGAGGGAAGCAGCCTATGTATGCCTTGAAGGGCTTGACAACAGTCAAGAACAGAACAGAAAGGAAACTAGTAACTACTGGTACTACTATAAGGAACACATACCCAGCCAACCTGTAAACTGTACCTGTGTAAACATACGTGTCATCATCAGGATTATGATGGTGGTGGTGTTGATGATTGGTTTCATTGTTGGTACATATAGATTAAAAGTGAAGTGAACAAGCTGTACAAGTTGTTGGAGATTGATATTGATGGAGTTTTCAAGTCCCTGCTGCTGCTGAAAAAGAAGAAATATGCTGCTTTGGTTGTAGAGCCAACAGGAGATGGGAAATACGTTACCAAGCAGGAACTGAAAGGATTGGACATAGTCCGAAGAGATTGGTGTGACCTTGCAAAAGAAACTGGAAAGTGAGTTTTGCTTTCAATATTTTTTCTTTTCCATTTATTTGTGAGTTTTCTTACCATTTTTAAAAGTAATTAATGATCTACAGCACAATTCTGAAGTTGTTTCATCTGACACAAATCCCACTTCAATTATCAGCACCCACATTGGCACAGAAGGCTTGCACCAGTACTAAATTGGCTTTAGGACTGCAACCATAAAAAACGTTTTTGTTAGATGTACAACCTTTTTGATGTTACTAGTCTGTGTGTTACAAGGGGGGGGGAAGAAGGGGGGGAATGGCATCCCCCCCCCCCCCCAGTTCCAAATGTTTCTATTGGGGGCTTGTTTTATGCAACTCCTCCTTCTACGCGCTGCCAGTGGTGCTTATCCATCACTTGCAGCAAGGCAGGCATGATCATATTATGCCTGCCTTGCCTTCTCTACATTGGCTGCCTGTAGAGCGATGGATTGAGTTTAAGATTGCACTGTTGGTCGTCAGGGCCCTGAACGGTATGGGCCCTGGCTATATTTGAGACCCCTGGAACCTCATGATGATGGGTATCTGTGCTCAGAAACCACCTATTTGAGGATCCCACCATCCCATCTTTAGGTACTTTCAGACATGACGCTAACCACCCTTTAATCACCCTTGGTGGTTATTTATGCATGTTGCAGGGCTGTATTGGTGCCCTATGCAGCCCTGAAACATGCATAAATAACCACCAAGGGTGGTTAAAGGGTAGTTAGTGTCATGTCTGAAAGTACCCTTTAAGTCGGTGGGCGATTGGTGGTGGTGGTTATTTATTGGCAGAAGTTACTTTAAAAATTATTTTAAAGGTGATTAAACACTTGGAAGTTGAAATATCTGAAGCCAATAACAGATTACATGCATGCTTAAATATTTGTTACATCAGAATCTCTTCTGTTGGATCAATACAAAACATTGTTTTGATTTCAATGACCAATGAACTGAAGCACAGTAGACCTCAACCCATGACTAGTGAGAAATGTGTATATAACTTGCACATTCTATTGGTTTGTGATTTTAGGCTCCGATTTCCAGAGGTAAGCACCCAAATATGGTGGGGAGGAGGGAGTTGGAGCAGTGCCCCCCGCCCTCCTCAAACACACACATGCACACCTGCAGAGGGAGAGACTTGGACTCCTTGCCGGGGGTGGCTGGTGTGGGATATTGATTTATTTTGTTGTTTAAGTGGCAGTGGCAACCAGTGCATCAAACTGAGAGGGAAAAAATGAATAATTTGCAATAAACTCTCAGTTTAATGACTGAAAAAACACAGATTTTGGTGTGTTTCATCAGAGAATTTAAGCGTTTCTTCAGAGAATTTCCAATTTTTCAGCAGAGAAAAATAGGAACTTGGCTTATAACTTGTTCTCCATGCATCCACATGTTTTTTTAGTCTTCATCACCAGTCCTGTTCCTCTGCAGGCTAGGGACAACTCTGGGGTTGGGGGACAGCAGAAGGGATAGCTTGCTGCCCTTTGCTGCTTCACACATGACAACAAACCACCAGCTGGAGATAATACTGAAGCTAGCCACAGCACTAGGGATGGGGACAGCAGTGTGCTAGGGGTGATGACATTGCAATCCCCATGACATTGCAACGACATTCCAAGGTGCCCACCTGGCCAATACTGGGCCAGCATTTCTGTGTAAAGGGGTGCCTGTATCTACAGCCGTCCTTCATCTTACCAATGCTGACAATGGGGGAGAAACAGGAGAGCTGCCCTTGAAAGACCAAGGCAAAGTGCGGATGCATGGACACTTAAGTTATAAGTAAGCACAATATGAGAGACTATAGAAGAGACTTTACTGCTTATATGGTGCACAACGTAAGGCTATGTACTTAAGTTGGAAGTGCCATTGTTTTTGGAGTTCACACTTGTTAGTGTACACCTGAAGTAGTCCCTTAAACCAAAGGTGTTTTTTTTATACTAACTAACTAATAATTGTTTGTTGTTTAGCCAAAGGCCATAACAAGTACAAGAGACAGAATAGACGTAGTCACAAAATTCCAAAATAAAATGGACCCCAAAAACATTTTTCAAATTACTGACTTTTCAACTCTTAAGAGTTCACTCATCTAATCTAATCTGGGGATTATTCCTTTACCCCCTTCATATAATTACTAATTACTAAATACTAAATAAAATTTATTGCTAGACACTAGGGTCATAGCAACTAAAACAAACTAAAACAAAATCACCATACAAAACCCAAACATATAATAACACAAGACCCATTCTCTGCTTCTGTTTAAACATTAACTTCCTTGCTACTGCGGGCAGAACTTTTGCCACTGCAATTGTAATATCCTTTGTTACATAGTCTGGTGAGATCTTAATTTGATCTTCGTGTGAAGTAAAGGGCATCCTACTCGTGATTGGGGCCAATAACTTGGCCCTAAGATCACAGTAGTATGGGTAGTAAAAAATATGTTCTAACGTTTCAACAGCTCCCATACTACATGCACAGTCCTCGGTTCCAAAGGTACCCTCAAATAGCAACCTTCAAGAACAGCTGACAAATCAGGAAACAGTTCAATCGTGCCCAAATAAAAGCTCTCAACTCTTCCGCCGAATCCAGTCTACTAAAATACAAAGGGTAATCGCCTACATCATGCTTCAGAGAAGAATACCGGTGCAGCAATCTCCTAGACGTTACATTTGCCATTACATTTTGGGCCGAGATATCCAATATACGCCGCTTGATTAATTTCAGGGCGATTTTCCGTCCCAAGGGCATCAGTGATTGTCTAGAAAAAACCCATGTATATACCTTTTGCTCTATCTGTTCCACCCAATGACTCTTCACTTTACTTTATCTTGCAGCACTAATTGGTTTTTTTTGATACTGTAATAATAATAATAGTACTCTGTGTCTCAGAGTATAAAACTTGCCAGCAATTTTTGCCAAAGGAAGAAAAATTTGGTTGGTCAGAAAGCTGGTCATCTAGTGATTGAGTCAAGGCACATGTACAGCCTCTTGAAAATGAGTTTAAATAAATTATGCTTCCAGATCTTTCCATAAATGAATTTTCCATTTATATTTTTAAGTATGCTTTACAGTTTACACACTTGTTCTTGGAAGACTTGCACTTGTGGTGAAAAGATTTCTTATAAAAGAAGCACATTTCATCAGCTTCTGAAGATATTAGTAACTGAAATTATACAAATGTTTCTGTACTAATGTTTTTCAGTGACAAACTCTGTTGCAACAGGGAGATGCTCTTTACTTTTTTCCAAAAATGGGCAAAACTGTTGCTTACTTTTAACTCTCTCTTGTTGGATACCTGTCACGTATCAGTGAGTTACACTGGTCTGTAGAATTAGAAAGCTTTTTAAAAAGGACAACAGAAGAATTAAAAAAGAATGGTGTGAAGAAGACTACATATGAAAAACATTTAGATTTGAGTAAATTTTATCACTAGCTTTTAGAGGCAACTTAGAGGTATGCACATCTACTGATTTAGTTTTTCCCCAATATTAAAGTATTTGTTGCATTATAAAGAAAGATTGTGTTATTTCTATTAAACTTTCTTTCAGCTATATAATTGGTCAGATTCTTTCAGACCAGTCCCGAGATGTGATTGTGGAAAACATTCAAAGGCGATTAATAGAAATTGGAGAAAATGTGATAAATGGTAAAGTGCCAGCAAACCAATTTGAAATAAACAAGGTAAATGGTACCACATTACTGCTATTAAATCATGTTTAGTTGTTGGTGGTGTTTTTCCCCCTGCCTGAAACTATTTGAAAAACACTTTGTGGTTAAAAATGCTTTAGCATATGTTGTTTACAGATAAAGTAAGTTCAGGCAAGAGTGAAAGGTGGTTAAAGTGTGTTGGAGATATATCTGTGAGTTGGCCAAAGATTTTAGTTTGATCTTTCTAATTTGTAATCCAAGGCAACTACTGGGAAAAGTTTTACTATTCCTGAAAATATTCATTCTGGTCCACCAAAGTGTTTCTAACCCTTGCCAGGAAGTTTTTAAACCTTGCCATCTGATTACCACTTTATTTTATTTTCACACTTGACTTCTACACTTCTGATCTCTTCATAGAAAGAGGATGAGAAATGGCAAGAAGGGCTCCAGTAGGGTCTTTTCTGGCCAGCAGTTGGGGAAATTTAGAAAGCTTATCGTTTAAAAACAAAGTTATAGTGCAGATTTTAAATGCTGAATAAGCCAAACATTTCTTTAAAATTTTAACTTGTTTGGCATATGTTCTTTTTTCTTGGGCATATGGAGTGCTTAGAGCATATGGTCTTATACACTGGTCCTTTTCATGAGGACCACTATGATTGCAAATGTTTTAAACAGCTTGTAGGCGGCCTATTGTTTGAATTTCATTGGAGATGGTTCCTGTATTTAAGTAGTATCCACTTAATCCATTGCCCTTTCAAGTATTAGAGGTGGCAGGCTTGTAAAATATTAAAAGCAGCTTTTAGAAAAACAATTACTTATGTAAACTTTTGGAGCAGAGAAAGACATTGAAGATTAAATAATTTTTAAAATAGTAAGTGAAGTTACTGCTGGATAATTAAAGAAAAAGAAATTCTATTAGAGCAAGAAATGTTTAAATCACCATTTGTGTGACAGCTTGCTTGCTGAAAAGTCACTATGACAGAATTATTACTACTGCAAAGCTGAAACGTTAACTTTACTCTTGTTCTCTTGCATGGTACAGAATGTTTCACACTTTGATTTTTGTTCATCTTAGTGGTTTTTCTTCTTGCTTAAACTTATAAGGGTGATAATAATACGATTATTTTTCTATATGTCAACATCCTGACCTAGAAACTTAGAGTTGGAAGAGACATCAAGAGTCATCTAGTCCAATCCCCCTGTTTGGGTGCAGGATGACAACAGCTGTAACATCTGCAACAGAGGCCTGTCCAAGCTCTTTTTTTAAAACCTCTAGTGATGGAGAGCCTACAACTTCCCTAGGCAGCTTGTGCCATTGCTGCACAGCTCCTACTGTTAGGATGTTTTTTCCTGATATCTAAATGAAATTTATCTTCCTATAATTTGAGCCTGTTGTTTCTGCCCTCTGAAGCAATGCAGAACAATTCCTTGCCATCTTCTTGGTGGCAGCCTTTTAGATATTTGAAGTCTTCTAGCATGTCTTCCCTTAATTTTTTCTTCACTAGACTAAACATACCCAGTTCCTTCAATCTTTCCTCATAAAACTTGTTTCCGAACACTGTCATCTCTTTTGCCCTCCCCTGAACTTGCTCCAATTTTTCAATGTCCTTAAAATGAGGCACCCGAAAACTGGACATGCTACTCCCGGTGAGGTCTGACCACTGCTGAATAGAGTGGAATTAGTACTTGTGCTGACTTAGAGAAAATGGGTGCTTGCCCACATTACCCAAGTGGGGGAAACGTAATGTTTTGTAAACTTATGGCAGGGAAACAAATGTATAGCTGTGAATGTGGGCGCGGGGTTAAAAGCGTCATCAGCTACATCTCTCATTTTTTTTCAATCACGATGACAGGGCTCAAAATCCAGACCTATGATCCGTGATTGAAAGCATCGGGAGATGTGGCTGATGACGCTTTTAACCCCGAATCTTAGAGTTGGAAGTTTGGGCCATTCTAGTGGCCCAAAGTTGGGGGGGGAGAGAGTATATATACCTGGTCAGGTCTCCACCCATCAGGTGCATCCCCCCTCCCCGCCCGGACCATGGTGCCACACCTCTGGAGCAGCAGGGGAGGAGTCATTCTCGAATGAGAGAGTGTGGGATATAAATTAAAAATGAAATGAAAGGAGCCTTTGCCAATCCCTTGCCCACCACCCTGTTCAAGGAAGGCGGACGCGCACGCACACGCTGAGAGCATGGGGGGTGTTCTCTTTAGCAGCCGCATCACATTGCTGATTCATGTTCAGCTTGTGATAAACCACAATTCTTAGATCCTTTTCACATATGCTGCTTCCAAGCCAGGCATCTCCCAACTTATAGTTGTGCATTTGGTTTTTTTTCCCCAATGCAGAACTTGACATTTATCTCAGTTTAATTTTATTTTGTTCATTTCAGCCCAGATTTGTAACCTATCAAGATTTTTTAAAATTAGAATTCTATCTTCCAAGGTGCTAGCTTCACCCTTCCAAGGTCCTGGCTTCACCTCCCAGTTTTGTTTCATTTGCAAACTTGATAAATATTCCTTCCATTCCTTCATCATCTCTATATTACTGTGTGAAAAACTAGATTTTAGATGTTACAATTAATACATTTTATATTTATATTTCAAATGTTGATTGCAGTGAATGGTGAGAGCAACGGACATAGCTAAAACACATGACCCGTTCTGCATTTTCAAATTGAAATGAATTGTCTTAACATTATTAATTGGCATGTGGTTATTCTCAGAGAGTTGTTTTCCCCTTTCATTTCTTAGGCATTGACAAAAGATCCGCAGGATTATCCTGACAAAAAAAACCTGCCTCATGTGCATGTTGCCATGTGGATAAACTCTCAAGGGGGCCGAAAGGTGAAAGCAGGAGATACCGTCTCATATGTTATCTGCCAGGTAAAATGTTTTAATTTGTTGTTGCTACATACCATTTAAGGGTTTTATAGAAGTGGCAAAATAAATAACATTCCCTGGGGAAAAAAAAAAGATTATAATTTTGCCCAGTAGTCGAACTATACCAGAAGTGGGCAAACTGTGGCTCTGGAGCTACATGCAGTTCTTTGGGACCATTGTGGTATATGGATGTGACTCTCTGGATTAGAGAGTTTTGCCCACCCCTGGACTGGACTGTATTTTAAAGGAATGCTGTTGGCAATTTGTTCCTAATATTGGCGTAACTCTGCACAGCTGTACATTTTTCTAAGTGTACTGCCTGTCCATGCATCTTACTTCTGGGTCTTGTGTTCTTAGCAGAGCAGAACTTTGCTAACTTTTAAGTTTTATTGGTCTATAAGGACAGTAGCCACAAACCTATCCAACTTTAAATGTGTATGAACTCCATCCAAAAATGCAACTTCTAGGTTTTGTACCGTCCAGCTTGCTTTCCCTTGATTGCCAGTTGACAGTGAGGTTGGTCTTGCAACAGCTACAGTTTCTAGCTAGCTACTCTTCTGGCAATGTCCTCAGTGTCCATTCTACCATGGCTCTGCTTCCTTCACCTCCACTAATGAAAGCACTTTTATTTATTTATTTATTTATTTATATTTATATGCCGCCCCCTCATGCCAACAGCATCTCAGGGCGGCTTCCAATAAACACTGAAAACACTTTAAAAGCACCTTTTAAAATTACAATAATACAACAAATTAAAAAAACCTCTTTACCCTAATTTAACCCACCCTCCACTCTACTGCCATTCTACTGTTTATTAACGTTGATGGTGATGTTATGAACTCCGCTTCATCTATGGAAGGTTATTTTCTACTTCTTCCAAGGCCGACAGTCTAGAAGGTTTGTTGTGCCTCTCTTCATAGACAGTAAGCAGGATGTCGAACTGTGGTTGACAGCCTCTGGTTGTGGGAGGGACTTCCCTTCTCAAACCCCCCAGAGTTTTCCCAGGGATTCAGGGAGAATTGGGATCTATTTTATTTATTACATTTTCCTTATTTTTTATTTCTCAAGATCTGTCTAATCCTGTCTCTCCCTCTCCCTTGTATAAATGAGCAGGGGTCGAACAGGGCAGCATCGGGACAGGAGGAGAGGGGGAACTTTCCTTCCATTTTTTCCTTTACCCCCAACTGACCCTTTTTTTCCCGGCTGGAACCTGTGTCATCGAAGGAAGTTCCAAAGAGATGGAGGTGGTTCTCCTCTCATTGGGCAAACAGGAGGGCTGCCAGGCCTCCTCTGCTGCCTTTCTCTATTTTTAAAGGGCCAGTATCCAGGGGGAGCTTACATAGGAGGTAACCTTGAGATAGAAGGGCAGTACTTCTCTGGTTTCTACCTGAGACAGAAAGGGAAAGAAGCACTGCAAGGGGCAGACTGGAGTACCACCACCCTACACTTCAGAGAATTCTCACAAGACTAGTGTGCATTGTGTTGGGTAGTCTTTCATCCCCCTTCCTTAGTCTTGCATGTTAAAGTAAAGAGGAGGAGGGGGTAACCTAGAGGTCCAGAGAGAGGACACTGGGGATAAGGTGGAAGATATTCCCAGCTGAACACTTTGATAGAATGATTGATTGAGAAGACCAGGTTGGATCTTCCCATCCCCTGACTGCTCTTATTCTGTAGGCTACAAAAAGACATCTATCCCCCTAAATGGACTAGTTGGAGCATGATCGGTTTTGAGGGCTCTTCAAACATCCTGCCTAAGCCACTACACCACCTGTGGATGCCTAGGATTCTAAAAGAATGATAGATAGACCACTTCCTGCTCTTGTAGAAACACTGTGGTGACCCTTCATGAGGAACAAGGGGTGCAAGAAAGGGTGATTGCTGCTTTTAATTTAATTAAATTAAATTAACAAAGGTGACACTACTTTTACTGAACTGGATTCTGAGTCACTCCTGCCTCTTGGACCGTTTCTTTCATCCACTGGAGGGGAGAAGTCTCCTCGCCCCACTCGGGAGTTACTTCTCCTGACGTAATGCCATTTTACTCCCTGGAAGGAAGTACCTTTCTTTAATGAAGTCTATTTCCAGTTCCCTTTTCTCCTCCTCCCTTTTGGATCAAGGAGGAAACTGATGATTTTGGTGTCTGCAGAAAGAGCTTATAGGTCATCTTTGGTGTCATCTTTAGCATCTTAGGGTTCCCTGATGCCAGTCAAAAAGAGGTGGGTTAAATTAGGGTTAATCCTTAAAATTAATAGCCAGAAAGCATAATTAAAAAGTTAGAGGCTACCCAGCTCCCTCTCCTTCTGACAAATACTTTCCAGACAAAGAAAAAACGGAGTAGTGTATTCTGCTCCACTCCACCTTCAAAGAGCTCAACAAACTATTGAGGCAGGCTTTTCCAAAGGCTTTACTCCCTTACTAAATAGAAGAAAACATTAGTTGGCCTCTACAAAGTGGATGTGGCTGCATTGTCTCTGGCAAAGGTATACTGATTCCATCATAAGGGGATCTGACAAATAGGACAGTTGTCTAATTGTTGATTCAGATGTTAAAGATACTAGGTCTTAAGGCATTATCTGCTACTTCATACTCTAGAAGAAGCACCATATCATGGATTGACAAGCATGAAGGACCTTGATTGGTCTAGACATAAGAATCTTGTATCAGAGCTACTTAAAATCTCTCTTCTGCTTTTCTTTGTAGCAGATTCCTTTCATACCTTCAGTTATTGGGTGCTCCAGATCATTGAATATGGTAGCTTATAGAAACTTCTGGGTCAGCTTCTGGAAAGAGCAGTCAGGCAAAGCATAATTAGAGAAATACGCAGGACGAAAGCCTTTTTTTTGAGAAAAGGTAGATAAAGCTCTGTCAGAACGGGGGTGGGGTGGGGGGGCAGTAATGGATTTCAGACAAACAGAATTAGAGGACACAGCTTCAGCAAGTCTGGAAACAGCTTTACCACCATAGCAGATATACTTCTCTGCCTGACTAGCAGGCCCACTTTTCTGTAGACCCATCTCTCTGGGAGGGAGGTCACAGTTAGTTGTTCACAAATGGGCCATATCCATATCAGACAAGTAGCTTTTGGAGACTGTTTCAGGAAGAAGCCCTATGGAACTTGGACCGCAAAGGACAGATTTGTTCCATCCCTGAGGCAGAGGAATCTAGACAAACAGCTGAAGATGAAATGGGCAATTTCACACCAAATGCAGAACGACTAGTTTTTATTTGGCCCTTCTGCAGTTTCTGGACCCAGTTCCTAACCTCAAGCACTGAAAGAGTGAGCTCAGGGGAAGGGAGCAGAGAGGAGGACATCACACAAGAATGGGGAATGAATGTATGGCATAGATCCATAATCTGGACCCTCCTCTTCATTCACCCACACTGAGCACACCCCTTAAACACCCACCCCACAAACGTCTTTGCGGCCTTTGGAGCTTGTACTAATTTTGGAAGTGACTCCCCTTGGGAGGGAAAAGATTTCCCACCCCTGTTGTACACATTGAGGTGGTAGAACAGGTGTCTTCAGGTCAGTGGCTATTTTCTGTGTGCTAGTAAAGAATAAGGACACAAAACCATAATAGATCTCAAAATTCTCAAGTTCATCAGGCCCCTTGGATTCAGAATGGAAACTGGGAAAACTCATAGGAGTTTTACCTATAGATCATACTGGGAATCATTGCTGGAGGCTTTTTCAATTTTTTAAAAAAAATGTATTTATTTTTGCTTCAGCATGAAACATCAGTGCAAAGTAGTCCCTTTTGTCTACTCACTTCACTGGATGTCTACAAAGATCTCATTCAACTTATGGCATATTTAAAAGGGTGCATTCACATGTATCCAAATGTGGTTGACCCTTCCCATCAGGCCTTTCTCCTATGAGAAATCTAACATTCTCGAACACTCATCAGAAATGGTAACATGTCTTTGAGGACATAGCTTCCTGGCAAATCCCAAGAAGAGCAATTCCCAGCCCTTCTTATTTTTCCTTCATTTGTGAGTGGTCTCAGACACTTATATAGGTGCAATGAGAGTTCTCACTTCAGAACAAAGGCAAGTCCCTTTACTAAAACATAAGGTGAAATTGGAGAAAATGTCATCCCTAAAGTGTCTGCAAATTATGGCTTCCTGCATGAAGAGCTTGCAGTGGGTTCAGTTCTCCCAAGACCCCTTCTGTAATTCTTTCTCCAGTATCAAGATGAGATCTTTGCCAACCTGGCTTGGAGTCATACGATTCTGGGTTCAGTCGTTCCTTCACTCAGGAGTCCAACATGAATTCCAAATGTTGTAAATAAGGATGTGGATAAGGGTGAACTGGTCAATATACTGTATCTGGAATTTCACAAAGCATTTGATATGGTTCCTCGTGAGAAACTCTTGAGGAAACTAAATAGTCATGGAATAGGAGGCAGCATCCTGTCATGGATTGGTAACTGGTTAAAGGATAGGAAACAAGGTATGACTAAACGGTCAGTTTCTATAATGGAAAGTGAATAGTGGACTGTCCCACGGATCTGTACTGGAACTGGTGGTGTTTAATATATTCATTAATGATCTGGAAAAGGGTCTAAATAGTGAAGTGATCAAATTTGCAGATGACACACAGTTATTCAAAGTAGTTAAAAACCCAAATGGATTGTGAGGAATTGCAGGAGGATCTACTGGGAGACTGGGGAACTAAATGGCAGATGAAGTTTAGTGTTAACAAGTGCAAAGTGATGCACATATAGGGAAAATGTGCATTTTCAATCCAAACTATATGGACACAATGCTGGGTTCTAAATTAGGAGTTACTACTTAATAAAAAGATCTTGGAATCATTGTGGACAATATATTGAAATCCTCAGTTCGGTATGCAGCAGTTGTCAAAAAAGCAAAAGGATAATAAGAGTTATTCAGAAAGGAATAGAGAATAAAACTGAAAATATAATGCCGCTACCTTAACCCATGGTACAACTGCACCTTGAATATTGTGTGCAGTTCTGGTCACCCCACCTCAAGAAAGATACAGTAAAACTGGAAATGGTACAGAGAAGGATAACAAAGATAAAGGGTATGGAATTTCTGGATGAGGAGAGGCTTGATAGTTTAGGGCTCTTTAGCTTGGAGAAGAGATTACTTGAGAAGGGATATGATTGAAGTTTATAAAATCATGAGGGGAATGGAACGAGTATATAGTACTCCTATAGTACTAGAACTAGGGGGACACTTCATGAAACTTACTGACAGCAGATTTAAAACAAATAAGAATGTTTTTTGACTCCATGCAACATTTAACTTGTGGAATTTGTTGCCAGAGGATGTGGGCAAGGTCAGTAGCACAGCTGGGTTTAAAAAAGGATTGGATAAGTGGGAATAGTAATGATAATAGTTTATGTCTGTATGTTTCTTTGCTGGCTGGTTCTTTGTGTGTCTATTTTATATTTTTGAATTGATAAATGGGACTGTTTACTAGGTACTGTGTTGTTAATTTGTTTGTGGAGGTTGCAATAATACAAGCTGGCTTTACATTCCTGAAGTTCCTAGCTGTTGCCAGCAACAATGATGCAGCTTTTTCTTCAGTTCTGCTGAATTTGTATAAGATGGGTAGAAAAATAGTCAATAAAAGAAATTCCATTCAATGCCTTTATTAGGGGTCTGACATGGGGGTGAATTACGGTTTTGTTTTTGTTTTAGTTTAAAGGATTTTATGGATTTAATTATGGATCCATATTTTGATTCCATATTTAAATTCATGGAAACTCGTAAGCCATTCCCCTGCCCCCCAATCCTCTACGGCCCTATTTCCCCCCCTCCCCCCCATCCCCATGGGCCCTGGCATGTACTTACCGACCTTGGAGGGCTTGATTGAAGCTCCGTTGGCCCACTGCTGCTCTGGGGGTCCTCCCAGCAGCATCCCTTGCCGCAGCACGCTGCTAAGCTCCCTGACATAAATACATGCCGGGGTTGGGGGAGATCTGAAAAATTAGAGTTTGAAAACGGCAGGCTTTTAAAATGCAGAAAAAGCCTAGTCCCAACTTTAGCCTACTTATTATTGTTTAATTTGCATATGTCATCCTTTATAGGATGGATCAAATCTGAGTGCCAGCCAAAGAGCATATGCTCCAGAACAACTGCAAAAACATGGAAATCTTACTATTGATACTCAGTACTATCTTTCACAACAAATTCACCCAGTAGTTGCTCGAATCTGTGAACCTATAGATGGAATTGACTCTGTTCTTATTGCAGCATGGTTGGGTACGTATGAAAAATTTACATATTCAGTGAACGTTTTGTTACATTTCTCCCCTAGGAACTCACTGTTAGTTTTGTGATTGACTGTGTTGTCTTACAAAGTACTTGGTGAGAGACAGTAAGCGAATTAATGTATGTTGTTGGTTATGAGAAACGCTTCAGAGAATTTATTTCTGAAATCAACCTGTGTAAGAAATGATGTAATTTTACTTTCTATATGTGGGTAGTCTCATTAACGTAATGCCTATCTTCATTATTATTATTTTTTTAAAGTAAGTTATGACCACATATTAGCGAAATTAATATAAACAAAGAGAGAGGGGTATGGTCAAGATAGGAAAAGGGTAGACCAAGAAATGTTTGATTAACTTGAATTAATTCTTGATGAAATGCAGCCTAGGATTGCTGAAGGAAGCATTAAACTTGATAAAATTGTATGGTTGAGAACTCTTGGAAGACAGGAGAGTTCCTATTTTTATACTGAACTGGAGAAAAGCAGACATACAGTACCTTTAATCAAAAATGCAGGAAAGGAGGATCTGGGGAATTACAGACCCGTTAGTCTGATTTCAATACTTGGGAAGTTGCTAGAACAAATTATAATAGTCGGTTTGTAAAAATTGTAAGGATGTTGGATGATCACTACCAGCCAGCATGGATTTGTTGAGAGTAAATCATGCCAAACTAACCTTGTTTCCTATTTTGACAGGATAAATAGCTTAATAGATAAGGGAAATGTAGTGAGCATAATGCTTCAACTTTATTGAGGCTTTTGACCAAGTTGCACGTGGCATTTTTAAAAGTAAGCTAGTGAAATGTGAACTAGAAGGAACCTACCAAAAAGTAGGTACAAAACAGGGTGGATAACCATAATAAAAAAGTAATAACTGAGGGTGTGATGTCAAACTAGACGGAAGGTATAAAGTGGCATTCTGCAGGGGTCTGTCTTTGTTTGGGACTTGGGCAATTCATTATTTTAATAAACAACTTGGATGAGGGTATACTGATTGAGTTTTCAGATGAAACAGAAGTGTGTTCAAATACTTCGGAGGACAGAATGGCCTGGGCTAAGACATTATTTTGCAATAAAATTTAACAAAGAGAAATGTAAATTATCACACCTAGGTTTTTTTTTTGGTTTTTTTTAAAAAAAGCATATGCATAAGGCTGCACAGTGGCACAGCTGATATGGGGTTATACTGGACCACAAACTGAATACATCAGCATCTTGCTAGAAGTTGCTAAGAAAGTGTTATTTTCTATTTTGGGTTTTATTAGGAGACCATGAGAAATAATTTTATCAAAGTTCTCAACACTGTAGGTCTCAGGTGTGGTGCTATGTCTGCTTTTGGTTGCTGCTGTTTTTGTATGTGGACAAGCTAGAGAGGATCCATAGGAGAGCAGCAAAGATTTAAAGAGTGTGGAATGCAAGGCATTCAAGTAAAGGTTGAATGAGCTGGGCTTGTTTAACTTAATGAAAAAAAGACTTGGGGTAGGACGAGAACGGTAAGTTTTTAAGTATTTAAAAGGCGGCCGTTCAAGAAGATAGAAAATGATTTTCTTGTTGCCACTGAAGGAAAGACTAAGGAAATAAGTTTGAGTTGCAGAATGGTCTTAAGTAGCATTCATTGTGGTTACAATCTCTTCTGGTATGTCTTTAAAAGTTGAAATTACTCGATTTACTGCTGTCATAAGATGTACTGAGTATTTCTCTGAGGGATCTCCTCCCTCAAGAAGGTCAAGCATCTAAAGCCCAAATTCTTTGTAAATCATTTCACCCTTGAAGCTTAATGGTGTTCAAAAGCATACATCTGTTGATCTAATGGCCACTAGATTTACTTTCAGTGAAGATGCCTTTTTTATTATGGAGCTAATTTTAAAGTGTCCAGAAGAGTGGGTGAACTCACAGCATTTTCTGGCAAATGTGAAGTGATTACATTTCAACCTCCAGAAATTCCTTTGATTTTTTTTTCACCCTTATTGCAAGAAAAACTCAATCTTACAGATTAATGAAAAGATACCCTGCTCTTGCTACTTTCCCAAACAAAATGTGACAGAGAAAGGATTTAGGCTTCTGTGTGGCCTGAGGGGAGCAAGCATAAGCACAAAAAAGTTGGCCCAAGGACACCTCATAAGATAAAAAAGCAGTGTAGGAAGGCTGCATCCTTTAATCCTACATCTTCCTAAATCTTTTCTAGAAGAAGAGGTGTTTTCAAAGTCAGTTGAACAGTGGAGGACATCTCCACTAGAATGTGGAGGTGGCATTTTCCATAACGCTTCATGATTGCATTCTCAGAAGAGTTGTGGGCACTTCAAAATTAGCTCCAAAAGCAACCAAGGGCACTTTCACACCTGCCGGGAAGGGTTGTTAGAAGATCAGGCAAGCAAATAGGCAAGCATTTGTTTATCAAGTCCAGTGGGAAGTAACTTTGGGGAAATCCAGCTCAGTCAATAGCCTTTGCAAACATGCATAACAGCTTCAATCAGGCGTGTCCCGGCATTCTAACCTGATCAAGGATGTGCCTGATTTGCATGCGCAATCCCTCTCCTGATCTTCTATTGACCCTTTCCACCAGGTGTGAAAGTGCCCTAAATGAGGGGAAACAAAGGGCGGGGGATATCTTTCCCCAAAGTTACTTCCCACTGGACTTGAGAAACAAGTGCTTGCCTATTTGCTCCTTTTTGACAAAATAATCAGAACATAGTGGGCACATCCAGGGTAGTCAATAAGGTCATTGAAGCTGCTGGACAAGTGCCTTCCCAAAGGAGGAGAAGTTAATTATCATATCCCCCAGGATAGAAGACAAGCAGAGGGGGACATGGACCCTAAAAATGAGACTGATTTATATTGAAAGAACCCTACAAAGAGATGGCTTTTTCATTGTTTGGGGTCTTCTTTTGCCAAGTGCTTCTCACCTGGGTGGGTGAGCTGAAGGACTCTGAAAGGTCATACAGCAGGTGGCATCTTCTTTACACCAAACAGAATTAGTATTCTCATTTACTGCTATTGGTTCTTTGGATGGGGTTAAATTTGCATGTCATGGCAGCTGTTGGTGGCCACATGTCACGTATTATTATCGAGACCATGGAACGCAGGTTCATATTTGAAATCTCTGCTTTCTCCCTGCGGCTCCCTGCTCGGTGCTCCTAATCTGGGTGTGTCCTGCTCCAGCGAATCAGGAGGCAGACATCCAAATTTGAATTTTTGAGTGACACAGGCCAGGAACATCTCTTTGGATCTCCAGTTTGAGCTCTGCCTTCAGACTGATAGGAAGCAGACCGGGTTCTCTGTGGGTTTTTACCCTATTTTGTAAGCTTTTCTTTACCTTTCTTCTCTGTTTTTGATTTACAATGACCATCATGGACTTCACAAGGGGCTAATGTTTTGCTCAGTGGACTGTACTGGCTTAGCCCTGCCTGCCCCACTCTTTTCCCCAGCGTGGGAACTAGGAGGCCTTGGTGGAACCTCTCCCTATTGGGAGAGCCTCTCTACTGACAACAAAGAGGAAAACTAAGGCAGAGACTTACATCTTGCAGGCACACCTCCCCTCTGGTGCTCAGCACTTCAAAATGTTGTGGCAGTCTGGAGAAGCAGGAGCCAAGGAGAGGCTTATATCATGCAGGCGCCCCCTCCCTCTGGTGGTTGGGCCTACCAGGCAGTCCAGAGAAGCATTCACTCCCCACAGGGCAGTGGCTGGCATGAAAAAATAGACCTGGCGGGTGCATGGTATGGGTAGCTGCCCTAATGCTCTGAGGAGCCCCTGGTTTGAGTCCCCTCTTTCCCCCACACACCTGGCCCATCTCCCGAGCGGCATGCAACCTGGCCTGGAGCTGTATCTTCCCCCGCTACAGCTCACAAGGTTGGGACGTTTACCCACTCCTGGCTTGAGCCGCCTCAGCCCTGTGTGGGGAGGCGCAGCAGCAGCTGATGACCCTGCACCACGCGAAGGGAAGGAGGGGTCCCCCACTCTCACGCAGAGGCCCTCTGCTTTCAGCCTCTGTCTGCTGACATGATTCAGAGGCTTGCACTTGTTTGCAGCTTCCCAGCCCCACGTCCGATTCAGTCTCCGTGTCAGCCATTGATCCCAGGGCCCGGCTCTCTGTAGCAGCCAAGCGGACAGATTCCCTCACATTGGGGTCTTGAGGGCTGGGGGTAGCATGAGTGGAAGGCCTAAGGTCCCTGGGGCTTCCAGGAGCTGACCCTGATAGCTCCGCTGCAGCAGTGTGCGGCATTTGTGGGGGGCTGGATGATCCAGTCACAAGCCACAGCAGCTCAGGCTGGGACCGTCTGCCACAACACTTTGAAAACCACCCAAACGATGGAGGGGGAAGTGCCGGGCTGCGCCAGCTCCTCCTCTTCCCCCTCCCCACCCCCACCCCCCATCTTCAGAGGCCGTTCCCACAGCTCAGCCCGGGGAGCACTGGTGTTCCAGCGCCACCGCAGGTGGATCCGCTTTGGGGGATATCACCAGGAAGGGTCTCTGAGGCACGGGGGCTTAATTTGCACCCGTCTCTTTTTTACACACACACGCTCTCTCGCTCTTTCCTCCACTCCCCCCCCCCCCCC
>QEPC01001478.1:11538357-11607641 GCA_003113815.1 Sphenodon punctatus
TTAAAAAAAAAAAAAAAAAGCATGCAGCAACGGGGACGTGAAAGAGCAAGTTTCCCACCCCAGCCAGGTCAGAGGCCTGGAGAAAAACTGCTGGACGGGCCACCAAATTTTTTTTTAATAAAAATCTCATGTTTGAGGCACTTTGGGGAAAATAAGCTTGTGTTTTCTCTATATTGCTGACTGTAGACCAGTCACAATATTCCCTCAGCCTCCCTCCCTCACAGAATTGTGATGAGGATTAAAGATGGGGTTAAATTCCACTATGTGAGACGCTCCATGTGACTCACCAAGAATGGGAGCCGGTCCACTGCAGGGTCATTTCAGACAAGGGCCGAGGCATGTGGAACTTATGGAGCCCAATCAGGGTCTGGAAAGATGGTGCCTACCTAAATAGGCAACATGAAGGGGCTCTGACCTCCGAAGCAGCACAGGCCAGTCATATACTATAGCTGATTACTGTAAGGCCGCTTGCTCCCTGCGCCAGATCCCAGAGTTGGCTAGCTAAAAGCATTCTCCACCAACAGCGGAGAGATACCGAATGATTCCAGTGCTTCAGGTATATAATCGGATCCCATAGGAGGTTGGGACCCGAAACAATGGAAATCCCGCCCCCTCCTCTGCACTTCTCATAGGCTTAAAGTTGAGTTGGGATTGGCTGCTTACATCCAACTATCTTGTCCCCTTACCTCAAGATGCTGAGAATAGTCCATATTTTGATGACAGAACCTGACTTCAGGCCCAAGCTAAGACTGTAGCCAGTTATTGCCACTATATGTTCCTTTCACAGAGTAGCTGCTGCGTGGCCTCTGGTAGCCAGTGACCAGAGGGAAAGGCAGGCCGCCCCACCCCCTGGATGGCAGGCCTCTAGTCCTAGTAGAGGTACTCTTAAAGGGGTTCAGCTCACTGTATAGAGGCATGGTCTCGCTGGGCTACCCCGCATCCAGACCCAAGGTGCAGGAGAAGCCCAGCTTAGCGACAACTCCAGGCAGGCAGGGGAAGGAACCTTCCAGCCAGCCAGAGGACTAGAGGCAGCTGCTAAGAGCATGGCCTTAGAGTTAACTATGATCCTGACCAGGGGCATAACGGATAGTATCCTGGTAACCAGAATGCTAAAAGCATAGCCTCAGAGTTGACTACGATCCTGAGATCCAGGAGATATTTAGCGGGTTTCTGACACTGAGTGGGATCCCATGGATAGAAAGTATATAAGGAGGCGTTTCATACGCCGAATGTAATATAAAGGGATCCATTCCAGGTGCGAACACCACAGAGATACTGAAGCCTCTACAGATCAAATGGGGCAAAGGCCTTAGACATGTGACCTTGGCAGAGCAGTATTAAACACTGGGAACCATTCTGGATATGATGTATCCTGCACCCTCTACAAGGCAATCCAAAGGCTGACAACTCTGTATAGGGCCATGCATGAAAGCACCACCGCTCTGCATGGAATTCCCGAGCTGGAACATGATCACAGATCTGAGAATCCTCACTTAGCCACCGTTTCGATCCCTCCAGCCACTGCTGCCCTCTCTCTGTCTACTCTACTCACCATCAGGGGCAATTTCTAAGCTGTTCGTGACAGCCACAGGGGGTTCGGAACACCAGGATCTTCTGGCTTTTCCTGACCCCCATGTGTTCCGCGAGTTCACGGTCATGCCCAGGCCAGACCCGGCCGTTGTCATAAGAGTATAGCAACAGCTTCATAGATTTTAAGAGATGATACTGACTATATTATGCCTGAACCATCATTCCCAAAGGAGCGGAGTAGCATACATTAGATGTGTGGTGGACTCTGGAAGGAGACATCAGGTGTACCAAGACAAATGCCAGCCAGCCTTTCCACCCCATATAGGGTCTCAGTCGGGCGATGTTTGGCATCCAGGTCCTACATTGACCATTGATCTGAAACCACATCATGGAGGCCTATAGAACTATAGGGTCATCTAAACAGAAACAGCGATGGCCTGCTACCTATGAGCAACAGATCTCACTGGCACTAGTAAATAGGGCATCATGGTACAAACAGCCAGGGCAGCTACATGGGCGTGTCAGCACTCTATATGTTCTATACCTCGTCCTCTGAGGACGCAGCACTCAGTCACGGCTGCCTCCAGATCATGGCGGTGGTTGGGTAGCCAAGTCCCCATTGTTCCTTTTTCCCCCCCCCACTCGCTGGCACTGTTTTGGTACATCCCAGATTAGGAGTGCTGAGCAGGGAGCTGCAGGAAGAAAAGAAAATTGGGGCACTTAACTGAATTTTCTTCCTGGTAGGCTCCCTTCTCGGCACTCCAGCCCGCCCTGGGCCTGTCGGGAACACTAATCTATTTATTTTATTTTATTTATTTATTTTATAGACTTTTACCCCGCCCCTCCTGCCATGCAGCTCGGGGCGGCTTCCAACATTTTAAATACAATAAAATACAATAAAATCAGTTAAAAATAATCATAAATATTATAAAAATATTAAACAGGGCTAGAAAAACAATCTAAAACCAAAAATCGGTGGGGGAAATAAAAAAAACCCACCCTACCCACCCTCCCTCCCAAAGGCCTGGGCGAACAGCCTAGTAGGCTGTTTTTTCTCTTACTTTCTAGGAATATGGCTTTGGAAGGAATCAAACTGAAGATCCAAGGGCATGTTCCTGGCCTGTCCAGCCCACAAATTCAAATTTTAGGTCTGCCTTCTGATTCGCTGGAGCAGGACACACCCAGATTAGGAATGCTGAGCAGGGAGCCTACCGGAAAGAAAATTCACTGGTAAAGGCTCCAATTTTCTTTTCTTTGGGAGTTCATGCTGAAGGAAAGTTACTTGGGAAATGTGTGGTAAAAGCACTAACAGAAGCTGTTAAGAAGGCACTTCCTTTGCTGACCCAAAAGAAACCATTGATCCTATACAGGGAGCTTCAATTTATCTACCCCTATATGTAGAGACCAGGTGAGATCTTTTGCCAGCGATTTCAGATCTTCCAGACAATGATAGAATATCTTGGTAATGCATGACATACTTGGAAGGATACTTCGGAGCTGCCAAGTACGTTGCCAGAAAACAAAGCAGTTCGTGTAACAATGTAAATGATACGTACACCATAGAGCAGACTCCAACATGGGAAAGGCTATAGCTGTTTGTAGGGAAATGTGATTCTAAAATGGATATATGGTTCCTTGAACTCATGAGCAAAGGTTATGCACTAGAATTGACCTACGTACCGAGGAATTTAATTTTTTTTTCATCTCTCAAAGACCCAGGAATCCAAACAAGCACCTTGTTATGATGGACATTGATAGACTCCATGTTATGGAAGCCATTGAACCACAGGAATCTGTTGGACTCTTCCACCCCAGTGTCAGGACAGATGGTTTTAACTGATGGGATGTAGGCAGGATCAATAATGATGACTGGCAGCCAAGAGCACAGGAACCCAGTTTCATTCATGCCTTGCTAGGGGTTGGAAGCAGAATCTAGAGCTATTTTGGCAGCATTCCCCATATAGGGTTAGTTAGGGCTTTTCTTTCTTTTATTTTTCTTTACTGGCCTGATCCTCTCTCCATGACATCCACTCGGTGGGGCCGGGCGGCGCTGCTAGCAGGGGCCTGGGGCGGGCGTGGTCCTTCCCCTTCTCCCTCACCTCAGGAGTAACAGGGCCTTCCCCAGAGGGAGTTGCCGCCTCAGGAGCCGCTCTTCCATTGCTGCCTTTGACAGGCAGGGAGTTGAGGTGCAGCAGAACGCCACTTTCAATTTCCCACTACGCTGTCATTTTCAGCTTCTTGACATGGTGTCGGAAGTGGAAAGTCCACCCGCAGAGACACAGGCTCCCCTGCAGCCTCGGGAGTCTGGATTACCACCGGCAAGGAGCAGCAGATCTGCTCAGGGAGTGCCAAAGCATCCAAATGGGCCTTCCATTTTAACTCCTTCAGGAGTGGAGCTGCAGGGGGTAAGTGCGCCTAAGAGGGCTGGTGTGGGCCCCACACCACACATTCGCCCCAGGGTGGTACCAGAGATGGTCTTGCTCCGGCTTGGGAGGCAGGTGATGGATACTCCCCACCTTTTCTCTACGATAACTGGAGGGGTGGCACCCAGGGAACCCTCCCCTAGTGGTTTAGGGATTTCCTCTGGGATCCTTATCACCGAGGAGACCGGTTTCACTGAAAGGGGATTTGGGGCGGGGGACAGAGAAGGGGGAGAAAAAGCAGGGATAGATACCATTCCATCTCCCAGAATTCTTCTAGGGCCACCTCCTTCCTCCTCTTCACCTTCTTCTTCGTCCCACCATAAGGACAAAAAGATCTGGAGGACGAACAGACCACCACAACCACCACCACAGGGGGTGTAGTAGGCACAGTAAGAAAGGAGATAGAAGGCACCCACACAAGGCCTCCAGGAAGACTCCCTTCCCCCAACTTCCCAGCACATCCAGAAAAGGAGAACAGGGAGCTCTCAGAAGCAGAGACTGATAAAGGGGAAAAGCTGGCAGGGGAGAGGCTTTTTGAGGCAGGTAGCCATGGTAGGCTCCTAGATAAGGTGGTGGTCATTCTCAACACATCATTGCTCCCCCCCTCCCCCGAAACTGAGAGGCCCCTAAGGAGAATGTCAGGGCCTTCCCTAGGGGCATCAGCAGTTCCAGAGCTCCCCCTGACAAAATGTTATGTAGATACCATCTGGGAAGAAAGGAAACAGCCTGCCATGTTTAAGGGGCTGCATAAATACATCAGTAAGTATTGTGCGGTCCCAAAGGTCCAGGAGGAATTTGTGACCCTTCCAAAGGTAGATGCGGGTGCTGCAAACTTGCCTGAATCAGCCACCCCTCCAGCAGAAGGAGAGGGCTTCCCTAACGATCTCCTCGACAGGAAAGTGGAGGTGGCCCATAGAAATAACTATGAGGCTTTGACCATGACTCTTAGGGCTTCGGCCTCCAGCTTCTGCAGGGCAGCCTTCTTGTGTGCCAGCAACTTAGCCCTGCAGGTAGAAGAAAAGAAGCTGAAGTATAGCTTTAAAAAGCTGGCGCTTGCTTCAGTCTATTCCGTCGACGCCACCCTAGATGCTGTCCAACTAAATGCAAGGGTGATGGCAACAAATGTGTTAGCCCGCTATGACAGTGGAGAACCGCAGATCTGTCAAAGTTCAGGAGAACCCAGCTCCCTGCCACAAAACAGTCCAAGTTCCCAGCATGACTGGCAGAGACCTCCCACAGATCAGAGTATTTTAGGGGGGAGGCGTCAGGCCTTCGTTGAAGTATGGTCAAAGGCACCAGGGGACGCCTAGATCAGGGAAACGATCTCTCGTGGTTATGGATACTCAACCTCAAGGGACTCAACAAATGAGTAAGGTACAAGAAGTTCTGGATGGAGACCCTGCGGTCAATCAAGGTGGCCATCAGACCAGGGAACTTCTTAGCATCAATAGACCTTTGGAAGGCCTATCTTCATGTGCCCATAAGGGAGTCACACAGGAGGTTCCTGAGACTTGCCATGGTGGGCAAACACTATCAATTCTGAACTCTCCCATTTGGCCTCATCATCTCCTTGAGTGTTCATGAAGATCCTGGTGGCACTAGTGGTCCATCTTTGAGAACCAGAGAAGTGTACATCTATGCATACTTAGACAACCTCCTGGTGAGGGCGACATCCTGGGATCAAGGTCTATAGGCTCTTCATGCGACAATGAGCTGCTTAGAACCTACGGCTTCCTGATCAATTAGAGAAGAGTCGTCTGTCCCCTGCTGCCTCCATTATTCACCTGGGGGTTCAAATAGACATGATCAGGGACCGGGTGTTCCTTCCTAGCGAGTGACAGGAGAATCTCCTCGCCCTTCTATAGCTTCTTCGTCTGTTTATTCAGACACAGGGAGTGTTCTCCCTCACGGCCAGCAGGAGGCAGCACAGACTTTCGACTGTAGACCTGAAAGTCTGCCTGTGGTCGGACAGAAATGCAGTGACGGTGCTCTACATCCTTCCTTGACTTTTGGCCCTAATAGGGGCCTAATTAAGCACCTTGCCTCTTCAGAAGGAACTTCTCCCTTCCCCTCCAGTGGTTTCGGGCGCCAATGACTACAGCGGCGCCCCGTGCCAACATAACAGCCCCCCAGTACCGACCTCAGGGCAGAGCAGGTGCGAGGGTTGGCCCCAAGGGGTACGCCCTTTGCGGGGGAACCTGCCGGCATGGCTGAAATGGCAAAAACCCGCCAAGCTGCAGCCCGCCAGGCTGCAGCCCACAACGCAAGAAACAAAAGTGAAACCACGGTGGCAGCTGCCACCCAGAAGGCAATCCACATCGAGGCCTGCTCCCAGGAAGAGGAGAGAGACTTCCACAGATCAGGGGACAAAGAGAAGGAGGCCACTTCCGTCTCCAAACGAACAATAAGCGGGGCCCCATCCCAGAACCCCTAGATGCCCTGCATCATGTCATGCAGGCTCTAGCCAGAATTGAGGGGAATCAGACCAGAAACCTCCAACCCAGCAGGCAGGCACACCACCCCAGGTGGCTAGTCCCCCCCCAAATCCTTTAAAGGGGCATCTAAACCTGCAGGAAAAGGGAAGCACACACACACACAGCCAGAAATCCTGCAATGCCTCACAAAAACCATCAGAGAGGGATCTTATTCGCTCCTCCTCCAAAGCAAAGGAACTGACCATGGAGCTCATGGAGGAGGGCGAGCTTCACCCTGATGAAGACTTTGACCGTAGTCCTCCACCCCAATTAAAGAGGAGGGAAAAGATCATTCCCAGTAGCACCCTACACGGGCACGGGGGAGCCTCTACGGAGGACTCCGATCATGTCTCTCAGGACAGTTCCTCTCAGCCCTCCAAGCAGGATTCTCCCGACCTGGAGGAGATCCTAACGAGAGGCCCTAAAGAATTGGGCAGAGAACATCCATCTGACCAGGGCCCTAAAATTAAGAGGGTGGAAAGAGTTCTCAGGATCACCCCTAAGTCCCCAAAGAGGAGGGAAAAGATCATACACAGGCATGGGGGAGCCTCTACGGAGGACTCCGATCATGTCTCTCAGGACAGCTCCTCTCATTCCTCTCAGCCCTCCAAGCAGGATTCCCCCGACCTGGAGGAGATCCTAACGAGAGGCCCCTAAAGAATTGGGCTGAGAACGTCGGTCTGACCAGGGCCCTAAAATAATTGAGGGTGGAGAGAGTTCTCAGGATCACCCCTAAGTCCCAAAAGAAAGAGGATTTATATTCCTCGTCAGAGGAGGACGACTCTGACAGGGACAATATCCCCCGCCTATCTAATAGAGCATGTGGCGTCACCTTGGATAGGGCCTTCAAAAAGCTCATTAGAGCTCAGTGGAAAAATCCCAGTAGATCTTCTAAGATATCCAGGGCACAACAAGCACTGCATGGTTTTAACAAATACAGTGATCCTATCTTCAAAGTATCCCAGGCTGATGCAGTGGCTGCATCCCTTGCACGTCAGTCCATTTACCAGCAGAAGGGGACATTTCCCCTAAAGATGCCATGGACAAGGGGGTGGAAATTGGTCTCAGAAAAAGTTACAAGGCTCTGGCTAACACTCTACTTGTCTATTAAAGTGGCCTTTCTCATTGCTATTATATCAGCCAGGAGGGTATCAGAGTTGGGGGCTCTTTCTCTGGACCCTGCCCTTTGTACCTTTCGCAAGGGATCAGTCATTCTACACCTGGACCCTTCCTTCGTTCCCAAGGTTAATTCTAGTTTTCACCTGGGCCAAGCGATAAAACGTCCGTCCTTTTGCCCTCGCCCCCAGCACCACTTGGAAAAGCTGAGATATACGCTCGACTTTCGTTGGGCGCTCAAGATCTACCTGACTCACACCGAGTCCTTTAGATGGACTTCATCCCTCCCTCCGCTCGAGGGGGGAGAGGGCTTCTAAAGCAGTGATCTCCAGGTGGATCTCATCCTGCATGATGGATGCTTACAGAGCAGCTGGCCTTTTACCACCAACGAAGGTTTTAGCCCACTCGACAAGGGGTGCTGCATCAAATTGGGCTTTCAGGGCGAGGGCTTTCCTTGGTGAAATTTGTAGGGCGTCCACTTGGAAGAGCCCCCACACTTTCACCAAACATTATAAAATTGACCTTCAGAACTCCGCTGAAGCCGTGTTCGGCAGGCGGGTTCTTCAGGGGGTCCTGGATTAGTCAGTTTTCCTGTTTTTGCAGTTTGGGGAGTGCAGGTCTGGTTGCCGACCAATCTTCCCTCCCTGTTCTTTTTAGGGCTACTGCTCTGTTACCTCCCTGTGTCCAAATAAATGGACAAAGAAGCTATAGAAAGGACAGTTGGGTCACTTACCTTGGGAATTGTCCTTCTGTAGCTTCTGAGGAAGGTTATTTGGCCCTCCCGTGGGTCTTGATGTTTGGTTGGCAACTACCCTAGTTTCTGTCAGAGGCGCTCAGCAGCATGAGTGCAGGAGCAGAAGTGGCGAATGGAGGGTGAGAGCCAGGGTCAGGGAGCAATGGGAGTCTAGGGTAGAGGACAGAGAAGCATTGAAGGCAGAGACAGCAGCGTCAGGCGAGGAGGCGGAAGAGAAAGATGAGAAAAGGGAGGAAAGTTCAAGGAATTAATGGTTTGAAAGTCATGGAAGGAGAGAGGGCATGGGGGAGGAGTGGGAGATATGGAATGTGGCAAAATGGTGGTCAGATGGGAAGGGCATCAAAAGAGTTTCAGGATAGTCACTGGTTTGCGAATTGTTTTAACCAGTTTAGTGGATTTTTAGTGTCTGGTTTTGATTGGTTTTAGTGTCAGGCGAGGTTAGTTCTGGAAGTTATAATCTGGAGATGAAGAGAATGGCATGGTACCCTGTACAGACTAAGTGGATCTTAAATTGAGCTTGCCTGCTGTTGGATGAAGAGGGCATCTCACAGAGTCAGACTGCTGCTAAGAAAGACAGTTCACAGATAAAGAACCTAATTTTCTTTTCCATTTACAAAAGACTTTTAAAAATTAGATTCAGTTTTAACCTCTAGGTGGCAGCACTAGATACTCTTTTCCTTTTGTTTCTTCAAATCCCTAATGAGTTAAGGTGAAAGCAGATTAACATTTTGACTTGCATAGCTCCCACATAAATCTGGAGTACTTTTTACAGTAACTCTCATTTTTAATAACAATTGTAAAAAGTCTACAAAATAAGTAAATGTAATTATCCTATAAACTGAAGCTCTTTCCGTTTTGTTCTGCTTTGCTATGTACACTATTACCTTGCTGTGGAAAAATTTCTATTTCACAAAGTCACATGCAAAATATTTAACTTCAGGATTTTAGTAACTTATTATTTTGTGCGGACTAATCATTGAGTGCTTAAAAACTTAAATAACTTCCAGGCTCTCTTTTGTTGTATTTTATTCTGAGGCACAATACTAAATTTCCTTAAATTTATCATTATTAATTAAATATGAGGAATTTTCTTTTGTAAGATTATGAAAGTATTCTTAGTCCTCTTGACTTATTAGTCAAAAAGTTAATAATAGAATTGTATGTATCAGTAAAATGCATATCCCAGTAGATCTGAAATAATAAGCCAGTCTATTTGGTTTCTCAGCTTCACAGAAATAAGAGCTGGAAGCAGAAATTCATTTAATAAAATTCTTAGAGCTTTTGATTTTCAAATATGTATTTCAGAAGGAAAAGGCCAGCTTTTCTAAGTATCAGGTGTTCATCACTATGACTTTATTTGGAGGAGGATGTAGCTTGGTGTGCCACAACTGATTGTGAACCAAGTAACGATTCATTAAAAGAAATAATCGAGGTACCCTAACAGAAAAATTATTGGTCCAGGCGTGTGCCTTGATTTTAGTGGAATTATTCTCTTACTTAAAGTTGTGTATGTGCTTGAAATGAAATACATTGCTGAATAGGGAATTTCTTTGTCTTATCGACAAACAAAATAGCTATAGCTAATAAAACTGCAGAGAATACTTCTGTATTCTCAATAATTCAGACAGAATTCTTACCTGTGGCTTTTCCACTTCTCCCCTACTTTTTTTGAACAATCATAATACTTTACTAAAATATAGACTTCACATAGACAAAATCTGATATACTAAAATTTATATTAAGTGATTAGTGTTAATTGGATGCAGTGAAAGTCATTCTTCCCTTGAGACAAAAATATCAATAAATTCCAGTTTAGAATCTCTAAAGCAAGTGCTACATTTCCATAACTACAAGAGATCATTTTCATACATGTGCCCTAGCACCCATAATTATTTTTACACATACATTGACATTTGTGTTTAGTTTTTTTTATTTTGACAAAACATTGCATTGAAATTTATTATTAAAAGCTTGTTAGGAGGACAGATAACTTTTAAATAAAACTTTTATGTAGCACTTTCTGATAAATACATATACTTGGGAGTTTAATTTCAAAAACATACTTTTTTGGAGGAATTGAATACCATGGAATCAGTGACAGTTGTGTTACTGTTGCTAACAAACAAAAATATTAAGTATTAATCTATTTTATATGCATTTTATTTCAAGAAAAAAAGGGGTAACTATTCTAAATGCTGGAATGGGTTTTTAGTTGAAATTAATTATATAGGTTAAACATTTACAGTAGAGTACTTCTTTCCCTTCAATTAGACCCATGTTTTGTTGTTAGAAAATTAATTGATTTAAAAATAATTTTAAAGATACTAAAATCTTAATAGATAATCTTTATTCGTGATATTCAGGTAACTTAATTCTTAAACATGGATGCCTAATTAAATTGGATTCTGTGCCAAGATGGTCCGTGAATCGTCTGAATAGTCTAAATACCCACACATGCAGTGAGCATATATAATATATATATATCAGTTCTTTAACTTAAGAATTGCTAATGCCTCTCCATCATCCTTGTAAACCATGGGTAAGTTATTGTACTTTACATGTACATAAATAACTTCAAATGACTCACTTTGCTCTTATTTTTCTATAAAACTTTCAATTTATTAAGTAACACTTCTGAAAAAAAATATTCTCACAAGAGCCTTGTCTTTTACAATAAACATCAACCCTACTTCCTTGAAGTTTTGTGGTGTCTGCAATAAAATATAACAAGGACACCTACACCAGTAAAGGTGATGATTCTGATTAAATAGATTCCGTGGATCTAATGAACAACCTTTTACTTTAAAATATTTAACCTGCTGCCAAAAATATAACAGAAACATGCAATGTACTGAGTTTACTAATGGTGCTAGAAAAAACTTTCTGCTTTGCTTTTTTACTATTCATCATATTTACTATCTTTTATTGTATATTTATTTGTTTAAATTACTGGTTTCTGGCAACCCAAAAAAAAGCATTTTGTCTCCAACCTTGTTTTTTAAATACTGCTGTTGAATTTTAACCACTGCATTAGATTGAAACCTACATGCTGTTAACCACTGAGCCAAAATGAAATCGACCACTACATTGAAAACAGAGTTGGCAGTTGTGTATGGACTTGAAGGAGTTGGTAATAGCAGTGCACCCGTGTTTCTTTAATGGGGTTTTTATTCTCTGTTTTCAGTTTTAATGGTGCCATTTTGATTTAAAGACTGTTTCTTAATAACGATGCACATTTTATTGAAAAATTTTCAATGCAACTTAAAAAGAAAATAACAATAAAACCATTTGCTAGGAGTGGTGTCTTCATAAACAAAATGTTCTGTTGTGTACTCCCATGATGGATAATGCAGTGTGCTTGTTTTATTTATAAAGCAATCTCATGCAAAAAGAGAAGTAATTTCTTCATGTTACGTGAGCCTTCTTCTTAGGTTAAAAATTGTGAAATGTATTTATATTTTTTAAGGCAATCTATTTCTGGGGATAGATCTTTACTTTCTGAATATATGTTTTGTAGCTTCTTCTTGAAACTGTTGTTCTAAATCTTAAAGGGGGTGGGAGGACAAGCCTATCTGAATCGCTTACATTGCTCTTGGAATTTTTATTTCTTATTAATAGGGCTGGATCCCTCCCAATTCAAAGTCCAGCAACATTATCATAAAGATGAGGAGAATGATGCCTTGCTTGGTGGCCCAGCTCAGCTCACTGATGAAGAGAAATATAGGGACTGTGAAAGATTCAAGTTTGCCTGCCCAAAATGTGGAACAGAGAATATTTATGACAATGTCTTTGATGGTTCGGTTAGTTTTTTTATTCTTTATTTCTGTGTTTAGGAGCTTCTTCTACAAAAAGGTCTTTTATTATTTATATTTTTTTTTACATTCATTAAAATCTACAGCAGAAGAAAACATAATTTGGGTCCTGTTACTGATAATTTTTATTCAGACTTAACTGTTCATATTATATGTCAGTGCTGAGCCCTCAGCCTTCCATACATTTCAGCATAGGATATGTTCCTGGGAAACATTCGCCATGTTCTTTGACTTCTTTACACTGTCTGCCTCAGAGAACAAAAATGGTATTAAATATTTTATTTTTAATATTTATCTTGATTCCTTTCAACTTGCAACTTTCCAGTTAAGTCTGTGCAATGACATTTTCTTACTCTAAATCAAATTAATTGGAACAAAGCATTTTTTGAAAGTTTTTGTTTGTCTTTTTACATCCCACTTCCCTTCTCTATAAAAGGTTTTTCTGTGTTATCTTTCCTGCTGTCTTTGTACATCAGAAATAAAGTCATAGGGGTACATTCCTGTCAAGAAGTGCTGCCAAAAATGTATCTGTGACCTTAGATCAGAACTTGAAATAGAGCCAACTATTTAACTCTGTTGCAATGTTGTATATGTACTGGTCATTGGCAAATTAACAGTCTACAGAGTAGTGAAAACCTTGAAAGTTTAAAGCAAATAAATCCGTTATCTAAATTAAAAGTAATTATTTTAAGTTAATTTGGACAAACAGCAGATGTTTTACGTATTTATCAAAACAAAGCAGTCATTGGAAGCAAGTGAGAGGAAAAGACAGACACAGATCAGCAATACTTTGTAAAACCTTGACTTTTGCTTCATTACAGCTGTAAATAAGATAGTTAATTGCATGGGGGTTTGACAACTTACAGATGGGCTAACAGTAAGAAGAGCGGATGTCAAACTCTAAAATTTCTTCCACCTGGAATTGCATAGAATTGTGGGAGGGGGGAGTAGCCAGTTTGGGCAATGCTAGCAAACTGTTTACCATCACACAGATATGCAAGTTTTTCTTTATAATAAGAATTTCACTGTCTTGATTTTGGCTATTTGTCTTTAGGAATCTGAAAATTAAATTTCACTTGTGTATCAAGACTTACATTTTTGTTTTAATATGACAGTTAAGTTACAAGTCCCTGTTCGTACTATGTGAGATGATGTAAACCTTTGAAAAATAAGCCTGAAACAAAGAAGATAGTGAAGTATATCTGTTGGTATTGCTCCTTTTGATTTTTATACTTATAGACTGATGATGGTGTCCTTAACAAAAAGTAATCAGTTTTGCCTGTTCAGAGAGATTGATTTTTGACATAGATTTTGCTAGTTTACTTTTATTCAACATCATTCATGAGTCATAATCTGTAATAGAAGTTATTTGGTAAATTAAGCCAATAACCTTTGCAAAAGGAGTCTTTAGGGATGACGAGGTCACCTATAATGGAATGGGCTGAAGGAAGACCCTGGGAAATTATGTTAAGGGTAGGCTTCACAATGTTTGTGTCTCTGTATTCAGATTGCATGAGGAAAACAAGGAAGTCATTTAAAATCTTTTTATTTTGAATCTTCAGGGATCCCGTATTGAACCAAGCTTGCAACAGTGCAGCAAGGAAGAATGTGGTGTGTCCCCCCTCGAGTATCTGATTCAACTGAGCAACAAACTCAACTTGGATATTAGACGTTTCATAAAAAAATATTATAGTGTGAGTATTCAGAAAAGGTTTATTTTTAAATTAGTTATTTGTTCTGTAATGGGCATGTTTGTTCCTCTGTCCCCCACGTCCTTACTCCACATAATGTGACAAGAGTTTGTTTAGTTTGCAAAATACTGTACTTAGATGCAACAACTTGGGCCCATAACTAGAATGGTATATTTTCTTATGAAAATAGATTGATGTTACATTAAAACTTCTTATCATTTATAAGTTCGAATATGGTGTAACTTGTATGATCTGCAAAATTAGACTACGTTACACTTTGTGTCAACCATATTGCAGACAATATAGCTTTGTGTTGAAAACTTTCTTCAAGAATCAGTGGTGTAGTGACTTACATGTGGTGTTGAATTGAAAAATGTCTATTTCTTAGGAAACTGCAAATATTAAATTTTATTTTATTTCAAACATGGTTCAGGATAATTTGCTCAGCAAACATCTCATTGTAAGCTCTCGGGCAGGGACCGTGTCTATCTTGTTTTTTGTAAAGCAGGTACGTCACTGGAGCTATATAAATGCTTATTATAATAATAATATAATATGAGAAAATAGGCCTGGTCCTAGAATACTATCCTGAAGCCCAATGCATTGAAGAGCTGATGCTTTCTAGACCAGTTTTTTAAAAGTTTTTTTATATGCAGGCATTTTGAATCCAGACACACAAATACTCAAATGTAATTGTTCCGGTATTGTTTAGTTTCTAGGAGCATCATGACAAAAGCTATAGAACGTTGAAATATTACTGTTGATTCTTTTTGTTTTCCAAAGTACAGGGTGGTAATAATTAGGATTCAGTAGTTCCTTTGTCTTTCTTAAAATTGGCCATGACCACTTTTTAGGTTCTAAGTGTCAGTGTATCAAGTTACCTGGGGAGGAGTATTGTTTCACTTTTGAAATTTTTGTAGACGAACTTAATACACACTTAAGCTTTAGCTGTCCATAAATCTTATCTGTTTGTTAAATCGAGGAACCTTTCCTTTCTGATAGTAAGGTAAAAGCTCTTAAAATAGATCATGAGGATGGATTGGGGCAGAGGCATTAATAATGTTTCTGTGAAGTGATAAAACATTCTTTTGATATTTATGCTTTTAATTAGAATAAGTATGTATATATTTGCAGCTGTAATACAAAACAGGATGAATGCCAACAAGCTGGCACGTTTTTTTATCTTTGATGTTTTCAAGCTAGAAATATTTCACAAAGAGATCTTTCAGCTATGCACGAACTTTGAGCCCAAATTTTCATAAGCTTTGAGAGACCAACTTAGGACTTCATTTTCAGAATTGTTCACTCTAATTGAGAAGCTTGAGGTGCTCCTCAACTCTGCAAGTAAGCCCTGTTTTACCAACCGAGTTGAGGCTTGTTTCTGAAAACTTGGGCCTGTACACCCTTATTGTGTTTATATAACTACAAAGAATACTTTCAGAGAGGTACTGTGGTGGTTTTGTTCTGACTGTCCTAGTAATTTTAATTTGTTCCTTTTATTTAAGTGTAGTACATCATTTCAGTATACCTAGCACGCCACTACATATATGTGATTATTTTAGAATGCCAAACTTTGAAAATAATGCTGTTGCTGTGAAAGAACAGTTTTGCAACAAGATAGATATGTTAGTCAATGTAACTTTACCTATTTTATTATCACTAACACCGAAAACAGAATTTAAGAAATAATCCAAGGTCTGTCTTTGGTAATTCTCTGCCTGTATTGCATAATCTAGGCAGATCACAAATTAATTATGGAGGGGGGGGGATTTATGTAAGCACAGTATACTTACTTTATAAGTATACTCTTTAGCATTACAAACTATGAAGTCCTAATGTTCCAAGGAGCTTTGCTTCAGAAGATGTCCATGCTCCCGTAGACACCTATTAAAATTTGCCTATTAATGGATGATGACATACTTTACATAACAATTTGAATTTGTTGGTTCTTTTTTTGTAACTTTAATTAATTACCCAAAATCCATTCATTGCTTATTGAAACATGGGGGAAGGCCCTGGTTGCCTCCAGTAATAAAAGTAATGTGAAATTTAGCAGCTATTTATTTGTTTTATATTTGTCATCCCTGATTTTTGCCTGTGAACTGATGGTGGTGTTGGAACTCTTCTTTTAATTAAAAAAAAATAAAAATTGTCCTCCAAACTTATACCTCCATGCTTGTATGATTAGAAAACCCTATTTACAACTAGAGCCTAGCACTATTTAGATACGTTTGATCTTACTTGCTTCTTTTACAAGTCAGCATTGGTTGCTCCTCACAATGAAGTTTAAGTCATTGGCAGAGTACTTTGACAGGCAATGTTATGCCAGACTGTTTTAGGAATGCCCTTGATTTAACCTTAACTAGCAGAAGCTTGATTTTAAAAAGTCTGTTTCTCAAAATGGATGTGCAAATAACATAATTATTACATCACATAATGTAATTTTACATGTTTTATGCCAAGGCAGTATTCTAATGCTTGCACCTTTTGTTATGAAAGTGTGATCTGATATTCTTTTCTGGATTTGATGCATTTAAATTATTATACTTAACAGAAGTGTTACGCACATTTCTAGCACTTAATTGGCTAGAAAATGTCACATGCACAGGATGTCTGGTAATGAGCATGTTCAACAAGGCAGATTACCTTCAAGTTAAGGGGAAAGCAAGTATTACACCACCCTCTCCATATTTCACAATAGACCAAGTCATACATAATTCAAAACAAAGTGCTAATGTTTTAATGCTGCAAAGCTAATTGCAATATTCACTACATTTTAACCTTTTTAATGTTTTATTCCATACAACAATGTAGGCATGGTTGACTTAATAAGACAATTGCTGTGAACTTACATATATCTATTGGTAGTAATGTGCCATTGAAAGTTCAGAATGCTGCACCAATAATTTAATCAACCTATCTGAAGTTAAAGATAAAAGTGGTGTGCTTGGTTTCCAGAAGATTGAGTAATGTGCCGCAAGACCTGATTTTCCAATATGACAATATTTTTACTTTGTCCGGAGTGGTTTGTTATATGTATGTGTCTGTCTTTAACTAGACAGAAAAACTTACTGTGATCCAATTACTATGGAGAGAGATGTTCTGTGAACTCCTGTTTTGTCTACCATGAAATACTTGTCATTATGGAATTACAGAGTTGAGTTTTCAAATGCAACAATTGGGCTAAAGAGAATATATGTTACGATTATGATAAAATAATAATCAAAGGGAATATAATCTTGGTTAGAAACCATATTGGTAAGTCAAGAAACAAATTTACAAAGTACTTTTGTAAATCTTGAAAACTCTGCGCTTGTGGATTGGTTGGCCAGTCATACCTGGAGAGGGAGTGAAATGCATTATAAGCAAACAACGGCTCCAGTTCTTGTTGTTTTGTTCATTTTGTGTGGTAGCTATTATCATTATGTATAAAATATGCACATATTAGAGAAATAAATGTACATGTCTCTGTGCATACATATATCTCTATGTGTATATATTGGGGGGGGGGGAGGGTGTACACAAACACATGTGGATATAACTCTTTTTAACCCTGAAGACGCAGTAAGCAATATTTCTTAAGGTTTTAATCATTTTCTAGAGCTGGAGCCAAAACTTCTTACTAGTAACACACCCACTCTTTCTTTCATTCAAGTACCTTAAGTCCAGCCTTATAAATTCATCTTGAAATTAATCTGTTTAGTTGCCCCATTTTGCCATTACACTGATTAAAAATCCTAAAAAAGTACATTGTGCTTGCTATAAAATGTTATCTCCCATATAATCCCCTTATAGTGTCCCGTATTTTAACAAATGCATTCATCTTTTTATGAACTTATGTTCCTTTGTTCCTGAATGTAATGTGTGTGTTCTGCTTAAACACCTAAAATGTTGGGGTTTCAATAAACATATTTCTGTTTATTCCTGCAGTTATAAAATCCTTAATATTAATACCAGATACCAATCTTGGTCAGCTGAAGTAATTATATGTATCTGCAAATACATTAAGCATTTTAAAAAGATGACATCCAAAGACCTTAGTTTTTCTTTCTGAAGAAGCATTATTCTTTTGGAAGATTGATCTAGCTTTTTAAAAAATCTGTTGCTGAAGAGCAAATAGACAAAAAGAGAGAGAAACACTAGCTAATCTAAATTGGGAAATGAAGAGGGCTTTTTTAAGCATGAAAATTTCATCATCTTGTCAGCTGGCAGAATGCCTGCTGTGTGGATTCACAAAGGCTAAGAATTACACTTTCATGAAATTTTCTTCACTAACTGCCCTGGTTAATTTGAAAGATAACCCACTGTTCTAATTCATTCCTCAATTGGGCGGTGCAGGTTTTATCTTTTGATCTGACAAAGCATTTGTGTTAATCGTTTTGGCCCTCTATGAGACACTCTTGGGATTGTGCTTTTACAATAAATGTGTCTGTGATAGCTCTTTAGTCTATTATACTTACAATAGATCCATAGAACTGGTAATTAATTCTGTACTGCTTTTGAAATGAGAAGAATAGGTGTAGCTCTGTCAAGTGCTGCTGGGAAGTTTGTTTAGCTGTGTCGTTTTTGAAGTGTTACCCTCGGCCATCAGTGAAACATCCAGTGCTGGAGATAGGCTGGGACTGAAATACATGGACATAAGTAGATGAACTGACCCCACTATAGTAGAATCACTTAGCTCATGGTATCCACTTTAATAAGAAAAGTTTGTAATTTTGAAATATTAAAAGATAACTTTGGGCATAAGTCATAGCCAAGCCATTATATTTGTTGAAAAGAAAACACAGCCACATAGCCTAATCCATATCCATAACAAAAATGCAGATGCTAATAGTTGTGATTAGCACTTCTAATACCAATGTTATCACATTACCTTACAATGCCATATCTTTTTATTAATGTGTGTAAAACAAAGAGGTTTTGAGATCCCTGAACTGGTAGATGGTACTAAGCAAGCCTGTATGATAGCATATTTATTTCACAACCCCATTCTAGGATTTGAACACGAGACCACTATACCACAGAGGAAAGTGAGTTGGAAGGCTATTGAGCACTGCTAAATAACTTTGTACTGTTCCGCTGCGAAAATTCAGTGTTCAATAGCCCTCAAAATTTCTCATTTCTTACCTGTGGTGGGGTGGTCTACTGCTTGTGCATTAGGTCACAGCATAAAGCATGTATGTACACTAGTTCATAAGCTCTCTTAAAGGATTTTTTTTTGCTGTTGCTTTTTTGGTTGTTGTATATTTTATATGTTTTAAAAGGTCAAAGTGGTTTTTAAACTGTATTAGAGGTTACGAAGAGCTTACAGACTGGGTTAACAATGTTCACATACAGCACAAAGAGAATGGGTCTAGATGTGAATCTCATCTCTCTCACTGCAGTTAGGTGTATTGTCAACAAGCCACTGGTGTACACCACATTAGTAGGTAAAAGTATGATTGTAAGGGATATGATGACTGTTCTGTAATAACTTTCCAAGGATTCATCTATTTTGATATACTGTTTTTTAAACACTAGTCACCTTAGGTATATGTAGGCATTTGCTAATGAATACATGAGACCATAAAACAGAAGGAATTAGAGGTCATTTGGGAAGGAAAAATATGGAATGAACTGCTTGAAGAGGTTCTCCTGTAGTAGAATTAATGATTGCAATAGGATAGCTTTGTGAACCCTTTCAAAAGTTGAAGTACAATATTGTAGTTTCATAGGTAAAGAAACTAGAAGTGAAGAGAAGTCACTAAAACTAGGAAGTTTCTGACACAAAATACAGAGGAAAGGTAAGCATCAAATACAGTAACACTTCAGACTTCATAAATACTTAAGAATGAAAAGAATATCTTCTGACACATTATCAAGTCATTGTTTATTTATTTATACAATTTATGATGCTATCATAGCATCTGTGAAGTCTCGTCCTGCAGAGCTGTTCTGAGTGGTTAATCTGTTTCCACCGTGAACTTGAGTCATCTGTTGCCCACTGTGACATTTTTCTTAATTTCTTTGGAGAAAAAATTGCTCATTCACCACGTTATGTCCATTGCTAGCTGGTGTGGTTAACGCCTCCCTTAAGGAGGACAGAGTGCCGGTCTGCCTCAAGGAGGCAGTGTTGTGACCTCTGCTCAAGAAACCATCATTGGATGTTGACTTCCTAGCCCACTATCAGCCAGTCTCTAACCTTCCCATTTTAGGGAAGGTTATTGAACGGTGGTGGCTCAGCAGCTTCATGGGCATCTGGACCGTGCCAGTTTTCTGGATCCCTCGCAGTCTGGGTTTTGGCACTGAGACTACGCTTGTGGTTGATGACCTCTGCTGTGAGTTGGACCAGGGTCGATCGACCCTGTTGATTCTGTTAGATCTGTCAGCTGCATTTCATACCGTTGACCACGAGATGTTGGTGACCCGCTTGCGGGACCGAGCCAGGTTGGACGGGACTGTTCTTGAATGATTCCGCTTCTTCCTGGCCGGGAGAACTCAGCGTGTGGTGCTGGAAGATTGTACATCATCTCCCTGGGACCTCATGTGTGGAGTCCCACAAGGTTCTATTCTGTCCCTTCTTCTGTTCAACGTGCACATGCAGCCTTTGGACGAGACCGTCAGAGGGTTTGGTGTGTGGTGCGATCAGTATGATGATGACACCCAATGCTACCCCTCCTTTTCAACTGACCCAGGCCCAGCAGTCTCAGTGTTTACCTAATGTTTGATGGCTGTGGGGGACTGGATGAGGGTAAGCCATCTGAAGCTGAATCCTGACAAGATGGAGGTGATGCTGGTGGGAGAACCTGAGGGAGTGGTGACACCTGTTATGGATGGCGTCTGTCCTCCGTTAGTCCCTGAGGTTCGTAGTCTGAGGGTGCTCCTTGACTCTCCACTCCGCCTGGATGTCCGGGTGGTGGCTGTGGCGAAGGGCGCATTTCATCAATTACATTTGGTGCAACGACTTCCACCGTATGTCTCAGATGCTGATCTAACCACCATCCCCATGCTTTTATCACATCAAGGCTGAACTATTGCAACGTGCTCTATGTGGGGTTACCCTTGGTGAAGGTCAGGAGACTGCAGCTGGTGCAGAATGCAGTGTCTCCTTATGGGGACAGGTCACTGCGAGCACATCACACCAGTACTTCGTTCTTTGCACTGGCTGGGCCCGATTCAAGGTGTTGGTTTTAACCCTTTAAAGCCCAAAATGACCTGGGTCCCAACTAACTGCAGGATTGCCTCACCCCACTCCACCCCCGAGTCCTGGATCGCATCCTGCGGTCAGCTGGGGGTGCCTGCCTCGCAGTCCCCCAGGTATCTCGGGTGACAACGATGAGGACGGCGTTCTCAGTGGCTGCACCACGACTATGGAACTCCCTCCCAATGGAGGTCCGCTTGGCCACAGACCTTCCTTCTAAAGACAGCGTAAGACCTGTTCCACCAGGCTTTTGGCGAGGGTGATGGGTGGGGGGCTGGAAAGCTCCACCTTGGCGTATGTTTTGTTACTGATTTTATATTATTTTGTTTATTGATGTATTATTTATGCTTGTTTTTATATTATTTTAATATGTTGTGAGCCACCCTGGGCTGATGTAGCAGGAGGGGGTGGCCAAGAAATGGAAATAAATAAACTTGGGTGCTGCTACTTCATCTCCAGGGTCAGAGTTTGGGGTTATAGACGCTCAGCCTTGTCCTGTTTGTTTGGATCAGTTTCAGTTAGTGTCACGTGCTGATGCAGGGGATGTGCTTGGAGCGATGCGGGCAACCAGTTGTGAATTAGATCCTTGCCGGAGAAAGCCATCTTGGAGACATTGGGGCCATTGTTGGCAGGGGTTGTCAATAGCTCCCTCTGGGAGGGTAGGTTGTTAGACACCCGTAAAACTGCGGTGGTCCATCACCTACTCAAGAAACCATCTTTGAACACTGACTTCCTGGCCAGCTATTGTCCTCACCTGTCTCTAATAATACTTTATTAGGGAAGGTTATTGAACGGGTGGTTGCCCAGCACTCATGTTGATGCTATCTGTTTCCTGGACCCATTTCAGTCAGGTATTCATCTGGAGTATAGCATGTAGACTGCACTTGTGACCTTGATTGACTCCGCTTGGAGATTGACAAAGGCGATTATACCTTGTTACAAAGGGAATTGTACCTTGTTAGACCTTTCAGCAGCCTTTGTTACGGTTGATCATGAGGTGGTGTTGACATGACTGTGGGACTTGTCAGATGTGTGTGGGACTTTCCTTAGTGGTTCCGTTCATTCCTGTCAGGGAGGATCAGCAGGTGGTGATGGGAGATAGCTTATCTTGCCCTCGGGACCTCCCCCTGTGGTGTCCCGCAGGGTTCCATCTTGTCTCCCCTCTTGTTCAATGTGTATCTGAGGCTGTTGGGTGAGATCATCTGGAGGTTTGGGGAAAAGTGCCATCAGTATGCTGATGACACGCAGCTTTGCCTCTCTCTTTCACCTGACCAAGGTCCTGCAGTCTCGGTGCTTACCCAGTGTGCCTGGCTGGTGTTGGGGATTGGATGGCGGTGAGCTGATTGAAGCTGAATCTGGACAAGACTGAGTGATTCAGATGGTTGGCCGACCTTGTGACTTGGAGGGGATTGGGACTTCTGTTTTCATTAATGGTGTCAGGCCCCCTCTGGTTACTCAGGTTCACAGCCTCGGAGTGCTTCTAAACTCCTTGCTGTGCCTGGAAGATAATGATGAGGTGGTGGCCAGGAGTGTTTTTCACCAACTCCCATCTGGTGAGGAGACTGCGGCCCTTTCTTTCTGATTCAGATTTGGCCACCATCATCCATGCCTTCATAATCTCATGGCTAGATTACTGCAATGTGCTCTACGTGGGGCTGTCCTTGGTAACTGGAAGTTGTAGCTGGTGCAGAATGTGGTGGCCTGGCTCCTTTCTGGGTCAGGTCACCGTGAGCACATTATGTCTGTGCTTTACAGTCTGCACTGCCTACCTCTAGGTTTCCAGGCATAATTCAAGATGCTGATTTTGTCCTTTAAAACCCTAAACAGCCTGGGTCCCACATACTTGAAGGAGCGCTTTTTCTACCATGCTCCACCACGACTTTTGCGGCCGGTCAGGAGTGCGCTCTAATGGGTTCCACCTACCAGTCTTGTTCCTATGACAAGGGCCCGCAGAGAGGCATTCTCGGTTTCTGCCCCAATATTGTGGAATTCCCTTCCCCCAGAGGTCCATCAGAGCCCGAGCATATTCCAGAGGCTGTGTAAAACCTTTCTTCTTGGCAAAGCGTTTGGCAGGTGGGGGTTGGGGTGGGTGGGTATAGTGGTGAGCGTAGAATTTTTAAAGGGAATTTAATGTATTTTAATGTGTATTGTGTGTTAATATTGCAAGCCGCCCTGAGTCTTTGGGAAGGGTGGTGTTAAAATTGGAATGAATAAATAAATAATTTTCTCTACTACCAGTACCACCACAGTGCTTTAAATAGAAATCAGAAAGTCTGGATTCCATAGGAAACTCAGAATTATTGTGTTTAACCTCTGGCTAGTGTAGTTCACTATTTTGTATTTGAGAATAGACAGCTCTGTCTGCTTTCTGACATTAAATGGGAGGGGTGGAAACTTGTGCAGTTGCGACCATGCACAATTGTGAGAATGCACTAATCCCTTTTAACATGTGAGAACACTCGTGCATTACCGGGTCCCCAAAAGTAGCCTTTACAAGGACACTTGTTCTTGCGTGATAAAAGGGGATTAGTGCATTCTCACAGGTGTTACTCTCTGCAATTACAGAGCTTTAGTCGCAATTGCGCACGTTCCTGCCCCTCCCATGAAACGTTAGAAAGTAGCCTCATTGTTTTAGCTGAGGTGGAAGACCCCTGCAATAGAAAATATTGGAAATTTGTATCTGTATAAAAGTCAAAAAGATACTTACAGAAAGTGGAAGAAAGGGCAAGTATGTAAGGATGCCTACAAAAATACAGAATGAACGTGAAGGAACAAAATCAGGAAGACAAAAGCACAAAATGGGTTGCAACTGGGAAACGATGTTCAGGACAACAAAAAGGGATTCTACAAATATGTCAGAGTTAGAAGACAGACCAAGGGAACTGCAGATCCACTATTTAGTGAAAACGGTGAATGACTGCTCAGTGGCTGCAACATAGGCTATACTGTGTATGAAATTCTGCAGTACTTCTGAAGGTTACTGAAATAGGTCCATTACTATTTTATCTATGAGATGCTTTATGGAGCGATAAAGATCCTTGGACTCCTGACGAAGGATTTTCACTAGGACTGAACCGAATAGTACTTACGAGTATTCAGACCAATTTCCAAAGTTCCCAGTAGTCAGCCTGGGTACTCGGAGGCATGTCAGCACTCTTTCCGAAGCTCCAGACTTTGGAGGCCAAAGTCCGGAACATCAGATAAGTTCATAAACTTGGGAACTTCTTGGCACCAGCTTGACACCTCAGCAGGTGTTGCCATGTGCAGCAGCTGCAGCCATTTAATTGCCTAGCCAAACAGGGTTTGCACAACAACTCATCCACCCTGCCCCCCCCCTTAATTGCCTAGCTGATCAGGGTGCACAACAATAGGGCTGTAGCGGAATGTCACAGCGGTAGCTATTTCCGCCGGAAACAGCGTTTCCGCAATTAGTGGTACGGCGTGGCAGAGGCTTTCATTCCGCTACTTCCACAGTTCCACTAATTTCATTCCGTTACTTCCACAGGCTTCACAAAATAGCGGAAACATGACATTTTCGCTACTTCCTCCATTCCGCCAGCGCCACAAAATAGCGGAACAGCAGTTTTCCGACAGTTTCCGCAATTTTTTCACAATTCCGCAATTTGCAGAATGCCTGCGGAATTAGTGGAATGTCCGCAGAAAAGCTGCGGTGTGGCGCGGGCAATTCTGACATGGCGAAATGGAATCGCGGCACAGTAACAGCTGCTGTCGTATCAGCCCAGCACAACAACACATGCAGCCCTTCCTCTGTCCCCCTTTTTCCATACGGTATAAGGGGCTGCAATGCAGCAGTCTCTTTGTGGCGGGGGGCGGGGAGAGGAAAGGAGTGGAGGAAATAAAATAATCTAATATAAATTATAGTATACACACACACTTGGGGAGGGAATACATTGGGTGGGAATTGGGAGGGAATAGGGTATATAGTTATAGATAGATGTACTTAGGTTAGTTATAAATTAGGAATAGGATTTGTTAGGACATATAGTTATAGGATATCATTATATATAGTTATAGTTTAGGAACAGGGTAATAAAAACATATAGTTTAGGAATAGGATATAGGAGTATATGTATATTTTATTTTTTTTATATAGAGAGAGTTAGGGTTAGGGTAAGGCAGCATGCCAGAGGAGGAGGCCAGGGCAGTGGAGAAGTCTGAGACGGAGATCCAGGTGGTGGAGGCGGCTGCACCTGCCAGGTGACAGCGCCAGGCACAGAGGTCTGCAGTGTGGGACCACTTCTCCCAGCCCCAGGGAATGGACCCCACTGCTGCTCTGTGCTCCCACTGCAACAGTAGTACCTCAACCCTTTGCAGCCACCTTAGCAGGTTCCATGCGATTTGGCTTTGATGAGGAAAGGGGGTGATAGTGGGCAGGTGGCAGGACCAGCAAGGAGGGCAAACTGTGCCTGTCAGGTGAAGGAGGCAGAGCCCCTCCTCCTTAACAGCAGAGGCTGGCACTACACAGACTGAGGAGAAATTGCCCCTGCCCCCAGACCTGCACTTGCTGACTGACACGTGCTAGCGAGTCTGGGCATGCAGCTGTGAACCAGCTGTCTCAAGTACGCGACTCGGTAGCAGAGCAGCATTGTGACCTGGGATGTCGTCAGGCAGAGAACATGCCATACTGTGTCTACATGAGACAGACAAGGCAGACTTTATTTGCAATGCAGCAGCAACAGCATGCAGCAGAGAATGCACATAGTCAAGTAAAGTTAGTAATGCTGCCACACCAGGCAGGGACCATGTGTGTTCTTGGATATGGTACCCCTGCCTACTTACTCCTTCTCCCTCTATTAGTCACCAGGGGGCACCTAGCAGCAGCCTGCTAAGAAATGATGACTGCATCTGGCAAGACCACGCTAGGCACGGGCAGTGGGTGATCTGATGAGAGAGATGCTGCTTAAAAACTCCTTCCTCCTATGAAATGGAGCACCAGAGTCAGACACACTTTTGAAATAAGCACAATAGGAAACATGAGTGAATTTTTGTCTTTTATTAATTTGGGGTTGTAGAAAAGGAACATGAGGCTTCTGCAATTAATGAAGGCAAAAAACTACAACAGAAGTCCCCAAAAACCTAAATTAGTTAGGAGAAAAAAAGGACTTCGTTGTTTAAAAAAAAAAAAATTTAAAAATTCCTTCCTGACTCCAAAGAATGTCAGTCAGATAGTCATCCCTGAGGCAAAAAAGCCAGTGCATTCTGCTTTTGAATTAAGTCAATCATTTCAATTTGGAAAAAGCTGAACTTTAAGGGACAGGAACACAAGAGTGACTGCTGCGTCCATCCTCCAATCCGCTGAATCTCTTGATCATTCTGCAACACAGAAGAAGCACAAAACAAATTAGCATTAGAATTTAAACTACAACAGCACTTTAAAAAAACATCCAAAATGTAGTGGTGTTTATTTTATTATACTACTCTTCTTAAACTAATTGTATAGAACTAGCTGTAAACAACAGTAGCAGCACCAAAAATTTAAAAAACTCAGCTTTACAATAAACATTAATCTGGGAGCACAATATGGAACTACAGCGTAGGAAAGACTAACAACAATTTAACAAACCAGCCAGTGACAGTCATGACTGACGTCAGTGACCCATTACCCTCACAACACCAGCCTCATCAACCTCACAGAGTGATCTTTTTAATGTGCGGTTTCCTCTGCGGGTTGTCCTCCGTCCTTGCACTTGCAGCTGCCAGCAACACCTCCTTCCACTCTGCCTCGTGTGCTGTCATCACATGGTGCCTTTCGGTGTTGGGTTTGGTGGTGGTGATCCTGCAGTGCCATCAGTCTCCTTTCCTCTATGTGCTCATAGCCCAGGGCAGCAGACTGTCATCCTCGCCAAAGCCGGCAGCAACAACAGGCTCCGCCTTGTGTATCGTCAGTTCAGTTGGTGGCGATGTTTGCTTTGGTTCAGCCTCCACATTGGCATCGGTCTTCCTTTTTTAGGCCCAGGACATGCAGGCTAGAACTGAATGTCTGTGCCATGCAAAAGAGTTTTCTTCTTACGTTGAAGTTCGTCGTCTTGTCCCTGCCTTCTCCTCCTTATCTGAATGAGAGTCCAGATCATCTTCTGGAGGGCAAGAAGGATTGTCCTCCATGCCTGGCTTTGGAAATGACAACTCATCACTTTCCAGAGGGACAAAATGCTTGTTCATGCTCAGGAAGGAAAGCCTCTCCAGGCTGTCGTTTGAGAGGCAGTTGCGTTTCTGTCCAATAATGGTTTCTGCGCAGCTGAACACTCTCTCTGAAGGGACGGAACTGTGACGGTATCTGAGATGTGCTACCGCTACTTGATGCAGTGCAGGCCACACAGTCCTTTGTTGTTGCCAGTACCACGATGGGTCACAGCCATGTTAACGTTGCTTTCTGTAAGCCTTGAACAGCTCCTCCGCCTCTTTCTTTGCAGCTGCATGGCGGACCTCCTCTGTGTCTCCGAGTGTAGCAGATTGGACACCATCGTCCGTGGAGGCCAACTGTTCCTCGTGGGCCAGTGCCATCGGGCTTCTGGTTTTGTCTGGCAGTCTTCTGCTTTGCATTCTTGGAGGATTGCCATGGGTGGACATGGACACGCTGTGTGGTGATGGTCCGTGAGAAGCTACCCCCGTTTGCAAACTTTGCACTATGGCTGCTGCTTCACGTACCCGCTGTTGCAGAAGTATGAGCTCCTGCACTTTGTTGACTGCCTCCTTGTTCAAGATTGGTGTATCGTCCCTTTTTCGTGGTGCTCATTTGTAGCGAGGGTCAAGGGCAAAGGAGACCCAGCCGTGGCTTGCCTCTTTCATCTCCTTAAGGTAGTTGCTGACTCTGAGGCCCTCCAGCAATTTACTCGCCAGTCATGCTGCAATGTCCTTGTCCGCCTCCTCGAACTCATATGCAATCTGCATGGTTTTTTTGTCCAGCAAGTGAACCAAATAGATGTACTGTACTGACCAAGAGAAGCATCTGCGCTGCTCGCTAAGTTTGTTGCTTCATGAAATGGACTCAGCAGCGTTCCGTGTCCTTCAGAAGCACCCATTGCATTGTGGTTAGATGGGTGTCCACACCCTTTGTTAGTGCTGTTGGCCCCTCGAGATAAGAGTTCCTGGATGGCCTTTGATTGTACCATTAGCCTCTCCAGCATGAGGGATGTTTAATTCCTCTGTCTTCATCTCCTGAATCAGATTTTGTTTTGGCAGGGACAACTGACCTTGGGCCTCCCTGAATGCTCATCTTGCCATTCCGGAATGGTGGAAATGTCCACAGAGCTGTTGACATCTGCCAACAAGCTCCTTCATCTCTGAGTCAGGGTGGGGTGGGGGTGCAGCCTCTTTATCGCTCCATAACCTCTGCTCCTCTAGGTTGATGCAGCGTGCATGGCATGGTACTCGAGTGAGACTGGACTGAAGCACTGTGTTCGAAATGTTCCTTGTGTTGTCCATGACTACGAAGCCAGCCTCCAATTTAAGTGGCTTCTGCCATTCTTTCAGAATTCCTGAAAGTTCTTCTGAAATGTTCTGTGCGGTGTGACTTTTATCAAAAGGAGGCAGGTGAAGAAGGGCCTGCCTCCATCCCAGGCTTGTTCATCATCTTATCTCTGTACCAGCCAGTGAGCGGTCATGGCAAGGTGTCCACAAGTCCATGGTGATATGAATTCCGCTCTTCCCCCCCCATCAACTCAAAGCTCCCTTTACTCTCTCGACTGTTTTCGCATACCGTTCTGGCATAGCTTTGTTGGCAAAAATATACCCTGCTTGGGACTTTCCATCGGGGGAAAAACTTTCACAGAAAACCTTTGGACTCCACAAAGGAGAATGGTAGCATGTTGGTTGTGATCCACTGTGAGATTTGAGCCACCAGTTTGCATGCCCTTGGATGTGATGCCTTATTAGGCAGTCTCTTCATAAGCCTCTTGAAGCGTCCTCTGTACTGCTGGAAGAGATGGTGCTAGTGACACTGGTGACCGTGGGAGTGCCCATGCCCATAACTCCTGAGAAGAAGAGGGTTTTTGTTTTTCCACCGGAGACTGAGTGGGTTGCGGCTGCTGCTGTAGACACGGGGGAGACAGGCGTCTTGCAAAGGAGGTTGAACTGTTTCTTCTGCAGGTGTGTGCTGATAGTTGTGGTACCCAAATTATCCAACTTTTTCCTACACCTTAAGTGGGCTTTGCAATAATTGCAAATAGCAATACATTTATCGCCTTCCTTCAGTACACAGTGATCCCACACCCATGAATATCCACGTTCTGTTTTTTTCCCCTTACGATTCTATTTGGGGTGTCGGGAACAGGTTGTGCAACCTCACTAGTGTCAGTGTTACTATCACTGGACCGAACTTCCAGAGTACAGTGGCTGTGAATGGTGGAGGGTAGGGTACTGTTCGCCTTGGCGCCCTTTCAAAGAATCTGTTGATCAGCCCTCCAGCCTTCGGCAACCCTGATGGTGGAGCAGCATTAGATTGCTTAGAAACATTTTTTTTTTTTTTAAGTTTTTTTTTGGGGGGGAGGGGGTAGTGGAGCAACTGCTACAAGATGCCACAGAAGTGCTGCTGCCTGCTGCAGGAGAAATGAAACGGCGCTTTTTGGCAGCAGGATCAGGTCTCCATTCTTCTTGTGATCCCCCGAGTAAGACTCATCATTGGCACTGTCATGGCTGGATCCTTTCTGCCCCACATGATGTAAGATACCTGGGTGGCACTGATGCCCCATAGATACAGAGAGAGCAAATGTTCCCACTCCCTGGCCTGCTGCAACTGCCAGCAGAATGAAAGACAGAGTGAGAGAGAACAGAAGCCAGCACAAACAACACAACCCACCACCATGTAATTAAAAAACCTAAAGGGTATGATCAGTAAATTTCCACTCATCCTGCCCCTAGCATGCTGCATGACTGATACAGGGGGCTTGCCCCATGAATGATCGCAGGGCTTGAAGCTCAAGGGTGGGTGGGTGGGAGGGAGTTAGACTGGGGTGCCCCACCCAAAGAGAGTCCAAAGACTACATTAGCAAGCAAATCAAATTGATCAATCAAATTTCAGCAAGCTTTTTTGGTCCGTGCATGGCCCCGTGAGTGCCACCAGCCAGACCAGCAGCCTTTAGAAGTGCACACAAGAAACCAGACATACTTCCCCCTCCAAAAAAGCCTCCATTATGTGTGCCCAGCCCACCGATACAGGGCATGCCCCATCCCCCCCTCCCCCAAATATTATTAACCAGAAAGAAACTAGAAAGTATTCCCCCAGTGCCCCGGCTGGGCACATTTTGGCAAAGGTTCTTGAAGCCATAGCCCAAAGCGCCCAGAAAAGCAGGCTAGCAAGAGTGGGACAATCACTCCAGAAGACAACCCCACAAAGGTGCAACTGTGTGCAGACGAAATCCAACCGAAAACCAACAGTAGTCTGTGTACCCACAGCATAGCTCACCATCAGCAGTGAGTGCGCCCACTGTGAAATCATTATTATGCACCCAACCAAGCAGTGTGCGCAGAAAAAAAACAGGCTAGCAAGAGTGGGACATTCACTCAAGAATACAACACAACCCCACAAAACAGTGCAGCTGCGTGGAGAAATCCCACCGAAAGCCAGCCAGTCTTATAACACCCACAGGAAGGAAGCCTGACATTCACCCCCCACGGGCACCCGCTTGGCATGGCATTGGTACTTGGCACCAGTACACTGAACAGACCAGACACTGGTAATGTAAAAAGAACAGACTTGAACAGACCAGACACTGGTAACTTGAACCCACCCCTCATGTTTCCATGCAAAGTCATTCTAGTCAGGGACCTGTGGGGCCCTGGGGTGGCTGGGTGGGCCAAAGAGTACATGGTCCTCCTTCTCCCAGCAACAAACCAGTAAGGAAACCAAATCAGGCATTCACACCCCACTCCCCCATAGGCACTCTCTTGGCACGGCATGGTTCTGTGGCACTGGTGACTTGAACAGATCAGGCCAGAGGAAGTGGAGCTAGGCAGAGAGATCCCTGTCTGGCTTCATGGTGCGAAAAGCAGCAGGCAGATAGTCAAAGTTACACTTAACGTACACTTTACAATTATTTTGTTATGCTCTTCTGCTGCTGTGTGCCGTGTGGCAGCCACAGCCTTCGAAAGACAACAACACAAGCCCACAAAAGTGTGTGCAACTGCATGGAGAAAAAAACGCCACCAGAGGCACCTTCTTGTTTGAAATGGCATTGGTACTGTGGCACAACCTGAACAGGGAAGGGGAGAGCCAGCCAGGCAGACTCAGCAGAGAGATTCCTCCACCGCATGGTGCCTGCAGTAGCAGTGCGCACGCACGCACACACACACCCCCACCCCCACCAGGGGCACCCTCTTGTTAGAAAAATAAAAAAAAATTAAAAAGGTATGGCAATTGGTACTGTGGCACAACTTGAACAGACCAGGGAAGGGGAGAGCCAGGGAGAGAGATCCATCCCTCTGCTTCATGGTGCTGGCAGCAGCAATGTGGCACCCACATTTTTTATTTTTTTTTAAAAATGGCATGGAAAAGAAACGTAACATCCATCCGCCAGCATTGGCCCTATGGACAGGTGGGCCAGGCCAAGCAGGCACCCCTCCCCCCCTGCCAATTATTTACAGATTAGCAGTAGTGTAGCATGCAGTCAAATTCACCAAGAAGAATGTAAAATGGCTGTGTGCAGGTACTTTCATTTTTTTCCCCTGCAAGACTGCAACCTGTAGCAAGCTAATTCAGACTTGCCAGTCAATCAATTCAAACTTGCCATGATCTGCCTTACCCCATGACTCAACTGTCATCTCCCATATCCCCTCCTACCAAAAATGGCAATTTCTAGAAGCCTCCAGAAGATAGAAGAGTCCAGCCCAGTCCTGCACACAGCAGCTGGCCTTTGACTTTGTTTCTTTGGAACCCGGAAATTCAGAAACGAAGTGCATGATCTTCGGAAGCTTCCGAAGTTTGTTGAAGTCTTCGTTTCACCCCTCGTTTTCACCCGAAATGCATTGGGTTAGGGTTGATTATACTGTACATTGTTTATTGCATTTCTAGTTTTATATTGGCACTTTTGGCATTGTTAACATTTATTGTTGTTACATTGTATATTTTGAGTGAAGTCTTTCATAGTTACAGTGCCCCCTCCCCTCCTCTTTCTGGGATGTTTCTTCACAACAAATTTCTTCCACACTGAAAATCTCTAAATTTACCACCACTCAGAAGAGTTCTGCTTGAACAGTAATTGTTGATGCTGGAGCAAGGGAAATCAATTTCATATCAGTTTCATAACTTCTTCCTTAGCTGCTAAATAGGAACGTAAAAAAGTTAATAAATCAGTTTTCAGTGTGTGTGTTGTGGAGAGAAGATACTGGAGTGCAGAGGAGGAAGAGGGAATTCTGGGGGCAGGTATGTGGATGATTGTAGAGAAAATGGTTATAATTTTCCAGTAGGTTATAACTCTTTCACTGGATGAACAGCATAATCCTTCATAGTTATGGAACACAATGGCGTGCGTTGCTCAACTGATGCAACTGATGCAAGTCCAGAACCCAGCTAGAACAATGTTATGCCCTGACCATAGGCTGAAGATGATAAATAACTATGTCAAATTGTCACATGTATTATATTGGAACAAAAAAAATCATTGCCCCATTTCAGTCTGTACTCCTTCCAAAGACTTCAGTAATTAATATAAGCACTGTAACCTGGTTGAAGTAAATGATTAATATTAGGATGCTTTTGAACATTTGAAACAAAGTTACTAGAAGTAAACTCAACATTTGGTCAAGTAAGTAAAATCTAAGTAAATAATACTCTTACCAGCAAACTAGTAAACAAAATGCATCTGCTAATTGAGACAATCCTACTCAATTGTAAGATCTCATAACTTTATTTCTGGAAAATAAACATTGGGTGAAACAGATGTGTTGCTGTTGAGACAGCTCCCTGACCTGCCTTGCGGCAAACCACTGAAGGCACCACTTGTTGGGTTGGCAGGGAGGGCTGTTCACATGTGCAGCCCTCCCAGGCAAGGAGGCTGATGTCATGGGTCCCTCCACACCCTGGGTTGGCCTGAGCAGTCATTCACACAGGACAGGATTCCTGGGTCAATTCTGCTCAGCAGGATCTTGCCCCGGGAAGAGCTGCTGCCAAACTGCTGCTGGGGGGGCACTCCTGAGGGCTCCCCAAATCAGCTGTTTTGTGCATGCATCTTGCCCATCGAACAGCGGGGGGGGGGCGGAAAATGAGCTTTTTGCATGCACCTGACCCATCAAACAGCAGTGCCAACCCATCACTCCTCTCCATCCCCCCCATAAACTGTTTGGTGCATGCACCCAGCTGCCAAACAGCTGATCACGGGTCCAGAGCAAACAGCTCATGGGGGTCCCAAGAAGAATGACCGCTCATCAGTTGTTTGGTGACTGGGTGCGCACACCAAGCAGCGGAGCTCCATCAACTGTTGGGTGGCCAAGCATGCTCTTCCAGGCCCTTCCCCCTCAGGTGAGCACCGCCCTCTGGGCCCAATCTATGAACCCCACCTCACAGCTGGGTCTGGAAAGGCCCAACAGACATGTCCGTAACCCTTAGCCCAGGTGGGCAGGCATTGACCCGGAATGCCTTGCTGAGCTTCTCCGGAGGTGTCTCATGGCAGCTGCCCACCCACACCAGGGCATTATGCAAGTGAACAGCTGGCAGCGATGGAAAAAACTATGCAGGTGACTTGTGGGCCAGCACAGGCTATTGTTGCAAATGTTTTCACCCATTCTCCGTGCTCTGTAAAGTATGCCAGAAGTCCTTGCTGCCAATTTATCATTGTCAGAAAATCCATGACATTCTGTAGAGTTGAATTGGCCATGTTTTCCCAGTGTGGCTACTTCTACCTTGCCTTGCTTTTAGATCCTAATTCCTTGGAGGCAAATGGCTATTGGTGAATTTTGTCTTCAGGTTAGCAGTTTAATTAATAAAAACTATCTTCACTGAAACATTTTCTCAGGAGCGTGCCTATCAGTAGAGAAACTTCTGTTCTAACACTAATTTTAGAGTGTGTGGGAGGGTTTTGAACGTTTATTTGGTGGCTGGAGGTTTTTTCTTAATGTGCTTGGTCTGTCCTCAACCGTAGCAGGCAGAACAGCAGATAAACCTTTTAATATCAAGAGCCAAAATCTCTTTTCTGCCTCTGCTTTTGGGGTTTTTCAGAGTTTAAAGCGCAGAAAGGAGCATTACCAGCTAAGCTACAGCTTAGGAAAAAAGTTCAGGTCTCTCTCTCAACAGGAAGATCATAGATGTCTACCTTTGGAAATCCTAAGCTAATAGATTAGATAGAGAACAATAAGAGCTACCTTTAGCCATCTTCATTTTCATCACAAGAATAAATATGTCCTGAGATTTGTCAGCATCTGCTTCTCCTGGAGTGTTTAACTTGGTTTTTTTATTCTTGGGGAAAGAGGAAGATATCTTACACCAAAAGCTGCCCCGAGATGCCTTAGGCATGGGGCGGGGAGCAGCATAGGTTCCTTTACCATAAATTCCTCCGCTTCAGAACCTGCTACAAGGCCAGTGTGGCAAGTCAAACAATTAATAAATTCAAAATGGTCTTACATCATCATCCAACTTTTTAACATCTGGGGAACAAGAAAAGGTCAAGTATTGCTAGTTAGGTGGAGTCTGACTTTGAAAGAGTAACTACTTCTCTCTGTTCTAGCCAAAAGTTCTAGGAACTATTAGTCCAAATTTAAGATGCATCTTCCTCTGTATACTTTGCATTTTGATTTGCATCTCCATTTGATCAAGTTTACCTCAACGGCCAAACTATTTGAAACTTCCAAAAACACACAGGTTTCCTCTAGGAAGCTACTAATTTTGAAAATCTTTTGAGCCTCAACACATTGTTTTTCCCCCTGAAGTCCTCTTCTGAGTATCAGTGACACCTGCAAGAAGAGGATCCCATATCAAACAGATATATCTACTGAAGACCAGTATTGTATAATTTACCAGGATAAGATTGTTCTTCATACACCGCCTAAATTAATTCTTAGAAATAATCAGTTTTTACACCAATTTTTAGAAACAACAACAAAACAAAATCACAAGTGATGTTTAAATTTTATCTACCCTCATTATTCCTGTGAAATACTTAGAAGTATCTTTTACATCAGCAGAGCAACTTGATTTTGAAGAAAATTGGTTTTTGTTGATTTATTTGTTTTATTTAAATTTATATGCCACCCTTCCCAAAGGCTCAGGGTGGCTTACAAACAATAAAAACATGAAAACTCATTTAAAAATACCCATAATTCCCCATTCCTCCTGCAACTTCAAACAAACCCACCCAAAATCACTTCCCAATTCCTCACACTCAATCCCCCTCAGAACCCTACCTCAAAATCACCTAACAACCCTCCACCCCAGTCCCCAGCCACCAAATGCTTTTTCAAAACAGAAAAGTATTACTCCACTTCTGAAAATATTAAGGCCCAGAAACAAACCTTCAGGGCAAGGGAGTTCTATAACATCGGGACAGCAAAAATGATCTATGCCACTATCAGTTGGCTTCAATGTGAGTTGGAACGCAGGTGACACTTGACAGTCTACCCTCCTGCTTCAGCTGCCTCAGGTCCTCCAAATACCAGAGTGATCTAGTACCAGTGGTGGGAGGGGACACCTGAGTGCAGCCATGTCGCTGACTATGGTCAAGATGTCATTCCACAAAGCAACCAGGTGATTGACAGAGTAGCTGCCAAGGTCAGTAGGTAAATCCCCCAGAGATTTCTAGAAACCAGTCGGATCCATTCATCTTTGGGGGCGGGTCAACTTAACATGTCTGCCACACTGAGGAATTTCCTTTTTGGTTACTATTCATCAATCAATATATAACTGGAAAATGGAAAATTTGAGAATATTTATTACTTTGATGTAATCACTCATTCCACTCAATCAGTAGTATCCTTGTGGCTGCTGAAAAATGTATCATCATCTGCAGGTATTTTACAAGGTGATGAGAAAAGTAACACTTTTCACCTCAATATAACATTACAGAATATATGGCTATTCTGTTTCTTGTTTTCTTGGTAAGAATGGTACTAAAAGCCACAAAAGATGGAGTGAAACTGAGATAAGAGAACTACAAAGTCATCCTCTATAATATTTCATTAAATTCTTTAAAAAAAAAAAAAAAAATTCTCATTGTTTTAATTCTCCCTACTCACACCGAGCTATGCGGATTCCTAGTCATGAGCTTGTCAAAGAGGAAGAGAGATTTGCTTAACCCAATGTCTGGCTGCTGTCGGGGACTGGATGAGGGTGAGCCATTTGAAGATGAATCCTGACAAGACTGAAGTGATGATGGTTGGCCAGTCCTATGACTTGGAGGGGTGTTGAGACACCTGTTATTGATGGGGTCCAGCCCCCTCTGTTTGATCAAATTTGCAGCCTTGGAGTGCTTCTGGACCTCTTGCTGTGTCTGGATTGTCAGGCTGCGGCCTATTGTTTCAGACTCGGGTCTGGTCACTGTTATTCATGCTTTCATCACCTCGAGGCTTGGTTACTGCAATGCACTCCATTTGTGGCTGCCCTTGATGCCTGTTCGGAGGCTGCAACTGGTGTAGAATGCAGCGGCTTAGTTCCTTTTGGGGGATGAGTTGCTGGAAGCATATTACATCTGTGCTCTGAAGTCTGCACTGGCTGCCTATAGTATTCTGGACACAATTCAGAGTGCTGGTTTTGACCTTTTAAAGCCCTAAACTGTCTAGGTCCCATATATCTAAGAGACAGCCTGTCCTACCGCATTTCATTGTGGCCTCTATGGTCCACTGGAGGGGGGGGGGGCGCCTCTTGCAGGTTTCATCTGTTACCCTTGTCTGTAGGATGGAGGTATACAGGAGGGCATACTTGGTTGCTGCCCCAGTGTTTTATGGAATTCCCTTCCCCTGGAGGTTTGCTTGAGCCTGAGCGTCATTCGGAGGTGGTGTAAAACATTTTTATTTGTTAGAGCATTCGGTAGGGTTGGTTGGGTTATTGGGGAGGGTAGGAATTTTGAGTGGGGGAGGGAGTGTTTTGTTGTACACATTTTAATTTTATTATTGTAAGCCACCCCGAGTCCTTGAGGGAAGGGCGGCATATAAATTTGAAAAATAAATATAAAATATTTTCTCTTCTTTTGCTAATTAAACTGGCCGGTAATCTGATCCTCCCCCTTTCTTGTTTTGAATAATGGTAAAGTGGTCTGTTTTAGATGGTGCATGTTTTTATACAACATTCATGAATATCTTAACTATTATGTAGCTACTAGCTAGTATTTTTAAAATTATATATTATTTTGAAAAGTTCTTGGCTTTGGAAGAGTTATCTATTAGCACAAGGTAGGGAATGGAGTCAATTGAAAGTGCTTCCTCATCAGCTCTGCAGTCTCCAGTCTTCTGAGTGCAAGGCAATCCAGCTGTGAGATTGCTGTCCATACCCTCATCAGAGAGGGAAAATTATCAAGAAAGACAAATTCCTCTCTATCAATTCTATCCTTACTTAAATTCAGTCTCATGAGTTCCCATATGTGAGAAGTGTAACTTAATTTCCAAATTACATGATGAAAGCACATCTGTCCCAAAATTAATACCTCTTGAGAATATCATAATTGTATATACTGAAAATAATTAGTATCTGTAATTTGCAAGTCATAAATGTCTAATTTTTAGCAAAGTTGTTTGTTTCCATTTAAGATAAATTTTCAATTTAAGATCCAAGGCAACATTTGAATGTTCCACAAAGTGGCATCATCATAATCCGAAATGGTGAGCAAATGTAGTAGCTTTTATTAAATTCTAGTATATAAAAGAGAGCATCCTATTTTGTAAGCATATTTTGTTTAATCTCTACAGTGAATGGTCCCAGGCTATTGTTCTATTCTCGGATTGAGGTGCTAATAACAAATAACCTCTAATAAAAACAAGAAAATGCTAACAAAGTCCATATTGATTGCTAGCTGCAGAGTATGAAGAAAGATCAAGGTGTGAAGATGAAGTCCACAATTAAAAGGTTGCCAAATGCAGCCATGTGTGAAATGTTAGATTAGTTTCTTTCTGTTGCAAAGACAACAGTGCTTCACTTTTACTTTATCCACAGCAATTCTAGTCTTACTCATAAGAGGTGCCAAGAAGGGTTTTGTTTTAAGAGAAGAACTTATGCTCACAGCACTAGAGAGTAGGAAGAAAATGTATTAAATAGTCCCATTCTCTATATCCAGTTCAAACTGTCATGGCAACTGTCACTAGCCTCAGCGCACAAAGAGGCTGAGTACAGGATATTTTTCTTCTTGAGCAACTATACCAGTTTACCTTCTAGCCAACTGGGGCAAGGATACTCTTTGGAGTGATAGGTTCTTCCACATATCTTCCTAACCAACTCACTTGCCTTGAAAGTTAGCAGGTGGTGCCAAACCATCCAGAAGGCATTGGGTGGTACTTGGATTTTGGGAGCTATTCCTGTCCTTCTATCGAGAAAGTGTTCAGAGCTCTTAGAGGAGTCCCCAATCCAAACTTTTCCCTCAAGAGACTGAACAGGTGAATGAAAAGATTAAAATTCAGGATGGAAATGTGTTTCCACTATTGTTGCAAACTTTCCAGGAGACTCTCTAATGCTGGCAGACTTGGCATCTTATTCCAACCAGTGCCTGTTACAGAAACTGCCTCTACCAACCTAAAGCACTATCTTTAATGCTGCTCCCAGAATATTGATAAGCGTATTGCTACTTTTGGTAGCCTGACTGAAGAATCTAGGCACTCATCATGCAAAAGATCATTCATCCCTGGTTCTCCACAGAAAATGATGTAGTGAACCATCTCTCTTTTCCCATTACATGGGTACACAAACTTAAAAATAATCTGATTCCAGAGTAGAGCATCATCCATATGGACAATTGTACAAAAAAAAAGCTCTACCTTTTCTGACACAGGCAATAGAGACAAAGTAGTACAATGTTACTTCTGTCGTTATACTTTCTCTCTATTGCCTGTATTTGGAACCAACATGGCAACCTTTCTTTCTCTTTTCTGACACAGGGCATTTGAGTAGATTCAGTTACCGAGGTCTTAAAAAGTCACAGAACATTGGCATATATTTATCTTTTATCTGGAACGCTTGAGAAGTCTAAACTCACAGGTTTAAGTAACATAACATCAGTAGAACTGCTGAGGCTGACACCATATCCAATAAGAGTTGTAAAGCAAATGAGGATACTATCTACTTTTCTTCAGATGTTGGTGTAAGGAAGCTTGCAAAAACAGGTCTTTCATTCACTATGCGGACACCAACTCCTGACCATGCACCAATACTAGTCTGTTTGGAGTAGAGTAAACCTGGGATACCACAGTAGATGGGTGTAACACTGAAAGTTTGACACACATTGTGGGTCAAGATGTCTAGAGGTATATGAGATCAGGTTTACCCAATAGTTTCAGTGTTAACTGAGGAAGGAACTAGTTCTGGGTCAATCAAGACAACCAATTGACTGTGGTAAATCAACTCGCAGTTAAAATACAACACAGTGTAATTTTCCCTGGAAATACATCATGCTGAAAAGAAGATTTTATCCACCAGCAAAGAAATTGGTGGAACTGACATTAATGTGTTAAAAAGCACTGCAGCTATGTTTCTGTGGGCAACTAACTGTCTCCTTATGTGGAGCGAGAACGTCCCCATCTGTCATAATTCTGAAGACCAAAGACTTTAGATAGGAGAAACTGGCAGTTAAAGGAAAGATATTTGCTTTTTGACAAAGGTGGTAGTAAGTAAAACATGCTAACTTTTTGAGAAATTACTACATTCTCACCAAAGTACCGAAAGTGTTGCTTAGACAAGATACACGATGTAATCTTTTCTTTTTAGTTATCCTTTAAAACCTAGTCACCATTCCAGGAACCAAATATTGTTAAAAGACACCAGTTTGTAAAAGCTCTTTTGCTTCTTCAGTGCTTTGGGGCCATCCTCGGATATGCAATTGCTCTTAACATCAGTCACAAGAGAGAGACAAGAATGCGCTTTCCTTGAACTTAACAGTTTGGACAATTTTCTATAATCCAGTAAATACAAATTGTACACTGATTATCCATCTATGTCTGTCAAGCAAATTTTAATGGATGAATGGGTGAGTCAAATCTATGCCTAGAAATATACAAATGTGCAAAATATGGGTCTAATTACAAGGCTGCTGAATTTACACAAGGTCAGGTAAACAAGGCACCAGTGTAATGATTATTAATTGTTAATAATGCCTTTGGGGAAACATTTGCTTTTCTGTTCTGAACACCTAGCAGTCGCTTTTTCAGACATATGAAACAGCCAGAGTGATCAGTTAATAGTAAGTGCAAAAGCATTTCTCCCCCTTTTTTACCCTATTCCAGTAACTGCTTGCATCTTTCAGACAAGTAGGCAAAAATAAGTAGATTTTTCATAGAGTACTAACAGAACTGTATTAATTTCTATTTCCTGACAAGGCAGAGAGGAATGCTTCATTTTTTATTTTTTTTACTCCTAAGATAAGCCTCTGTCTTAGAAAAATCAAAGCTATTATTTAATATATGCTTGTTTATGATTATCTTAACTTTTGGTTGTCCTTGCCGTTCTAATAAATATTCAAATTTTATTTAAATTGTTGCACCAGTGAATTATTAATATTAGTTCTCTAATTGCTTAATTAACAGTATTTCTGATAAAAATTTCCCCTGAACCCAGTTATTTTTAATAGTTTGTTGCTATACTTTTACAAACTGCATACTAAATTCCCTTTTTTCAGTATGAACAATACTGAAATCATAAAATCACATCTTCTCAGTGTAGTGAAATTATTAAACTCTCTTGTGAGTTCAGATTATCTTGCTTGTCTCAGACCCTGAGATAAACATATTTGGTGCTTTAATTTATTACACACTTTAGTGCCAGGCACACAGTCCGGGCAAATAGTAGTAACTGAGTTGCAATACCAGCAATGGACCTGTGGTCTGGCTAGTCCAGTACCATATCTCTGACACTTCAGATGCTTTAGAAGAAATTTCAAAAACCTTCAAAAGGATGATTTTGGCATAATAAGCTCATTAAAGAAAGTATCTTTGTAAACTATCGGTGGTTGGTGTGTGTGTGTATGTATGTGTGTGTGAAATAAATATATATGAATACCTTACATCCATATGAATGTCTATGCCTCCATTTCATTCTGTCATCTACAGTGATATCTTGTGGCAATGTATTTACTAGCTGCTGCTGAAAAGCAAAATATTTCTCTTCATCATTTTTACATTTGTTGTTTTTCAGTTTCATTGATATATTTCTTTTTTGGAGTTTGCAAAAGGTTAAAAGTTCCTAGTAAATATTTTCTGTGCTATTCGGTATCTTGTGTTCTCTTACGTTTCCTCTTATTATTATCTCTTCTAATCAAAATACTCCTATGAAAATGTTCCTTTATTATTTCTTTTCATCATTTTCACAATGCTTTTGTACCCCCTTTCCTTCTGTAATGTGGAGTTGAGCTCAATATTTGAGCTGGCAACAGTGATTTTATATGGCAGTTTAATAGTTGGTCTGCAAGGTTAAACAGTTGTTAAATTCTATTTTGGCTGTGTAGACAGAGTTAAGGCTACAATGAAGGCTATTCATCGCAAACCCTTGCACCCATTACTGTTTAATCCTTGAAATTTAAGCAGTTTAACCTGTGTGTGGTTTTTAAACACTTTCAGTGATGAGCTCAGTGACCTCTTGACAAATTTATTCCATTCTTTAATATAATCATACTATTCAAGTTTTCACTTCTAAGTAGTCTAAACTTGTCCTACATCAGTTTTACAGTCATTACTTTTTGTAATATGCACACTGTGAATTATGAATAAGTCTTCCCCTTCATTTTCTTTTCACTGAGGTATTCCCCAGGCCTAATTTATTTAAGGAATGTAAAAGAAATTTAGGTTATTAGTCCTTGTTTCTGTCCTTTGCATTTTCTATTACTTCGCTATCCATTTTTATTACTGTATTATTATTTATTTATTTATTATAGCACCAGCAGTGTACCAGTTCATAGAAAAATAGAGCTAGCCAATACCCTAAATAAGGCCTTCTCAAGGCTATGCATAGAGAAGTGGTTGCTTCTAGTTGTTGTGCACTTTTTCTGATCCTTTGCCCTTATTGATTAGTATATTATTATAGCATTATTTTTTGCTTCATCAGTTCCTCACTGTGGACTCATTTAGTTTATCATCGTTAACGTATTTTCTGTATTGTTGAAATCTAGTGACTCTTATTTTAATATTTTTCTATGCATTTTTAAGATAATCCTTTTTCTTTCTCCACAACTCCAACCTATCGCTTCAAAAATTAACTGTTTTGTGAAATTGTTTTCTTTTTCTCCTAAGAATACAGACTGACTTTAACGTGTACTACCAAACAGAGTTTTCTAATTCAGGTTGACTTCCATCCTGCATCACAGAAGTGTCCCCCCCGGCTTCTCTTCTTTTCTTTTGAGCTATTTCTCTAAAGGAATGTAACTAAATTAGGTAGGAAGAGTATTAAAATGTTTCAAAAAATAACCAAGTAATCTATGGCTCTGTAAATTTGTCACTTGACAACTCAACAGTGTAATTTAACAATAAAGAGTTCTTGGGCTGTGAGCCATGCCAGTGACAGCCATCTCAAAACTATTTTAAAAAATAATTGTTTTTACTATCAGTTTCATCTGACGTTGGAAGTAGTCAATATTAAAATATTCTGTTTTAGAAATTTGGATTAGATAAAAAAATCATCTGTTATATTACTGAGTGTTCTTTCCTGACAGTTTTTATGCATATTGATAAGTTCAACCTATTTTGCAAACAGTTACTAATGCTATAATGTATTTTCCCATATCTTCCATCTGAAATTTTTGCTGTTATTGATTAAAGATTCAATTGAGAAATGTGTTTAGAACCCTGCTTTCTGTGGTAATCATAGAAGTCAGTGGGAAGACAAGAAAATTGTATTGAAGAAATTGTGTGCATGTGTGTGTTGTGTTTCAGCATAGATTATCTCTTCCAAAATAATAGCTGTCATTTTGTTCTTGTTATATTAGTGGCCCGTAGTTTACTACTATCCCTTTTGCCTTGGTTTTGTCCATTTGTCTATTTGTAAGTAGAAAAAAATCTTGTGAAGTGCCATAATTTGGGGCATTGTTATGCTAATAAAATCAATATTTTCTTATCTATTTAAATTAAGTAGTCCAAGATGGTGACTCCACTCCATCTCCATATCTGTGTTGCAGACCATAACATTCGATGACTTTGAAACTTATGTTCTACTTAGAATTTCATGTCATGCCCATCACAGGAGAGAGAGAGAGATGGAAAACGTATATGCTGAGCCTATAGGACTTCCTGCAGTGCTTATTAATCCTTTATGGATCATTTGAAATGTTTCTAGTTTATTTAAGCTTTGCTGCTTGTATAAGATTGTTCCTGCAAAAAAGAAAGTGATCATGCTTTGAATTTTTAAAAATGAGCTCACTTTCAAGCAAAAGCACTTTTATGCTCCATTAGAGTTGAATTTGCCAAACTCTTACATCGCATTAACACAAGCTTTACTGGATAGATAAACGTGTTGTTCAAAGGCAGACTTGAACTTTACCAAACAACATATTAAGATTTTACCTTTTTATAATTTTATCCTGTATATTTTTTCTATGCAAATAGAAAAAGAATAAAAATGCTTTGTAGCTCCTAAATGGAAGAGTAATTTTAAACTTCATTTAGGACAGATGCTGACATGAATTATGAAACTAAGGTTTAATTGCACGATATAAAGTTGTAGATAAAATATTTAGGCCATCTTCACAATCATTACCATTCTTCCCTGAAAAAGACATTGCAGGAAAAGTTCTCTACTGAACTAGATATTTTGCTAGTGTTTTAACAGCAAGTGGTGAATTTGTTGCTTACTTGAATTATGATTTTGACTAAGGCTGAATTGACCTTTGGATTTACTCTATTTTTATGAAGTATTCCAGTATTCAGCCTCTTTTTGCCAAGTACCAAATGGCCAAAGAATTGACCCCGCCATTCAACAAAATCCTCGGTCAAGGGGGGCAGGGAAGGGCAGCTGGAGCAGAGAAGGGGGACAGCAAACTCATGGGAAAGCCATGGGAGTTGATGTGCGCTGTAGAATGGGGCTGCTGTTTGTTTGAATGCACACTCTGTGAGCATGCTCTCTGTCTCTCTAAGAATGCTGGGAAATGTAGTCCAGCATATTTATTTATTCGTTTTTATTATTTTTTACATTTTTACCCCACCCTTATGCGGAGACTCAGGGCAGCATATAACATCAAAATGAAAAATATGAAGTACAATAAAATGCATTAAAATTGCATCATCCCACCCACCTGCAGCTTCTGAACTGTCTTCAAGTTGAGTCAAATATGAGTATGTCAGCAAAGTAGGTGACAAACTTATCAAAGTGGGCAGCCAATTACGCTAACTCCAGATAGACAGAGCTAGGATTTAATAAGCTATTCACCACCTGGAAACGTTCCGCTGGACGGCACTTTGCAGACACTATGGTGGCAGCGAAGAAAGCTTTCTTCGCTGCTGCCACAGCCACGGCATTGTCTTTCAAAAACAGTCTATGCTTCAGTCAGTCAGCTTTGTCAAGAGTTGAGCACCACCTGTGCGTTAACCACTTACCCTCTCGTTTTAGCAGCCTTGGGTCCTCCGTATACCATGGTGACCTCTGGTGCCCCTGCGGAGGGTCCACCACCCCAACGGTGCCAAAGGAGGGCAGGGATTGGGGCCTTCGAAAGGTAATGGTCCATCCGTGACAATGGTGTCATAACAACACTCCCGATAACTGGAACCCCTGTACAAAACATAAGATCCAACCTGTGTCCAGCCTCATGTCGGGACAGATACTATAACGCACCCACTGTTAGAATGACCACTGTTCTAATGCTCTATGGGAGTATTCTGGACTACATTTCCCAGCATTCTCCCAGAGGGCTTTAGAGAGCATGCTCGCAGAGACTTCATTCAAACAAACAGCAGCCCCACTCTACAGCGCACGCCAGCTCCTGTAGCTTTCAGAAGAGTTTGCTCCTCCCCATTTCCTGCCTCCTGCTGCCCTTCCTGCCAGCTGCACCAGTGTACCTGCCCTCCCCTTCCCCAGGGGGCAGCAAAATCATTAGTTTGCTGCCCTCTGAAGCCCCTTCCCTGCCTGCTGTCCTCTGCCCCCACCCCTCCTGCTGCATCTAAGTTCCAAGCATTTGCCAAGTTATCAAGGAGCGGCCTAAAAGCTCAGGCCCAATCCTCAGTAACCCAGAAATGCTCATGAATTGTTTTTTAGCTATTCATTATATCCCTAATTTTGACCACCTTAGGAGTTAGGGAAGGATGATGAAGATTTCGGGCATCTCATTTAGGCCCCGACCCTGCACCATTAGTCATTGGGAGTTTTACCATTGACTTCAGTGGACACAAGATCAAGCTCAAAGGTAGGAAATTAAGGAAGGTCCTGTCCTGTAATGTAATGTAATCTACAAGAACAGACGCTGACTGTCAATATGAAGTGTGATTGACATCAGTGCAATCTGCATGAATACAGGGTTTCATGTCACCTAGTCCAATTGCTCCAGGTAACCCTTCGTCTTAGTATAGTTTGTTCATATAATCGGCAGAGGGTTTTTCTCCCTCTCCTGTGGAGGCAGTCCCAATTGGGCCAGCTCCTCCAGCTCCACTTGAGGCAGGATCTAAAGATGATTGACAGCTGAGCCTAGGGGAGGAGCTAACCCCAACTCGACTGCCCAGATCTGTTCCTGCCTCCACAGGAGTCAGCAGGATAGGGTCTCTCTCTCTCTAGGGAGAGGAATTAAACCTTCTCATTCTTTTCTTTCTTTCCCCAGTGTTAGAGTGGGGGAGGGGGGACACCCTATTTCCTCTAGCGAACTTTTTTGGCTTGAGGAGCAGACTCCCTCCCCTCAGTCTCCCCCTCTCTTGTAGGAAGGGCAGCGCAAGGGTTGAGGCAGGGTTCCCCAGGTGCCGGTGCCTCCCTTATGGCTTCCAGGACAGAGGCTCCAGGGGTGGACCCCCCCCTGAGGGATCCAGACCGCCCTCAAGTAGTAGAGGGTGGTGGGGAGAGGGGATAGCTCCTCTTCCCGTGAGGGCCAGATTCTTGCCCCCTCGAGGTGATTGCTGGGTCCCCGGCACACCTAGCTACTCCTGGTCCCTTGGGATGCAGTGAGCAACAGCCGGTAGCAAAGACAGAGGTGGTGAGTCACCCCTGGGTCTAGGTTACCCCCAGGAGGGAAGGGTCTCATAGGAGGAGAAGTTCCAGCTCCTCGGGGAAAAGTTTCTCCTCCTCCTACACCTCTAGCTCCCAGAACAGGAGCAGACACCACAGCTCTTGCTGCCCCTGCAGTCATGTTAGGAGCCGCTCCAGGCGCAGCTCAGGGCTGCTCTCATGCCCGGTCCAGGTGCTGCTTCAGAAGAGGCCGCCACCATTCTTCCCGTTATTTTTCAAGTGGGAGTTATTCTCCGCGGCATAGCCACTGCTGCTCTGCAGATCCTGGCTGCAGGCACCATGCCCCTCATTGCCAAGGGCACCACTCCCCTCATTGGTGACCCTCAAGCAGATGGCACCACCCTTCTTCCAGAAAGGTGAGCCCCGAGGCCCATGTAGCCCCATGGGAGGGCCCCACCCCCCACTAAACCTCTTCAGGATAGAGGAGTCTCTCAGGCTGTCACCCAGTGGCTGGGTCAACAGCTTTTGCTGAGAGGCCCTCAGGGGATGTCCCATCTTCTTGGCTAGGGGAGTCCCACAGTTTTGCTGCCTCCAGTGGTGCCCCCTCAGTAGTGGGGGCTGAAGAAGAGTGGCCCAAGAGGCTCTTCCCCGGAGTCTAGTAGAGTGGCATCTGGTTTAGCAGGGACCAGGCCTCTTTCCCCTGTTGGGTAAGAGGACAAAGAAAAGTAAATGTGAGAGTTTTAGAAAAGGAGGGGCCTGACCCTGTGGCCAAGGTGGAGACCATGCTTTTCCACCCGGAGCTCTTTGAGGCCTTGGTTTTGGGAGTGGCTAGCCACATCGGCCTCAACCCTCCTCTTCCATCCAACCCTCCTAATTAGGAGGAGAATTGCCACCACCTCAGTCCCTACAGTGGAGTGGACTTCCACTTCCTTCCCTATCCTTGAAGCTGCTTAAGGCAGAATGGGATCGGCCCACTAGACAAAAATCTGCACCTGCCTTGGCAGGTCGTTACTATGCTTTGCTAGAGTCTCTGGCCACAGCTTTTGCTCTCCCGAAAGTGGACACTAGGGCATCCAATTTAAGCAAGGCCTCTGTCCGCCCTACTGATGGGGAAGGAGTTCCGAAAGATCCTTTGGACAGGAAGATTGAGGCTTTCCTCAGGAGGGACTTCACAGCAGTTTCCTCCTCTTGACCATTATCTCCTTAGGGCGTGCATCCTGGCGCATGCTAGCCCCCGACAGGGTTCAGAACCTATTAGATCGGTCCGCCCCCGGAGACCGCATCGGTTCCGGAATGCGCTGGGGGAGTTTCCCCTGGACCTTGACACCCGCTCTGTCGATGATCTCGTAGCCTTCTAGAACACCTTGTTGGCCGAGACCATTGACAGAGTGGCTCCCAGGCATCCGCTGCCCTCCCGAGTCTCCCGCAGGTCTCCTTGGTTTGCCAAAAAGGAGAGCAAGAGCACACTTCTCACCTGTAGTACAAGTCCCAGCCCTGGCCAGGAAGAGGACGGAGTTTGTACCACAGTCTGGATACAAAACTGTTTGCATGTATACCAAAGATGGCATGCATACATCTATGTAGAGTAGGACGATTATAACTTGCTTTTGTCTTAAGGAGAAGATTTCAGTTGCTGGCCTACGAACTATATAAGGTAGTAAGTTTTTTGTGGTCTAGCAGGTTATTTTGGCTGTATCACTGTCAGTTAGAGAACTTTTTAAAAACAAAAATGCATGATTTGATTACATAACATTGTAGTCTCTTTCGTTGGGGGGTTCCAGGGTGTTGCTGAAGTACGCACATGATGAACAGGGTAGACACCACACTCTCAGGGATTGGGACACTAGGCTTTTATTGCTGAAGGACTAGATCCTGATCTGTCCCTGACCAGAAGAACCAGCAACACGCACCCTCCTAGCTCGCCAAGATGGTTCTAAAGCACTGTACAAACTAGGAGTCTTTTATACAGCCCAGGATAGCTTCAGGCAATGAGAAGGGTGAACAGAGGAGGAGAGGGCAAGTCAAGCATATAGATTAGATCTCAGCTCCTTGGGAGGTGTGAAAGGCTCTGCATCTCAAGCCAGGGAGGTTTCTATGGCCACTGCTATTAGGGGGCCGCCCTTTCAGGGGGAATCGTTCAAAGAGGGAGTTAGACAAAAAGATAGAGAGAAGTGTCGGATCACTCTTCTTCTGTGTAAGGGTGTTGTGGTCGTGGTCTTGATCTGGCCCTCACAAAATCTCAGCATTAGGCATCACAGATGACATGGGCTCTTTGGCAGCATTTCCCACTTCCAGAAATTCTGGCAATGGCTTTACTCGGTTCATTCATTCATTCATTCATATTTTTATGCCACCCCTTCTTGCTTACGCATCTCGGGATGGCTAACAACTTTCTTAAAATAATGAAACAAAACCATTAAACATAAAAACATTAAAATAACCCAGGCTGAGGGGGAAAATAATCTCAAACCTAACCCATTCCCCCCCTCCCACCACACACACTCACTCCACCCGTCTCCCTTATCAAAGGCCCAGCAGAACAGCCAGGTCTTACACTAGGGGCAAGGAACCTCAGGCCTGGGGGCCAAATGTGGCCCTTGACAAGATTTTATGTGGCCCCTTTCCAGTGCCTAGATCTGGCCCCTGGATCCATTCTCTACCCCCAAGTACTGAAAAACTGAGCTCACGATAATAGAGCAGAGAGGAGAGCATGCACACAAGGGTAGGGGACAGATCCATGATCTGGGCCCTTCTTTAATAAATCCATTAAGCAACCCCGCCCCCAACATCTATGTGGCTCTCAAAGCTCATACTAATATTCAGTGTGGCCCCCAGGACAGGAAAAGTTGCCTACCCCTGTTTTACACTGTCTACAGAAACAGGGAAGGTCTAAGGACAGGTGGACCTCCAACGGGAGGGAGTTCCGCAGCCGCGGTACAGCCACCGAGAACATCCTTCCCATAGTCGACACCCAGAAAACCCAGGGGCCTCAAAGAGTTCGTCCCTGGCCGACCGCAGAGTCCAATCCAGGACCCGGAGGGTGAGGCTTAATACTGGGTCTGGGTACCACAGATCTTATCCATCAGTTTCATAGATATGTAGCATACATGCAGCAACAGTGATGCAAGGAGCACTCCTCTCTTTCGCATCCAGCCTGTTTTTGATTACTCGCTAGTATTTCGTTACTTTAAAGATACATTCCACCACAGTGTGGATGCTGCTGAAGCTGTAGTTAAATTGCTCCTAGGGCCCCAGTCGTTGTGCCATGATAGGCCTTCATAAATATAGTTCACATGATCCTTTCTGCTGTATGGGGGTGAGCACTATGAAGGGAGTTGGGGAAGCCTTAGTCCTTAAAGCTGGCTATTACCTCATCAAGATCAACAAGCTACATGACATAATTAATAAGTGCCTTGTTGATAGCACTACAGCCTTCCACAGAATTATTTTCATTGTGGAGATGATGTTGAACTGGTGCCCCACTGAGCGGAAGCTGTCAGAATTCACAAGCTTGACAATGACAACACCCATCTCCACCTGGATGATGTCGCACATTCAGATGTTCTGCTGTAGGGTGGGCTCAGCGCATGCACCGGTGCTCTGCCATTGCGTAATGTGGAATACAAAAATCATCTCTCATTGTTACAGTATTACAGAATATCATTCCACAAGTGGCTGCTTTTATCTATGCACCACGTCTGCAGGCTCTCAATGTCCAGTATGGCAAGGGTATTGGCGGACTCGGTCACCATTAAGTCAACAATCTGTTTCAGTTGAGCTACTCTTGAGTATATGTTACCAGAGCACATTGCTCTCTGCTGGCATGTTCTGTCCCTACACCAGTCTAGTAGCAATTTCCGTATATACCCACCACAATGCATATGCTGCCTAACGGATTAATGGCATATGGATTAAGTTGTCCTTTTCCACTCAGCCAAGGTATTCTATCACCACTGTTATCATTTGGGACAGGGTGTTGATTATTTCCATCATTATTGATAGAGTATGACAACACCTGAGCAGCAGGTAGATCAAGGATTGTGGAATTCTCCATGCTGTGAAAGACAGCAGTGAGAAAGTGATCATGACAGAAGTTACTGGATACCAGGAACAGAAGAGAAGTTTGTACTTCCCTTGTCCCAGACAACTATACCTGCAGATAGCCACGGTATAATGCACACCACATGAGAGTATCAAAATACAGTTCACACCAAATAGGCACTTTGACCCATGGGAAAGTAAGCTGCTTCTACCAACTTCTGCCCACTCAGTCATCATTCAGCTGAATCATGGGTAGAGGAGGAGGGGTGGGGTGGTATGTTCTTTTAGACTCCGCCACCTGGACCACTACTTCCCAAAAACGTTTTCTCATTCATGGTATAACTGTTAGTTGAGAATATAAATTCTTGCATAAACCCCTACGGTTTAATGGAGTAGTTAAAGGAAAGAATAACAAACCTGAGCTTCACAAAACATGGAGATTGCAAGTTAAAACCACCACCTTAACTCACATGCCATGTAAGCAGTAAAGATGATGTGCAGTCTTGCATATGATGCTCACATATAACCTAGGCTTCATGCACCCACACTTTGCCTTTGTCTTTCAGCCCCAGTTCTTTTCCTCTGCAGATTGGGGCAACACTGAGGCGGGGGAGATGTTTGCAGTCTCTATGTGGCAACAGGAGTAGAGCTGTGGGAGGACAGGTGCGTCACTGCTGGCAGTGCTACTGGGTGGGGTCACTTTCCCCTATTCTGCACTCACTCCTTGCTGCTCACAGTCACTGTTTTGCAGTGCTCAGATGCAGTTGCCTTTTTGGAGTGGGTGAAGCCTTTTACTGCCACACTTTTGTAATAGAACAGTGCTACAATGCATAGGGCTCTGCAATGGGAGTAACTGCTCGTTCATTAATCTTTTTTGCTGGCAAAGGGGGTAGTGGGGACCAGAGCGTCACTGTAGCAAAAGATTCCCCCACTCTTGTGTAGCTCTCCAGTGCTCCATTTCTTCAGTAAAGGCCGCTATTTAAACACCAATGGGTTTTACCAAAATGTATTTGTAGCGGAATAGCGGAGTGATGCTCTTGGGTCTGGACTGAAGGTGCCTGCAGCTCGCCTCTTTCTTTGACACCCTGAATTATGGTGATAGGATTGCTGCCTGTGCTATAGGGACATTTGTTTATATAGGAATGCTGTTTTAGTATTGCTCAACCATAGCCCCAGTCTTACAATGTTGGGGCAGCATCGGGACAGAAAGCAGTAAGTTGGTCCCTTACCACCACCACCTTACCCTCACTGTTCTTCCCCAGTCCCAGTATTCTGGCCATCCTGAGGCTGATAGTTATGTGGATTCAGCAGGAGAAGTGAGCTCCCCCTTGCTGTCCTCATCCTCTCTGTTGTCCCCAGCCCTAATGTTGTCATGTGAGGACATCCGGGGCTGGGGGCATGGAGTGTGATTGCATGCAGCCTATGCTATAAATGACCACAATGTGTGAGACTGTGCAATATCTTTACTAGTTATGTGGCATGCAAGTTAAGGTGGTGTCCTTAACTTGTAATTTCTATGTTTTATGAAGCTCAGGTTTGTTTGCCTTAGGTACTATGCTAAAACGTTTATTAAAAAAATTAAAATTCCCTGGGTTTTAAAACGAGAACACACTAAATTGCCCAGCTGCTGCAGTAACAACCTGATCCATTGCTTGAGCACTGGAATGCAAGGCCCCATGCCCTAGATCATGGATCTACGGCAAGTATCCCCCACCCCTACAGTCACACTCGCACCCCTCCTGCAATCCATATTTCATCTGGACTACTCCTGCAGTGCAGTTGTACCTACTTTTACAAATCATTTCTGAGTTGGTGCTGAGTTCTGAGTTGGTATCCCCCTCTGTTGCTATCAACCTTCAACCATAGTCCCCAGTGTTCCAGAGCAACTGTCTGAGGAGGAGATAGTGGTTTATAGCAGAGCATCATTTATCTGAAATACAGAAGCTACCAATCAAGAATGACATTAATCTGTTCTGTATTTGATCCGGATCACTACTGTAAAGCAGCTAAAATAAAAATAAACTAGGAGCTGCCTTGGCCTACATGAATCCAACCCACGAGAAATGATGGGACAGAGGGATCTGATGTTGCACAGACACACTTGTAGCAGCTTGGGCAGGGAGAAGGACTTGTGGTCATGGGGGGAGGGGGGTGGGATCAGCGCACCTAGGGGGTGCTGCCCTAGCATAGTTGGCTCTGTGCTTGCATGCTGGATTTAGATCCCTGTTGACGCACTGTTTCTCGTGCTCATGCTGTCGGGTTCCCCCTCTGGCCAAAGGCAGTGTCAGGGCTATGGTAGCTTCCCCTGCCCACTCCCCCAGTGTCTGCCACTTCTCACCTGGTGCACTTCTCCCCTGCCCACTCCCCCTAGTGTCCTCCCACTTCTGCCCAGTACATTCCTCCCCTACCCACTTCTCTGATTCACTGTTCCAGTCATGGGAGGGGTTGCTTTGCTACATTTTCCTGAGTTCGGGGCGGCAGCGTAAAGTCTCCACCCTAAAACTGTTGAGTCCACAGATTCACGCAATAAATTAGTTTTTGAATATCTTGCTCTGCTGGCTTGATACGATTTTTTGTTTTTAACTTTTACCAGCTGATTCACTGTCCCAGTCATTGGGTGGGGGTGGGGTTTCACTTTGCATTTTCCCCAAGTATTGAGTGGCTTTGGTCTGGGGCATGAAACCTCTGCCTTGAAAGCAGAGAGTCTACAGATTCACACAGTGCAAAAAAAAAATCTGCCCCTCCACCCCACTCATTATCCCGATGTCCCCCCATTATCCACATGACATGCACTTAAAAAAATTTGTTTTAAAAAAACCTCTGCCAGCCGACTCGGTGTCCTAGCCTTTTGGGATATGGGTGGGGTCAATTTTCTGCATCACAGTTTTGAGCACCTAGATCAAAAAATTTTTTTTAACTGTACAGAGGTCTGAAGTATAGACGTATTCCATTCACCAGGACACTGATCACTCTAATTTTGTTCCCTGCAAAAATCAAAAAAGTTTTAAAATTCAAGTTTTTGCACTTTTGCCAGAAATGAACCTGTTGTACTTCTGTCGTTCTTTAACCAATGTTGTTGTTGTTGTTATTATTAACATTTGTATAGCACCAGCTGTGTACCTGGCGCTTTACAGAATCATAAGAAAGACCTGGTCCCTGCCTACAGCTTACAATCTAATAGACACAGAGGGGGGAGACAAGGAGAGGGGACATAGGGAGGGACAAGGGATAAATAACATTCAAGAGGATGCAAAGTCTCAGGTGCACGTGCTTGGCTTGGTTGCAGCTAGGCAGGAGTCTACGGGGAGGGCAGACAGGAGACCAGGACTCAGAGGTAAGGGGGAGCCAGGTTGTGAAGGGATTTATAAGTGAATGCCAGGAGTTTGTGAAGGATGTGTTTGTGAAGGGGGAGCCAGTGAAGCGAGGAGAGGCTGTGGACACACACAAGAATCGCACATGCCAAATGTCAGAACACTAGGTTGTATGGTTCTGATTTGATAAGCCTTACAATAGTCATGATGGCTCCTGATTCAATTCTATATCAATATACATTGTCACATGTAAGCATACACCATATTTTCTGAATTTAGAAGAGTTTCTTACTACTAAGGATGTCCTAAAAGATCTAAACTGATTTGGAGATGCTGAAATTCTTGGGAAAAGTAATTGGTGTCTTCATAAACACCTTGATAAACCCTGCTTATACAAAATTCAAATCAAAGCAGTATCTAGCAAGGTGCTTGCCCCTGGTAGTACTGTACTGGCATAGTACTGTTTGCTTGAACTTCTCCTACTTTATAAACTCATTGTACCAATACTGACCTTTTTACCGCTGCACTAACTTAGGCAAAGGCTATCCTTCAGTTAGTTTACTCAGGAGTAATGTCTGTGCATCTGCTCTGGGAGTCTATTTATCCCCATTCCCCTGCCTCATGTTAGCAGGTAGCAGCAGTCACACAAACATTTGGTTTGTGGTAATTTACCCTTCCCCTGTGGGTAAAGTACCGCGTTAATACACAAACGCTGTCTACCCCCTCCCCTGGAATGTTAGTATTGGATTGTTCAGACATGACATGATGGGTAGTGAAGGATTAGTCTATGTAGTAGCTTTCCCACACCATACCATGAGTAGAGAGGTGGTAGTTACAGCCATATTGTCCTGGTTGGTGAAGGTCTCCGGGGAGACTTTGGGGACGGTGCTGGCGAGGGTGCTCCCCTTCGGCAGGGGAGTTTGCCCCACCCCGGTCTCAAGGAGGCTGTGGTGCACCCCCTGCTGAAGAAGCCATATTTGGATGTGGGCGCACTCGCCAGTTACCGACCTCTGTCTAACCTTCCCCTTTTAGGGAAGGTTATTTGAATTTGCAGTGGCACTGCAGCTCCAGGTACATCTCGACAGCATCGGTTTCCTTGACCCATTTCAATCTGGGTTCCGTTCCGGCTATGGTACAGAGATGGCCTTGGTGGACGATTTCCACCAGGAGATGGATGCAGGACGTTCAACACTTCTGGTCCTGCTAGATCTCTCGGCCGCTTTTGACACAGTGGACCATGGGCTGCTGTTGAGACGATTGCGAGCCCTGGGGGGTCTGGACGGGACTGTTCTTGAATGATTCTGCTCATTCCTCTCGGGGAGAAGCCAGTGGGTTGTCCTGGGAGCTGAATCTTCCAGCTCCCAGACTCTGGATTGTGGCGTTCCGCAAGGTTCTATTCTGTCTCATTATTGTTTAATGTATATATGCAGCCCTTGGGGGAGATCGTGAGAGGGCTTGGTGCACGTTGCCACCAATATGCTGATGATACCCAGCTTTACCTCTCTTTTTCAACTGACCCAGGTCCTGCCGTCTCAGTACTGTTCCAATGTTTGGAGGCCATGGTGGATTGGTTGCGGCAGAGCAGACTGAGGCTCAGTCCTGATAAGACGGAGGTAATGGCAGTGGGTAGGACGAAGGAGGTGTTGACTCCCCTCGTAGAGGGGATCCGCCCTCCTGTAGCCCAGCAAGTTTGGAGTCTGGGAGTATTGTTGGACTCGGATCTCTGCCTGGATCGGTAGGTGGAGGCGGTGGCTAAAGCCGTTTCCGCCAGCTGTATCTGGTGCGGAGGCTGCATCCATATATTTCCAGACCCGACCTGGCCACCCTCATCCATGCCTTCATCATCTCAAGGCTGGACTACTGCAACACGCTCTACACGGGGCTTTCCTTGATGCTGGTCCGGAGGCTGCAGCTAATGCAGAATGCGGCGGCTCGTCTCCTTATGGGGATGAGCCGACGAGAGCATATTACTCCTGTGCTCCGTGTGCTGCATTGGCTACCTATAATGTACAGAGCCAGATTCAAGGTGTTGATGTTGATCTATAAAGCCCTGTATGGCCTGGGCCCCAGATATGNCAGCTAATGCAGAATGCGGCGGCTCGTCTCCTTATGGGGATGAGCCGACGAGAGCATATTACTCCTGTGCTCCGTGTGCTGCATTGGCTACCTATAGTGAACCTGGGTTGGTTTTGGCCTACAAGGCTTTACATGGTTTTGGCCCGTTGTACCTCAGGGACCGCCTCACCTTCCATGCCCCAGAGCAACCTCTTTGGTCTGCCGGCGGCTACTTTTTGGAGGTTCCCCGTGTAAAACGGGAGGCCACAATGGAGAGGGCGTTCTCGGTGGCCGTGCCGCGTTTATGGAACTTCCTCCTGGAGGAAGCCCATCTGGCCACAAGTTTATTGGTCTTCCGCTGGGCCTGCAAAACCTGGCTGTTTTCCCAGGCCTTCAGAGGAGGGGTGGGTGGATTGGGTTAAAATTTTTGGGGTGGTTGTTTTTAGAGGGTTTTTAAAGTTGATATTCTTGTGTTTTATTGTTGTTTTAGATTATGGTTTTATGTTGTACGCCTCCCCGAGATGCCTTGGGCATGAGGGAGCGACTAATAGATATAAATAGATAAATATTCATATGAAATTTTGCTTACCTAAGAAAGGCTTACCTGGGGGTTGTTTACTCTGGGTAAGGTACGTCTTTTGTGTAAGCGTTTGCCAAATTGTAGAGGCAGGGGCATACCTAGGTTTCCATGGGCCCCAGTGCAAAAGGTGGAATGAGGCCTTCCTTTCCTCCCCTTCCCCCACTTTCATGCTCTGTGCCTACCTGCTCAGCTCTCCACCCACCAAGCGAGTAGCTGTTGAAGAGAAGGAATTAGGTTAGGGTGGTTCTGGGTTGGTGGGTGGGTGACCAGCCCTTGGGAGCTCATCCTGGCACAAACTAGCCCTGACGGAGGCAGAAATTATCACAGGACAGATCCTGCTCCCTGAGCACAGGCAGTTCCCAGCACCCTGGCACCTGCTGGGAGTCCCTGTGCCCAAGGTGCAGCAGTTGGAGAAGCAGCCCAGGTGTAGTATGGGGAGCTGCTGGAGGTGGCTCAATCTCTGCTCCGCCACAGTAGCTGGCCATGGACCAAGTACTCGGCAAGCCAGATCCTGCTTGGAGGCAGGATCCTCCAAGCAGGATCCTAGTTTGGCACTTGTGAATGCAGACTGGAGGGGGTGGTGGTACAGTGGCAGCCTGAGGTGGGGGGTGGTGTGAGGGGGGAGGGAGATCATGAACAGCTGTGTTACCCGGACTTCAGGGGTGGACTGGTCAGGCGGCAAGGCAGCTCCAGGAGCAGCAGCTGCAGGAAGCAAGGAGGGGCAGCCAGTTAGGAGGCACAGTGTGACTCAGTCCTGGACTCTTGGAGTCAGTGGCAGCAGCAGAGGATGGGGCAGACCTGTTGGGAGGTGGCAGTACAATCCAGGTCCTTGGAGGAAGCAGCACTGAGGAGGAGGGGGGAAGGCAGGATAGAGGGGACACAGACGGGGCCCTGCCTGTGAGCACCACCTGTCCCTATTATAGCTATGCCAGTGAGTAAATGAATGCTATGTAGTATTTGACATGTGGTGACTGGAGAAAAATTCCATCCATCCATTCTTCTGCCTTAAACTATACCATCCTACCCTTTGCTGAGAATCTCTTCTTGCTTCCATGCTCTGAGGGAATGATACAGATGAATCCATGAGAGTGCCTACACCAAGGGTGGCAAACTCACGTGGCTCTTGGGTGGTTCAAATGCAGGAGGAGGGGCTGCCGCTGTTTGTACATCTAGACACCAGTGCTTTTTGCCTTCCTGCCTTGCTTCAACTTGATTGCAGTTGCCTCTTTCTACATAAGAGGCGCGATGGGGATGATTCCCACAGATACTTTAGTTATGCCTTGATTCACTTTTAACTCTAGTCGTTTACATGTCAAAAGCTCTAAACTGAAGTGATTCAGAAGTAGGACAAGAAGTATGTACTCCGAAAAATGAAGAGTCCATGCTACCATTCGTTTTTTACTTCGAAGTAACTTATGCAAACCTTTTCAAACCTGGGGCAGAATGGGGAACAGAGGGGTCCCTCCCTCAAGAGGATGGGGTCACCATGGTAGAGAGCGGCAGTGAGATTGGGATTGCTGGGGTGAAAAAGTTGCGGTGAGGCCTAGATTGCCAGGACACGGGAGCAGGGAGGCCAGGAACCGCCAAAATGGGAGCAGGGAGGCTAGGCTTGTGGGAAGCAGGGGATTGCTAAGGGAGTGAAGGTTGCTTGTGAGTTCAGTAGAGAGGCCAGGATTGCTGAGGCAGAAGGCCACAGAGGCTGGATAGGGAGAGCCAGGAGGCTTAGATTACCAGGGTCACAGATGCCGAGGCAGGGGAGGCTTGAACTGCTGACGCATGAGGGATAGGAAGGTTTGGATTGCCAGTGTAAGAAGGGATGGGTGTGTGTGTGTGTGTGTCACAGAGCCCAGGTTGGGAGAAAGTGTGGGGTTCACCAACATAAGGGTAGAGCTGAACAGAACATCTCAGAAAGTGCTGTTTCCAATGGAATTATTACATTTGCGTGAGGAGGAAATCTACCATCATTTTGGACATTTTTTGTAATATTTTGCTGTTTCCCACCATTTTGATAATTTCTGGTGGAATTGATATTTTTCCATGATTGATTGATTGATTTTTTTATTGGTAAGAATTAAAATTAGATTACACAGACCAGGCGTGACGTAAGCCATTGCCTCAGTTTAAAAAAGTAAACTAACAAAATCCCACCTCTGACATAACCTTAACAATAAGAAATTTAAACAAAAACTAAAAGAGAAGGAAATTAGTCATAATAAAATTAAATAACTAAAATATCATGGAATGGGTTAATATAACCTCTTAATACACATCAGTTCCACCAATACCCAGGCACAACATATATAAATAGCAATATTCTCTATATTCAACAAGTAATGATGCCCTGAAAGTCCAGCAAAGCAGTACGGGTCAAAACAGCTTTGCGCAGAAATTGAACTATCTTCTCCAGGAAACCCCGATCCTTAGTTGACATGGTAATCTGGAGCATCTCTGAGATGGATCGACCTGGATATTTATCTAAATAAGGTTGCAGCAATTGTAGTCTTAGGTTTGTATACAGGTTACGTTCAAACATAATATGAGCCACAGACTCAACCTGCTCGTAGTCAAAAGGACAGAGGCATTCTTCTAAAGGTATTTTCTCCTTATGTCCCTCAAATACCTTAGTTGGAAAGACATTTAGATGCGCCTTAAATAGGCACCGTCCAAGAGCAGAGGGAAAGTCTAACTTCATATAATAGGCCGTATCCCCTTTGGCAGGCAATAACTCCAGATAATTACCCAGAGAATGTAATTTCCTAATCTGGGCAATATCTTCTTGCCGGGCTACGTCCTTCGTTCTTGTAATGAGTTCAGTTTTAGCCGCCCCGCTACCTTTAGAGACAAAGTAGTCTGTTGAGAAACCCAAATAGGTCATTCTCTCCTTCATCTTGACTCTCCAGAAGATTGAAAGCTGTCCTTTGCGAGCCAGCGAAACAGCTCTATCTGGGGAGCCAATTCAACCCTAGTCCACAGGGAAAGGGCAAATTTAGTTGTTTTTGTTTCCCAGCTTGTTGTTCCAGCCTCCCGCCTAATGGCCACCGAGGGAGACCCGGCAGGTAAACGAAAAAGTTTACGCAAGAGTGTGGACTGTAGCCTATTAAGGTTAACAGATCAAATCGTAGCCCAAATGGCTGCACCATAAAGGAGTTGGGAAGTAACTTTTGCTTCTAAAACTCTCAAAGCCATTATCTCTCTCCCTGCCCCTTTTCATTGAAAATAATTCAGTATAGCCTGTCCTGTGATATTTTTCCATAATTTATGGAATCTGTAATACTGAAAATTACCAAAATGGTGGAAAATCATAGAAAATGTCGGTAGATTTCCTCCTTGCTCCCAAAAGGTCAATACATTTTGATGGAACAAGAGCACTTGCTCTCGCTTTAGGCCTACACAGGAGGCTGAGAATGCAAGGGGTAACTGAAAGCAAGGACCTTACTGAGTAAGCTGGTGAGGCATGCTTGAAGAGCACTGCGCTCTACGTGGGGCTGCCCTTGATGACTGTTTGGAAGCTGCAGCGGGTGCAGAATACGGTGGCTCGGCTCTTTTTGAGGACGAGTCGCCGGGAGCACATTACGCTGGTGCTCCGAAGTCTGCACTGGCTGCCTATAGTTTTCTGGGCACAATTCAAGGTGCTGATTTCGACCTTTAAAGCCCTAAACGGTCTGGGTGCCATATATCTGAAAGATCACCTATCCTACCATGCCCCTTTTGCGGCCCCTACGTTTGGCTGGAGGCACCCTCCTTGGTGTCCTGTCTGTTACCTTGGTCCATATAGCAGGGATGCATAGGAGAGTGTTCTCTGTGGCTCCCCCTGTGTTGTGGAACTCCCTTCCCTGGGAGGTTTGTTTGAGCTCAAGCCTGGCTATCTTCTGGACTTGCTAAAAAAATTTAATTTGAAAAGGCATTTGGTAAGCAGGGGTAGGTGGGGTGGGAGTGGGTTTAGGGTAGGGTTGTGAGGAGGGTTGGATGTGGGAAATGGGGAGATGATGTTGGGTGGGTTTTGTGGAGAGAGGGAGTTTTTGGGGTTGTCTTTGTATTTTATTGTTTTTATAGAGGCTGCCCTGAGCCTTTTTTAGGGAAAGGCGGGATAATTTAAATAAATAAATGGTGTATCTGGACTTTCAGAAAGCATTTGGCAAGGTCCCGTATGAGAGACTCTTGAGAAAACTTAAGTCATGGGATAAGAAGTGTCTGTTATGGGTCAGAAACTGGTTAAATGGTAGAGAACAAAGGTAGAGACCTGTGTTCACTGAGTTTTCTTTATTCCTACCAATGGGGGGAAAAGCGAAGACGTGTGTCTGAATAACGGGTAGGACTAAATGGCCAGTTTTCACAATGGAGAGAAGTAAATAGCAGGGTGTCCCAGGGGTCTGTACGAGAACCCCTCTTGTTTTATGTATTTATTTAATGATATGGGGGGGAAAAGTAAAGAGCAAGAAGATCAGATTTGTAGATGACACAAAGTTATTCAAGTTAGTTAAGACCAGAAGTGGGCAACCCCTGGCCTGCAGGCTGCTTTTGGCCCGCAGGGTGATTTTCTTCGGCCTGCTGGCCTACCACCCTTACTCAGTGATGTGCAGCACAGTGATCACCTCTCTGTGGCACGGGCAGGCTTTTGCAGGCCGCACAGACCCTTCCCTGAGACTCACCAGCGGCGCAGCAATTGCAAATGTCCTGCTGTGTATATCTCTGGGCATGTGTATACGACAGGACCAGCCATTTCCTTAATCTGGAATGCTTGGAAATGTAGTTCCAGCATACCAGATTCAGGTAATGGCTGGTCCCGGCGTGTGCGCCTGCCCAGAGGGGCGCACACTGAGCGGGACCTCCAAACAGCCTGAGGCTGGGCAACAGCAGTAAGCAACAGCAGGCATGTGGGACGGGGAGTGTGTGTGTGTGAGAGAGAGGGAGGGAGGGAGGTTGTTTGAATGAGTGTGTGTGTGTGTGTGCGTGTGTGCGTGTGTGTGAATCTGTTTGAATGTGTGTATGTGAGAGCGGAGTGCATGTGAGAGAGAACAAATGTTTCCCTAATGCACTAGTCTTAATTATAATTTAATTCTAAATTGATAATTGCTTTTTAAGGTGTGGCCCTTCCGATACGTTTGGGGACCGACAATGCGGCCCCTGGGCCTGAAATAAGGTCTGTTCTCCCCGCCCCGTGAAGACTGCGACAAACTGAAGAATTACAGGGAAATCTTGAATGACTCAGCAACTGAACGATAGAATAGGAGATGAAATTCAATGTTCACAAGTGCAAAGTGATGCACGTAGGGAAAAATAATCCTAACTGTATATACACAGTGATTAGTTTTAAAGTAGATGTGGAACCTATTTATTTGAATATTCTTTTAGCAGGCAAATGAGATTTGGGGCAGTATTTTATGGGTATTTTATATATTTATATATATATATTTATATACTTTATTAGTTTTTACTTTTGTATTTAGTGTGTGCATATTTTTCATGTTCTTATTTATTTATTTTTATTTATTTTCATAGATTTTTACCCCGCCCCTCCTGCCATGCAGCTGTTGTTGCTTGTCTTGAGAGTTTTGGGGAAGGGTGGGTTAAAAATCAAAATAAATGTTGGAGTGGGAGACGGGGAGGCTCAGAACTCCTTCAGGCCTGCCCAAGCCTCCCCCTATCCTGAAGATCAGGTTGTCCCCCTGGCAACCAAATTTATGGGCACTTCAAGGAAGGACAAAGCCCTTTCCAGATTTTCCAGAGGGAGGTCAGCATAAGCCCCAAAGCCCCCAACATAAGTTGGCGCCCGTACTACCTTCTCCTATTTACCTCTTCAATTTCCTTCACTCTTGTTCCACTCTTCAGATCCTTCTACTTCCTGACTGTAATCCCTAAACCAATTGATTGTAAACCCATGGTTATTACATGGTGTTATAGGGCAGAATTATGGTGGTCTGGATTTCCGAGCAATATTTCCATATGCTAAACATTTGTTGATGTCATTTAGGTATAATCTTAATTGTGAATATCCTAGGTTTGTGATGCTTCATTTGGTGATAATTACAGTATCCTTGTAATGTCTTACCTTAACTTATGAATATTGTAATGTGCGTGCACTCATACTTTGGTTCTTCTCTAGATATGTGTGCAGTGCAACCACCCAAAAGTAAACGTGTGCTTGAAGTGTTTTTATTGCCTTCAAATAATCATTTGTGTTCACCAATAACAAAATTTGGCCTATACAAAAATTTGTTGGCTTTATTAGTGGAATTATGGTGTTGAATTAAAGCCTATTATAACTCATACCAAATTATTATGTCACAGTAATTAGTTTTGGCACAGAACTATTGAGTTTAATAATTTACAACAATTATATGTGTTGGACTGTTTTAAATAGTTATTTTTCAGAAGAATTTATCTTGTATGCTTGTAATTTTGCCAAAATATTTGACCAATTAGCATTTTATGTCAGTTTGGATTTGGTCTCTTGTGCAAGGAATCAAATTAGATTATTTTTTAAAAGTGGTTTATTTATCTAGTATAATAGAAATATTTTTTAAAATATCAATAGGTGAATATCACGATACAGCATATATGGTGTGGTTTCCTATTAGATGTTTTGGTATTTAATGCATAAATTCATTTTAGCATGCACACTTACCTAGCACCGCCAATGAGAGGAGTAGCTTGCTTAAAACGCTAAATAGTTTTTTTTTACTTAGCAGCTGTTCTGTAGCAGACAATTAATACCAGAAAAATGCCGTCTCATCATTAGGCCTGTTGTGTCCAAAAAGAGAGAGAGAGAAGATGACTAGCTACCCTGTCTGTTTTCTTTTCTCTCTCTCTCTCTCTCTCTCTCTCTCTCTCTCTCTGTGTTTTCAATGTGTAACGAAGAGCAGGAGAACAATATTCTGTAATTAAGGATTCCATTAAGATGAAGAAAAGAGCAAATGGGGTTGTTTGTTCTCCTAGCAGAAAAAATTTGTCTGGGGTGGGGGATAGTAGTGGTAGTGTAGAGAGAGAGGTGGGTGGAGAGACTAAGTCAGGGCTGTTTGTTGAATATACTGTTAAGGACTGTTACCATCCTAATTAATCAAGTTAGAAATTACAGCTGTAGTCGGTTTCCCCCCAATTCTTGTTATCAATTTTCTTCTCTTTTGAGACAAAGCAAATATAAATTTTGTGTTCATTTGTCATTCGTTCTTTGACTTCAGCATCTCTGAAAATAACAATGTAGCACAAAAGACCAGTATTTACCTAGTTGTAATGTGGGTTGCCATGGTGTTTTGCAAATTATTGCAATTATGTTCACCATGCGAGTCGCCCTTGGTAACTGGCGAAAAAACTGATAATCCTGTTTTGAACAAAAGGTCAAATTGCTGAATAGAAAGTCTTGATTAACTAAAAGATGTACAAAGTGGAATTATTTCCTACCATTCAGAAATAGTTCTTGATCGGGTTTGGGGGAGGGGGTGAGTAAGTACATCTGATTACTGAAGTACAAAGCATTGAAAGGATGTTGTCTTGAGCCTTTCATGTAGTCTTAATGGTGGCTTTTTTGTCAAATTTACCCATTTGCGGCATTGAAAGAGGCAGCTGCATTTAAGCTGGAGAGATGGTGCTTTTTCAAGAGTTCAGTGCATGGAAAGTTCTCAGCAGTATCTGTAGTTTACTATTAGCCCCTGATCTATTAAAAGTGATGTGCTGCATTTGAGCCCATTGCTCTCAGTGCTTGTGAAACCCTTTGACTGATGATCTAATAAAGTGCTCTTACTGGACAATTTCTAATCAGATACTTTAAAAAAATAAATCACAAGTTTTAGAGTGGAGGGGAGAGAAACAAATGACTATAGTGAAAGGTTTGTCACTTTTTAAAGTTGTATGGGGTAAATTGGGATTAATGACTTTGGTTTCTCATTTTATTTTATCTGAAAATATGTGATAATTTTGCCAAAGTTATTTGTGGAGTAAAATAAAAAATACTTTATTCACCTTCTATCATCCCAACTAAAGTTTTGTTTAATAACTTTTCATCTTTTACCATCCAGTAAGCATCTTTGGCTAGAAGGGGATGAAAATTCTTTTTTTAATAGCAACCTGAAAATTAATCTCAAAACTTTGGAGAGCTTGTGTGAAAGTGGTATGAAAGCAAAGTAAACCTTAAGTTTGTGGGTTTACATTCTGCATCACCTAGCAACCCCCTGGCTCAGTCAGCTCTCTTGTCTGCCCTCAGTCCTGTTTACAGACTATTCAAACTGCTCTTCGAAACCATGCAAGATATTCAGTTTCATTAGCACCATTCTCAAAGAGAAAATAATTAAACTTAAATGAACAAACATTGCTTAGTGATGCTTTAAAACTCTTTTCTGGGTTTAAGATGACCAGGCTGTTGAGATTTTTTTCTCTCCAATGTTGCTATTATGCTCTTGCAAATTTAGAGAACACCATGTGCATGTGAAGTATTTTTAAAACTTGTAAAATTTACAAATTCCTTCAGTACTTAGATAAGTTTAATTCAAGCATTGTTTATGGATAGCACTTACCCTCTACATTGTTTTGACTCTTCTTCCACTTAACCCACTTGAAGCAGTAATATGTATTTGAGCTGGCATATCCATTTTGTACCATATACCTGGGAAAATAAGACAGTCGTACCTTCAGTATTGCATATACGTGTAATTTTTAGCTTCCCATGAAACAGCGTATCATGAAAAGATCTTGTAATACAATAGAAATTCAGGGAACATGGAGGGTGAAATGCTTTTTAGTTTCCCAGGTAGAGTCACATCTCCCATAAAATCTTGAATACTTACTATCTGTATTTTGTTAGATTCCCTAACATGTACAATACATGGCTGGACTGTATGAGCTCTTTGTGCTTTGACAGTTGGCAGACAAAACAAAATTATTCCTGAAGGAAGGTACTGTACTTAGTTGTGACCTATTATAGCCTAAGAATGCAGTTTGCTTTGAGTTGCATGAATAGGGAGAGTATTTTGCAGAATATACTTGAATTACTATCAGAGGTTTTAGCTGTCCATACAGAAATACATATACATCCTCCATTGAGCTTTTTTCCCCCCAATTGTAATTTTCCATATATAGTAATTTTAAATATATTTCCCCCAGTTGCTTGTATGGAGCCAAATTTAACTGCTCTGGTATTGTCCTACAGTGGTAAAATAAAATTGCTGGTAATTGTTGGCTTTCTTTGTGCACAGTATGGCAAGCTATGGAGGCTTGTATTCTACCCTTGTAATGTTCTTTCGATGCATCTTCTGGTGCTAAAGCCCTGATTGCAAATTAAGATAACAAGACTGAGGTATTGGCCTTGATGTGAAGCAAACAGAACACACTTGCTAATTTATTATATAATGCACAATTGCTAAGGTTAAAATTTGTGCACTTGTGGTGCTATTATATATGTTTAAATGCGGGCCACTGTTTGAATCTAACCTGTCATATGGGTTTGGAGTGCTCCATTATCCTTTCAGCAGGCTGATGGCAGAACCCAGTCTTTGCACAAATGAGAAGATCAATAATTTTCAAATAACTTGTATGGAATAACATGTGACTACATTTAAAGAGATGCCTTTTTAAAAAAATCAATTTTTAATAACATTTAAAATGCTTACATTGTCCTGCAGGATACTTTCCACTTCTTTCTCGTTTGATAATTTTGTTTAAAAGATTATTTTTTTTGCATTAACTGCCCCTTTTTCTCTTTTTTCATGCTTTGTTCCATCGTCTCCTCCTTCAGCACTTTTCTGAGTTTTAATAATCACTCGAACATAGGATATGTTGCTGTATAGAAGCATTCTTGTGAAGATTCCCATTCTTTCTCTTTTTGAGCGTTGGGGGAAATTTAAATGAGAAAAAAAAAGTCATCTTGTTTTTGAAAATCATAAATCACAAATATGCCATTTTAATAAAATAATGGGCCTAAAACCAGGCACTTGTATTTGTAAATGTTCTGTGATAAGAGCAATCTATTTCAACAAGGGTCATTGCCTTAAAATAAAGGAGTGCTTTCAAGAACTGGGTAAAGCAAAGTTCCTGAAAGATATCGTGGGGGGGAGCAGAGTCAGATGAACCATAACACTGACTGCTCTACAGCATGAGGGGCCCCTGACTTGTGGGTGGTGCCATGCACAGGGTCAGCAAGCAAGTGTGTACTGGTGCATCTGTCTAATCTGACCACTGCCACAAAGGGATTTTACAGAACTAACCCTGTAGTTGCCACATGGGTACAGCATAACTGGAGATGCAGTTGAACACCCTGCCCCTCCTTTACCGCAACTGTGACATTGGCCCTGCTCCCCACATTCTGTGTCAGTGTTGGTGTTGAATTGAGTAGAATTCTTCCACGTGCATGGGCATGATGAAGGTGGCAGGGGAAGAAATGGGGTTGTGCACCAGTGCTAGGCAGATGAACAGCTAGACCCGGACTTCTGTGTCTTGGTGCAGTAGATAAGGAAGGTGACAGGTGAGTTACGGGCCCCAAAACTATGGCTTACCATGGGACCTGGACTTGTTTCAGTCTAGCCCTGGCTGAGATGAGAATTTGTCTTCGAGAGAAATCCTGTTCCAATTAGAGTTGCTTGCAAACTTCCATTTATTTGTTTTTAAAAAGGAGCAGGGTTTTATCCCTAATTCCCTACTTTTAGGGGAAAGGTGATGGTTGAAAAGAGAAACCTGCATTTCTGTGGCTGGCAGGCAGGCAGGCAGTCCTGATGCTGGGTGTTGCTCCTCTCCTGGAGAAAGAGGCAGGGTCCAAAAACTTGATTGGCATCCTGAGCCTGGGATTGGAGCCACCCCAGCCCAGCTGCCCAGATCTGTTCCAGCCTCCTCTAACCCTCCACTTTGTGAGGAAAACTTTTCTACTTAAACTGTGGTGGGGGAATAAAATAATTATCTAGATAGGCAGGGAAAGGGGGTCACAAGAGCCCCTAGTATATTTCATCCATTTCCCTAGCTTCCATCCTGTTTGAAGGCCACATCTCCACTGATTTCTGAATTCTGTATTCCATTCTGGTTCCTCACCAAAAGTTAGAGTGCTTTGAGTTATGCTAGCTGCACTTGTCCACAAAAAGTCATTACCACAAGCAGAAATCTCTAGTGTTGCCGTGGAACTAGCCAGTGTGCCTTTTTCCCCCTAGTGATACCACTCTCTCCATTCTCAGGTTGGGCAGGATGAAATACAGGCGGAGTAAACTAACGTTGTGTCATTAGAGGGTTGCCAGAGCGATCCTAGTAGGCTCTAACTATGTTAGCTTTAGAGTCAACTGGCATTTAAAAGCTTTAGATAAAGTGGCCTCAATGTAGATATTGGTACCCAGATATTTCTCACCTTATATGTGTGGAGCACAGAGAGCATGCTTCAAGATGGTGTTCCGTTTATACAGACTTACTTTCTGTGATATCCTTTAGTCAGATTGTAGGCTAAATTTTCTTTGAGTGTGAGAGACATTAAGAAACCATCTTATGGGGTCTGTATCATCCAGTGAATTTGTAGAGAAGAAGAGAACTCCTTTTATAGTACAGATCGTCCTAAAACCCTGGGAAAGGACTTTAAAGAAATACAAAATGAGTCATGCTTTAGATCAGATACTTACACCCTAATATGGAATACTTTAAAAAAAACAAAAACAAACCCCACACTTGATGTTGCTGTCCTCTGCACTGAGATATGACCTGACTGCTCCCTGGGACAGACTATGCAAAATCAGTTTTCTATATATGAAAGAATTTGAATCCATTGCCATATTTTATTTACATTAAAAAAAATTATTTTATTTTTATTTTAGTTATATAAAAAGTTTATCCAGCCCCTCCTGCCCCACAGGGCAGCCTGGGGCGGCGGACAACAAGATAAAAGAATAAAACAAGAAAACAATTTAAGAAGATAAAATCCTCATATGCAGGGAAAAACAACACCCCTCCACCCCCCTTTAGAAAGCGTGGCGGAACAGCTAGGTCTTACATAAACGTCAAAATGACAGGAGAGTGGGGGCCAGCCTAGCCTCCTCCAGGAGCAAATTCCACAGCACAGGGGCAGCCACCAAAAAAGATCTAACATCAGTGGCTACCCACCTCGCCCGGGGAACCTCCAAAAAGGCTCCCATGGACGATCTCAAAGGGCGCACAGACACATGGGGAGTGAGGCGGTCCCGCAGATAAGCGAGGCCGAGGCTGTGAAGGGCTTTAAAGGTTAAAACCAGCACCTTGAACTTAGCCCGGTGCTTTATAGGCAGCCAGTGCAGAGCCCGGAGCACGGGTGTCATGTGCTCCTTGCGGCCCGCCCCCGTAAGGAGATGGGCCATGGCATTCTGCACGAGCTGCAACCTCCAGACCAGCTTCTCAGGGAGCCCCGCGTAGAGCACGTTGCAGTAATCCAGCCTCGAGGTGATGAAGGCATGGATGACAGTGGCGAGGTCAGAGTCAGAGAGATACGGCCGAAGCCGCCGGACAAGATGTAATTGCAGAAACGCACTCCCCACCAGAGCCGCAACCTGAGATTCCAAGCTGAACCATGAATCGAGGAGCATACCCAGACTCCGCACTTGAGAGACCATGGGAGGACAAACCCCCCCAACAAGAGGAAATTCAGCCACCCCCAGGCCCTCCAAGCCCTCGCCCATCAACATCACCTCCATCTGGTCAGGATTCAATTGCAGATGGCTCAACCTCATCTAAGCCCTCACAGCTGACAGGCACTGGGGAAATAAGGAGACTGCATGGCCTGGATCGATGGAAAAGGAGAGGTAGAGCTGAGTGTCATCAGCATACTGATGACACTGCATGCCCTAAAACCCTCTCACGATTTCCCCTAATGGCTGAATATAGATGTTAAACAAGAGGGAGGGACAAAATGGCACCCTGCGGACCTCACGTGAGGTCCCGGGGGCGGGGGGGAATCGTACACTCCCCCAAGACCACCCAGTGAGTTCTCCCGGCCAGGAATGAACGAAACAAGTCCAAGACCGTTCCATCAATCCTGGCACAGTCCCGCAGGCGAGTCATCAACACCTCATGGTCGACTGTGTCAAATGCAGCCGAAAGGTCTAGCAGAACCAGTAAGGTCTGACGACCCTAGTTCAATGCCAGACAGAGATTGTCAACCAAGGTCGCCAGTGCAGTCTCTGTATC
>QEPC01001478.1:11609257-11649257 GCA_003113815.1 Sphenodon punctatus
CTCCAAAGGCCTGGGCGAACAGCCAAGTCTTGCATGCCCGCCGAAAGGCGAGCAGACCCGGGGCCAGGCGGGCTTCCTTCGGAAGGGAGTTCCACAACCGTGGCCCGACCACCAAGAACGCCCTCTCCATGGTGGCCCCCTGCCTTACATGGGGGACCTCCAGATAGGCGCCCCCAGTGGATCGGAGGGTCCGTCTTGAGTCACGGAAAGCGAGGCGGTCCCCGATATAAGAGGGGCCGAGACCGTATATTGCTGCTAAGTTATCTAACTTGAAAGATCCCAGAGTCAGATTTCCTTTTCCCTCATTTCTTGGAAAGAATGTATTGTCCACTGCTCTGATGATTGACAGCTTTCTCAGGTGCATGTGCTATTTAGGTTCCACTGAGGATTTTATAGGGCCCGCACCCTGTTGGGGGCTGACATGTACCAGGATGCATGCCTTAGGTCAGACCATGACACAGGGTCCACCCCCCTAACTCCTTCTAACTGACACCCTCATCTCAAGGCCAGTGCAGAAAACCAAATCCTGCAGTTTGCAGATTGCAGTTTGTTCCCTTCTCTCTCTAAGGCAGTGAGAAGCTTTCCTCTGTTTCTCCAGAAAATTATTCCATTGCTTAACTGTTCTAGTAGTTAGAAAATTGTTCCTAATTTTTAGCCTAAACCTTTTCTTCTTTAATTAAAACCCATTACTATCCTCATTGACTAGAGAAAACTGGGCACCATGTTGCTTATAACAGGCATTTTATGAGGGCTGCAACGCGATTAAAGAAATCTTAGTTGATTGATCTGTAGCATTTTAGTTGATTGATTGATTAATGAATTGAGTAAAATGTGAATATGATTTACATAATTTGCATACATTTCCAAAAAGTGAAAAATTCACCAGAAATTGTGGTCAAATTGTTAGACATGTTTAATGAACTTATTAAAGTGCTTAATGAACTTTAAAGAGCAGAATAAGTGAAAACAAACATATAATGAACATTAAAGAGCAGGAAAAGTGGGTGGGTGGGGGACAAAAATGGCTTTCTTTGGATTCTTTACGAGACTATGCAACATTATAAAAGTGCTGTTCAATCTAGTGGCAATACCTTGCTGCAGCTTGATGTCACCTAATCCAAGTTCTTGTTTTGCTAAGAGTAGGGTTTCTTGATGTATGCTATGCTTGAAGTGACCCAACAATTTTACAACATTTGTGAAGTTGTTTGTCAATGGTGGCAACAGAAAAGGCCTTGTTTATGCTCAGTTGTAGAGTATGAGCAGCACTTCTCACATTTTCAAAGTTGGACTTCTCAACCCCCAGAACATTTCCTGCATTAACTCTGCATATTGTTACAACTTTCTCACTGATCTCCCACTCCCATTAGTCAGGGAGCCCATTTTAATCACGTGATCACCCATTAATCAATGAATCAGGTCGATTAATCAATTAAAGGTTGCAGCCCTACCTTTTTACGTGTTTGAAAACTGCAATCATGTCCTTTTCTTTCCTACCATCCCCTTTTTTGAGACTAAACATTACCAGTTCTTTCTGGATCCCTTGCTGTGCCTGGATTGTTAGGTCACGGCGGTGGCCGCATGTGCTTTTTGTTAACTCCATCTGGTGAGGAGGCTGTGGCCTTTTCTCTCAAACTCTGATCTGGCTTCTGTCATCCATGCTTTCATCACCTTGAGGCTAGACTATTGCAATGCGCTGTACGTGGAACTGCCCTTGGTGATGGCCCGGAAGCTGCAGCTGGTGCAGAATGCAGAGGCCCACCTTCTTACGGGGACGGGTCGCCGCGAGCACATAACAGCGGTACCCTGCATGCTGCACTAGCTGCCTGTAGTCTTCAGGACCCAATTCAAGGTGTTGGTGATGACCTTTAAAGCCCTAAACAGCCTGGGACCCATTTATCTGAGGGATCGCTTGGTTTCCTATGTCCCGTCACAGCCTCTGCATCCTCCTGGAGACTTGGGTTTTTCACCAGGCCTCAACTCTGAGGAGGGCGTTCTCAGCCATTGCACCTTTGCTGTGGAATTCCCTTCCCCAGGAGGTCTGCCTGTGTTTAAGCCTGACGGCCTTCTGGAAGCAATTAAAGACCATTTTGTTTTGTTGAACTTTTAGCAGCGGGGATTGAATTGGGGGGAGGGGCAGGAGGGAGGATGGGGAAGTGGTATTGGGGGGTTGTTGAGGGGGTGGGGTAGGGGTTTGGGCGTATGTTTTTGTATTTTAATGTTTTATATGTTTATTTGTTTTCTTTTCTTTTGTAAGCCACCTTGAGACTTGTGAAGGGAAAGGTGAAATATAATTCTGAATAAATAAAAATCTCTGCTCATAGGTTTTTCCCTCCATCCCTTTTATCATCTTTATTCTCCAGCTTATCAGTATCCTTCTTAAAGTGAGGCTCCCAAAACTGTATACGTTACTCTAGATGAGGCCTAGTACACAGGAACAGCCCCCTCCCTCTTCATACTGACAGTGCTTTGGTTGATGCGGCGACAGGGGAGGGCGTTCTCGGTGGCCAAACCGAGGCTGTGGAACTCCCTTTCAGTGGGGGTACATCTGGCCCCGGACATCCCCTCCTTTCGTAAAAACTGCAAGACCTGACTGTTCTGCCAGGCGTTTGGTGGGGGAGATAGGGGGGTGGAGGGAGGAGGGTGTAATAGTATGTTTTATGGTTTTAAATTATTGAGGTACACTGTTGGTGAGCTGCCCCGACCTGCCTGTGGCAGGAGGAGCGGGATACTAAACGCTTTTAATAAATAAATAAATAAATTTAATATTATAACATTCATCTCCTCTGCTGCTGCATCATGGTGTTCTTGACTCATGTTAAGTCTGATATCTGTATAAACCCCATATCCTTTTCAGAAGTGGAATCCTGCTTCCATTTTGTATTTGTAGTTTTGATATTCTCACCTATGTGAAATACTTAGTATTTTTCTTTGTTTTTCATCTTGTTCACAATCAGCCCAACTTTCCAGTGTATCAAGATTACTTTGAATTCTGATAATATCCTCTAGTATATTTGAAATCCTTCCCAGCTTGGTGGTATCATGAAACTTAACCAAATCACTGAATTGGGAGGCTCTTGGGTGAGCCCGCTTGTTTCCTGTTCCCAATCTGTCAATAAATCTTTGATTATCACTCTCTGGGCTATGATTGTTCAGCCAGTTGTGAACCCATTTCATGGTACATTGAGCCCACATTTCCCTAACTTACGTATGTTGTGTGAAACTATGTTGAATGTCTAACTGAAACCAAGAGATATTATATCAACTGCTTCTCCATTGTCCATTCATTTTATCAAAGAAGGAGAGAAGGTTGGTCACACATGATTTATTCTTCATAAAACCATGTTACTACTTAACACCTTGCCTTCCTCCAAGTGCCTACAAATTTTACAATTTGTTCTAGGATTTTACCTGGTATTGAAGTCAAACAGACTTTTTAATGTATTTTATTTAGATTTGTTATCCCATCCTATCCCTTAGACTCATAGACTTCCAATTCTTTATTTAACCTATTAAATGCAACATTTAACCAACACAACTCTTAATCCTCACAACAACTCTGTGAGTTAGGTTAGGCTGAGAGATCTGTGACAGGCCCAAGGTCACCCATTGAGTTCATGTCTAAGGTGAGACTTGAACCCAGGGGCCTTCCCCTACTTCCTGGTTCAAGTATTGCACTCTTAACCACTACACCACACTTGGCTATACACTAGTGTATAGTTTCCCCTTCATGAAAATAGGAATAAGTTAGAGGCCTTTAGCTTTGATTCAGTATACTTTGACTCCATTGAGACTGGCATATTAGTACCCATTATAGAAGCGATAATATCCACAAGAGTTTGAGCAGTAGAAGACTCCAGGTGGGGAGGAGGGAGGGAACTGAATAGGGTGAGTGTCCATGTGCCCATATATTAAGTTTTCACCACCAGCCACACAGCCTTCACTCATGGCGGGGTTTCTGAGAACGTTGAGCCCATCATGCAGGTGAACTCTGGCTAATGGGTGCCCAGATGTCCACATCTCATCGATTAGGTTTCATTCAACATCTCCATGCATACATGTCCACCAGCACCATAGAGTTGTGGGCAGAAATCCTACAGCAGGGGTGGCCAAAAGGTAGGTCGTGATCTACTGGTAGATCACAAGCTAGTCTCCATTAGATCTTGGTGTGGAGAGGGGGACCAGCCCCTTGGAGATCACCTCTGGGGAGAAGGGCAGGACTTACATCCCGGGGAGTGTTTCATGGGAGGATAGAAGCTAGGAGAGCTGCTCCTGGTGTGATGAGATAGTGTTTCTCCAAAGGGGAGAGCTCCTCTTCACTCCTGAAGCTGATTGCTAAGGTTCCCTAGAACTGGGAGCCAGCAGGAGGAATCCTGGCCTAGAACACTGTCACTGGGATCAGCAGTAGATCACCTGAGGCTGACATTCAGATCAAGCAGATGCCATGACCATAAGTCTGGCTGTTCCTGTCCTAGAGAGTTGGAGGAGCGACCACTTCCTGATGTTCTCTCTGCTCTCTCTCTCCCTGGCGCTGCCAGTGGGGGCTGCCTGCAAGTGTACGTAAGACACTCCGGGAGCTTCCCATTTATTAGGCTGGACATGCAAAACACGTGAGTGGCGACTGCACACAACAAATCCAGGCTGCAGTGGGCTAACGTTGCATTTGTTTTTACCGTGAGTGGGTGTTCAGTGGCTCCTCGCCTGCTATTAGGATGCTTTCACAGATGTACTAATGGCCTTTGTTCCGTGTGATTGGCATGGTCCACGTGGCAACAAGACTCTCGTGGCCTGTGCTGCAAAAAACAGGCTGTAAAATCATCCAGGTCTTTCTCTTCCTGCCCAAACTGGGGCAGATAAGTGATGTCCTATCCTTACAGGATTACATTGCCAGTGTTAGCCTTGATTGTGATTTTTGAAAAGACAGTTGTTGGAATGGAATAGCAGAGTGAATTTCAGCATGCCCCAAAAGCTTGACCTTCCCCTATTTTGCCAAATGAGTTGTGATAGTGGTTTCTACTTTAATGAGAAGAGGTGATGTCAAGAGATTGGGGCTAATCTAGTAGAGTTTTCAGATGCTTTTATGACATTTTATAGTAACTCATCAGCTCTTCAACACCTGAAGTTCTAACATAAAATACAGGCACCTTGTTTCATTAATGAGGGATTACAAGCTTTGCAACGTCCCAGGCCCGTACTGGCTACGGTGGGGGGAGAGAGAGAGAGCTATATCTCTATATAATGTGTGTGTGTGTGTGTGTGAGAGAGAGTGAAATGATATATATAGAGATGAATGAAAAAGACTGATGTTTTTTACATATTTGATTTTATTTATTTTCACATTTTTTACCTCGTCCAACGTTGAAAATAATAGCTAGTTTGGCGCAGTAACTATTGCTGTTCATACGCTCTTGTTGTAATCTCTGATCTTTTCCATGCAGTTTTGAGTAGGGTCTAAAATTAGTTTTTGGAAGGTTTTGATCTTCTAGAGAAGTTCAAATCAAGAGCCACATTTCCTGCAGGTGTCTTACAGAAAGAAATGTCCATCTTCAGTGCTGCTCAAATTTAGACTGTACCCACCTTCCTCTTGTCTATCTACGGTACTCAGCACTCTCCCTGGTCTTTCACACACCTTTTCACTCTCCCCCCTTTACCCACTTTCTCTTCCTCAGTATTCCCTCCTCCCAACATTCTGCCAGTTTCTTCTGCTGTTACCATAGTTCTCCTAGCTTAGATCAGCTGATCTGGGGATATTTAAAATTTGGAGACAGCTTGCCCATTTCTGGAACATAAATTTTAAATGATGACACTGGCACCAATTACAATTTATGTTCCAGAAGTGGGACTGCTGCCGCTTTAGAAATTTCTCCACAGCTCAGCCAGAGGAGAGCTAGCAGTGTAGCAGCTGCACCCCTTTTCAGCATCCCCTCTAGGGATGGGCGAACAGATCGCGGTTCGGCCGTGCGGTTCGGCTGTGTTCTGTTCGGCTAGTTCACCGGGTTCGCGTTCGTCCATTCGGTTCGGTCGTCCGAACAGGCTGTTCGGTTAGGCCGTTAGGCTGTTCCGTTCGGCCGTTCGGGAAATGTTGTTATGGGTGGTTTTTTTGTTTTTTATATGGTTTTTTGGTTTTTTATTGGGTTTTATATGGTTTTCTTTTGTTTTTTATTTGTTTTTTTTTTGTTTTTGTATGTTTTTTTTTAAAATCTAATATATATATCTAGCTACACTAAATCTAACTGCTATTAACTATTCAAAATGCTATGAACTAAATGGATTATCTAATAAGTACACAGACCTACTCCTACAAACACTAAAACTAAATCACTAACGCTATCTCTATCACAACTATCCATCCATCCATCCATTATATATATATACACATCCCATATATATGGGATGGGGGGGAATCACAAACAGAAGAGGAGTCTGTAGTGAAATACATACATACTCAATGAGTCTGTACAGTGCATAACACAAGGTTTCAGTTTATGGTTTAAGTTTCATTTCAGTACAAAACTGAAATGAAACTTAAAGCAATCTAAAAATCCTACTCAACGCCTGCTGTTCAGGAACAGTGACTAGCTCAGAAGGTGTTGGGAAGGGGGGAGGCAGATAATTAGTTTCGTTTCTTGCAAGCCTCTCCACCCCTGGTGCCTGGAAGTCTGCTCCTCAGTGACTGACACCTCCCTGTCATGTTTAACCTTCCAGTGAACCTTTTTTTGCCACCCAAACTCACCTGAACGCGATCCGAACTGACCGTACTGTTCGGCCGTTCGGTGTGTTCGTGTTCAGTCGTCCGAACAGGACGAGTTCAGGCCGAACTACCGAACCGCGTTCGCCCATCCCTAATCCCACCCTCCAAAATAAATTCAAGGGTCCACAGTTTGGGAACCTTTGGTCTAGATACCCAAGTAGAAATGTCAACTATACTGCTGTCAGTAGCAAGATATTTTTATTATTATTAAATCTGTTTACTTGAAAAAAGGCCTGGTTTTCTAAGTGGGGACAAAGCTTAAGTTAAGTCATTGGGATGTGTAGCAATTGTTACAAATCTTTTTGGTCCCTCTTTAGCACTTCTGTGCCTTTACCAAATTTGGTTTAAATCCGCTTGCAAGATCAAAATTTATTAAAGGGGGCAAATGCTGTATGTAAGTAAGTGAAATTTGGTGGCAATTCAAAAAGGGCTGTATTTTCTTTCCCAGTGTACCTATTGGTTCTTCTTTGAGGATCTCCGCGATTCTCACTCTGGGGTTTCACTTCCTGCTTCGCAGGTACCGGAAAACCTCTTGTCAGCAATATCCAGGCAGGATATGCCTGGAAAAGACTAGAACATGGTGAGAGGGCTCCGCCCCTCCATCCCCCTCCCATCCTGAGAAAAGCGTGGGCCCGCATCACGAGGGATGGGCTAGTATAAATAGGGGAAGGAGCCCTCACCGCCTCAGTTCCTTCCAACCGCATGGCGTTGGAAGACCTCTCAGCGCTGGTCAGTAGTAAAACTGGAAGAAGAATTTCCGTGAGTTATTGAGTGCTGCCCTAGCCCGCGGGGTCTATTCCCCCGGGCACAATCTGTCCTTCGGGGTGATTGGGAATGCCCAAACAACTGGGCTTCAAAAGGTGTAGCTCCTGCCTCGCTACTCTATCGATCAGCGATCAACACATTCGCTGTCTAGCCTGTTTGGGCGAAGCCCATAATACTCAGACCTGCAGAGTTTGTTCAGTACTATCGAACAGGACTAAACGCGCCAGGGCGCTTTGCCTGCAGGATATACTGACAAAAAGGGCACTAGAGGATGGAAAAGAGGGGCCTCTTAGGCTCCCGACCCGGTCCCAATGGATCCCTGCCGGAACTGAGACACACGGTACCTTCCTCACCTAAGGAGAGCTCCCGCACCCCCGGTACCACCCATCCAGCAGAGAGCGGTACCAAGGTTCCACAGTACCGCCCGCTCCTCGGATCGGGGTACCAGACGGGTGGAAGGGGAAAAAAAGAAGAAGAGAAAGAATAGCTCTATGCAGGACGCGCTGGAATGGGCTGCCACAGGGGACGCGGCAGCTCCCCAACTACAGCACACACAAAGCGAATTAACCCCATCGGGACCAACGAACGTGGCACCACAACTACAGCACACGCAACCGGCAGCACCGCCCACAAGGGCCATCCCTCCCCTACTGCTCACGCTGCCGACCTCGGTACCCAGGGACATGTGCTTCCAGTCAAATAGACACTACAGCTCAAGGTCCAGAGTCCCACGGTAGCGGGACGAATGCGGAACCCCGCTGAGGTACCACCGGGAACGCGGGTCCCACTCACCATGCTCGTGTTGCTCACCCTACAACCCTAGGGACAGACGTTACGATTATGCCTACACTCAAGGCTACCAAAGCTGGAGCCCTACCTAGTACGAGCAGACTTCGACATCCTAGCATGCTCAGGACTAGAGCATCCCTATGTGCCTCCACTCCCACCAAGGGCGGCACCGACAGCAACATCTCCCGCCCTCCACCTTTAGATGCAGACTTGGCACTGACCCTCCAGAACACCGGTGCCGCTGACACTAGACACCATGCGTTGGCGCCACCGGGGACTGTAGATACGCAACCACAAGAATATACCCGAGATGAAAGGTTGGCACCCTCTGGGGCCACAGAGCTGCTGACCTCGCTATTGGGAAACCCAAGGGATGAAGCTCTGGCTACAGTAGCCTCCCCAGAGAGATCCGCATCTCGACCATCTTCCTCATCCTCACCATCTCTGGAGGAAGGTGAAACAATACACACACACACACCGATGCCATATTGGATCCAAATCTTGGCAACTGAGGACTCCAAGGCCTTTCAGGCGATGCTACGAAGGATGGCATCCTCCCTCCCTAAACTCCCCACCAGGGTAGTCAGGGTAGTCAAAAAAAATCCCAAACTGGGCCAATATTTGGGATCCTAGGGGCAGGCGAATCAGGCCATATAATGCTACCGCTGTTAGAACAGCTGATGGAACCTGCCTCAGCCATTTGGAGCAAACCCGCTTCTGTGACACCCACTAATAAGTTAGCAGACTTCTTATACACTGACCCCAAAGAAGCGGCACAGATATTCCACAAACATCCACCCCCCAATTCTCTAGTGATTGCCGCAGCATCAGTAAATCCCGAGCCGGGGGGAGAGGGGTTACAGACATCTTCATCGGAAAGGGAGGGAAGGAGATTAGACGTATTGGGAAGGAAAATGTTGTCCTCGGACTCCCTATCGTTTAGAATAACCAACTATGCCTCCGCAGTGTGTGGCTATCAGCACTGGTTATGGTCACGGCTTAGCAGCACCACAGACCCAGACCAAATAGCAGCCCTCCAAAAAGAGGACATGCAGATGGCTCACTTTCAGCTGACTGCAAACATGCATATAGTTGATGCCATTGCCCAAGGTATGGTGTCCGCCATCGCACTCCGCAGGCATGCTTGGCTTCGCTCCACTGCACTGACGCAAGAAAATAAAACCAGAATAGAGGACTTACCTTTTGACTGCGAAGGGCTCTTCGCCATGTCTACAGACAACACCCTAAAAAAGATCAAAGAAATGAATCAGACGGCTAGGTCTACAGGGATTATACGCACCATCCGTAAAAAATCCTACCCTACCCCAAATCCTTACGCTTTCTCACTCAGAAGATCCACCTACCCCTCGTATAACTACAACACTGGAAAGAAGTTCCAACAACAGACCCCTTTTCAGTACCATCAACCACAAGGCCCCCAGCAGCGCAAGGCCTTTAATAGACAGAGAGGTCGTGGCAAAGCCTCTTCCAACTCGTCCTCAGGACAGCAGGCAAAGTCCCGTTTTTAACGAAACCTTGATCAAGGGAGTTTGAACAGCCCCTCATTCCATGACCGCCTGTTGCCCTTTCTACATCAATGGGAAGATATCTCCACTGACCGCTGGGTCAGGGAGATTATTCAATTCGGCTATGCCATCCAGTTCCGCTCCTTTCCTCCCCTCCTCTTCCCGCCCCCCCCAAGGCCCCCCCCATTAACTCTAATACTAGTTGAAATACAGAAACTTCTCCAGAAAAGAGCCATTGAACCGGTTCCCAAGTCTGAGCTTAATAATGGGTTTTACTCTAGATTTTTTGTGGTGCACAAAAAGGACACGGGTTTTCGCCCTATCCTAGGCCTTAGACAACTTAATAAGTTTGTCCGTAATTTTAAGTTTCGTATGACTTCCCTACCCATTATCTTTATGGGTCTTCAACAAGGCAACTGGTTATCTTCCCTTGATCTACAGGATGCATGTTTCCATATTTCAGTCCACCCATCTCATCGCAAATACTTACGTTTTGTTGCAGGAAACCTACAGTTGCAATACAAGGTCCTTCCATTCGGACTGTCTACGGCCCCACGTGTCTTCACCAAATGTGTCGCAGTAGTGGCAGCGCATCTCTGACAACTAAAAATCAGATTATTCCCGTATGTAGACGACTGGCTGATTGCAGCCGTATCGCAGCACGAGCTTCACAGACATCTGCGATTGACAATGTCATTGCTCAAGGACCTAGGTTTTCTCATCAATCTGTCCAAACCACATCTATGCCCCTCCCAGCACCTACCCTTCATAGGGGCGATACTAGACACCTGCCAGGCAAAAGCATACCTACCAACAGACAGATTCCTCACCATAGGGCGTGCTCTGGAAGGTCTTCAATCTCGACCAACCAGATCGGTACGCTACTTCCTTCATTTACAAGGATTGATGGCATTCACTACAATGGTGACAACATACGCATGTCTTTACATCAGGCCTCTTCAACAATGGTTGGCGCAGAATTATACCCCAACCCTCCAACCATTCAACATGAAGTTGACAATACCGCAGAGAGTTCACAAAAATCTGTCGTGGTGGAGGGACAGAAACCAGGTGATCAAAGGGATGCCCTTCAATCCTCCAAACATCCATGCATCGATCACCACGGACGCCTCCCTGACTGCATGGGGTGCCCACATAGACGACATGCAGGTATACGGTCTGTGGTCCACAGAAGAAACAGAGTTACACATCAACGTGTTGGAACTCAGGACCATACACTGGGCTCTGAAGGCTTTACTATCCCACATCAAAGAGAAAAATGTGCTAATTATAACAGACAACACCACAGCTACGTGGTATGTGAACAAACAAGGTGGAGCAAGGTCCACACGCCTATCCATGGAGGCAGAGGCCATCTGGCATTGGTGTATCAAGCACAAGATACACATTCAAGCGATTCACCTGGCAGGTCACGACAACGCAGTGGCAGATCTTCTCAGTCGCAAGATGTCAGACCAGCACGAACGGTCAGTGAACGAGATGGTCTTGCAAGACATCTTTCAAGAGTGGGGGACACCAGTAATAGACCTCTTCTCGTCTCAAGGGAATGTGAAACGACCTGAATTCTGCAGTCAAACAGCGCTGGCCCCAGGATCAATATCAAACGCCTTTGCGATTTCCTGGTACGGGACCTTCCTTCATGCTTTTCCTCCTGTCCCTCTTCTGCACAAGGTTCTATGCAAAGCCAGAACGGACAGAGCTCATCTAAACCTGATTGCACCATTTTGGCCCCGCCAAACCTCGTTCCAGACACTACAAGCAATGGCATCATGTGTCAAAACCCTTCTACTTATACCCGATCTTCTGTCACGACTTCAGGGGACAATCCAGCACCACGATTTGCAGATGCTCCACCTTTCCACATGGTTGATCCTTCCCTCGTAGGGAATGTACCACCTGAGGTTTCAGCAATTATGTTAAACTCTCAATGTCTTTCTACTCACAAGTGTTACGAGGCTAAGCGGTTGCGCTTCTCCAAGTGGTGTGCGTCGCATTCCATCTCCCTACACGCACTAAACATGAACCACGTGTTGATGTACCTTCTAACTTTGCAGAAATCGTCCCTCTCTATTCCATCCATAAAAGTACACCTGGCAGTGCTGTCGTCATGCCTACAACCAGGACAGGAAACATTGTTTTCACACTTGCTGATGAGATCTTTCTGGAAAGGATTGGTGAACACATTCCCACCAAGGTTGCAACCAGCCCCCCAGTGGAACTTGAATTTTGTATTATCAAGACTTGATGGTCCCTCCCTTTGAACCTATGATCTCATGTACTATGGAGAATCTATCCATCAAGACTGCGTTTGTGATAGCAATCACCTCCACACGAAGAGTGAGCAAATTGACTGCCCTTAGAGCCTCTCCCCCCTATACGTTGTTTCATATGGATAAGGTCGATCGGAGAACTGATTCTGCCTTTGTACCGAAGGTAGTTTCTCCTTTTCACCGTAACCAGACAATCTCATTACCAGTATTCTTTCCAAAGCCTCATGCGTCTCACGCAGAACAAACTCTTCACGCTTTGGACATCAAGAGAACGCTAGCTTTCTATATTGACCAAACCAGGGGCATTAGGGCATGCGACTCACTGTTTATGTCTTATGGAGGCCAGAAGATTGGGGTTAAGATCTCCTCCTAATGGCTTTCCAAATGGATTATCCTATGCATACAGAAATGTTATGCTTTAGCAAACAAAGCTCCACCCCTGGGCCTAAGAGCGCATTCTACCCAAGCTACCACTACGTCTCTTGCTAATTTCCATGGGATCCCGATCCCGGACATATGTAGGGCTGCCACGTAGGCTTCAGTGCACGCTTTTACAAAGCACTACTCATTGGATCTTGCAGTCAGATCAGACTCCCAGGTGGGAAAGACGGTTCTGAATTCGCAGTTTGATTGACTTAGTCGACTCCCTCCTCCTGGAGGTAGGTGTTACAACTGCTTATTACTCTCCCAAGAGTGAGAATTGCGGAGATCCTCGAAGAAGAAATAGAGGTTACTTACCAGTAACTCTGTTCTTCAAGAGAGCTCCGCGTATTCTCACAACCCGTCCTCCTTTCCCTCAGTCTCGGATGGACATTGCTGGGGTCTTCCGAACTGGGGTTGGAAGGAACTGAGGCGCTGAGGGCTCCTCCCCCTATTTTATACTAGCCCATCCCTCGTGATGCGGGCCCACGCTTTTCTCAGGATGGGAGGGGGATGGAGGAACGGAGCCCACACCATGTTCTAGTCTTTTCCAGGCATATCCTGCCTGGATACTGCTGACCAGAGGTTTTTCGGTACTTGCGAAACAGAAAGTGAATCCCAAGAGTGAGAATACGTGGAGCTGTCTCGAAAAACAGAGTTACTGGTAAGTAACCTCTGTTTATAAAACCTGGGGGCTTATCCTTGGGCCGTCTGCCCTTTGCAATATTTGGTTGAAAGTTGTCTATAGGCTCGAATGTTGAGGTGTGTGGGGAAGTGGAAGTAAACAATGATGTACGTTAATATGGTATTCCAGATACAGAAGGAACCATATCTTTCCTTCTGGTGAACTTCCTTTTGCAAAATTGGGGGTCTTTTCTTACTCTGTCAAATTTGGTTGGAATTGCTCGGTGGGATCCAAAGTAGTGACTGCAGTGTTCCTGGCGCTGTACAATCAATATAGACAAGTCTCTACCCCAAGAGGCTTACAATCTAAGAAAGACAAGAGAAGGGAGAGGTGAACATAAGGAGAGATAAGGATACATTCATGAAGTTGAGAAGTTGCAGGTGCACATGCTTAATTTGGTTACGGGGAAGAGAAGGATTCCAAGGGAAGAGGAGGCAGTTTCCTCCTCATGATGAGTTAGGGAAAGCCTGACAAGAAGAAGTAGGTTTTCAGGAGGGATTTGAATTTTGGGAGGGAGGGAGCAGAACAAATGTGTCCAGGGAGGGCGTTCCATGCATATGGGAGCAGGAAGGGAGAAGGGGAAAATATGTTTTGAGGAGCAAGGGAATTGCAAGGTGAGGGAGGAAGGCAGAGGAGGAGTGAAGCTCCCAGGTGGGAATGTGGCAGGAAACAAGTGTGAAGTGATTTGGGGGGGGAGCAGGGCCATGAAGTGCCTTGATAGTCCAGGAACGTGCGCTGAATATGTTCAGGCAGAAGGAGACAGTGTAGGGCAGAGAGGAGGGGTTGAACATGGTCAAAGCGATGGACGCGGTGGATGACTTTGGCAGCAGAGCATTGAACGGAAATGAGATGGGGCAACCTCAGAGCAGGGGAGACCAATAAGGAGGAAGTTGCAGTAGTCCGGGCGAGAAATGACTAGAACATGGATTAGAATTTTGGCAGTGGAAGCAGTAAGGCAAGGCCAGATTTTTGCAATATTATACAGAGCGAAGCAACATGACTTGGCAAAGGCCTGGATCTGAAGCGTAAAGCAGAGGGAGGAGTTGATAAATCCCAGGCTACATGCCTGAGGGGCAGGCTGAATGGGTGACACCCCCGCCCCTCCCCCCCCTTCCCCATGAAAATAGAGAGGAAAGAGGGAGAGGAATGTTTTGGGTGAAAGATGAGTTCAGTCTTGGTCATACTAAGCTTGAGTTGGCAATGATACATCCAAACAGATGTCAAAGACAGTCTGTGATACGAGACTGGATGGAGGGGGAGAGCATGGGGCAGAGAGATAGTTGAGTCATTTGCATACAGATGATACTGAAAGCCATGAGATTCAATTAGTTTTCCCAGGAAAAGAATGTAAAGGGAGAAGAGGGCCCAGGGCAGAGCCTTGGGGAACTCCCACAGAGAGGGGGAGCAATGCAGAGGAGGTACCAGCGAGAGAGACATTGAAGGAGCAGTTTGAGAGATGAGATACGAAGAAAACCAGTCGAGAATTAAGTCACAGAAACTAAGGGAGTGAAGTGAATCAAGCTATGGTCAACAGTTTTAAAGGCGGCAGAGAGATTAAGCAGGACAAGAATGGAATTGAGACCCTCCAACTTGTCTAAGAAAAGGTTATTGATGACTTGAGTGAGGGCAGTCTCAGTTGAGTGGAGAGGACGGAAGCCCAATCGAAGGGGGTCAGGGGAGAGATTTGGAAGAGAGGAAATCAAGACAGCGTGTGTAGACAGCTAATTCAAGGAGTTTGAAAGCAAAGAGCAGAAGTGAGATGGAGTGATAGTTGGAGGGGTCATGAGTAACCTTAAGGATAGGGAAGACAGTGGCATATCTGAAGGGTGCTGGGTGAAAGGGAGAGATAGATGATGTGCATCAGAGTGTGCGCAACGGTGGGGGCAATTGCTATTAGGAGATGAGTGAAGTTAGAGGGGCAGGTGGAGGGGTTTGAAGAAGAGAGGAAGGAGATGACCTCATCAAGCGAAGCTAAGGAGAAGGAGGATAGAAGAGAGGCAGGAGAGGGGAGAGCAGGGAAGGAAATTGGTGAGGAAGAGGGCTTTAGGTGGATTCAGTGTGGATTTTATCATCTTGTTGAAAAAGGAGAGAATATCCTGTGTAGAGGGAGGAAGAGGGAGGAGGACAGGGAGATTTTGGAAGGGAAGCAAAGTTTCAGAGGGTTGAGAAGAGATGATGGGTTGCAGGAATAAGATTCAGTCAATGTGGAGTAATAGTGTTCTTTAGCCAGGGAAAGGGCATCACTAAATAAATGCAGAAAGGGTACACTTAAAGTGGAGGAAGTCAGCAAGCTCGGACTTCCAAAAGAGGCACTCAGCAGCGCAAGAGCAGGATTGAAGGTAGCGGATGGTGGGGGTGAGCCAAGGACAGACTTTGATGCGACAGGTAGGACAGTGCAAGGGGAACAGAGGAGTCAAGGGTGGAGGAAAGGAATGAGTTGAAGGCAGAGACATTGGAGTCAGGACAGATGGAAGAGGAGACAGACGAGAGAAGTGGGAAGAGGGAAAAAGCAACGTCCAAAGGGTTGATGGATTAACAGTCACAGAAGGAGCAAGAGGTTGGGAAAGGGGGTGAGTGGGAGATATGGAATGAAGCAAGGTGGTGGTCGGAGACAGGAAGGGCATCAAAGGGAGAGGTCAGAGAACAGTTTTTTGTGAAGACTATTTCAATGGAGTGGCTGTTACGATGCGTTGGGCATCGAGTCCATCAACAAAGATTAAAAGAAGTCAGAGAGGAAGCATGTATGTATGTCTTAAACATACATAAATGCACAAGTGGTGATTACATAATCCTTTTTTCCAGAGGAAACCAGGATAAAAAGTGAGAGAATGAATAAACAGAGTATCAAAAATAGCAGCAATTACAATTCTGTTTCAGGTCCTCTACCTTTAATTACAGAGACAAGTGTAGTAATTTTGATGAACAGCCCAAAAATACGCCAGTAGATCTGGTTTCAAACTTTTCTCATAAGGCTCCACATCATGCTGGTTCCCAAAGTCCTGGCCCCATCACTTTTCAAAACAGTCACAATATCTGATCATAGTAACATTAGCAGAAGAAATCCCTTTCTTCAATAGGGAAAAGGAGTGTGCCTTTATACTAATACGGGGGAATGTGTGTTTCAAATGAAAGTTTTATCTGGTCATACTGGCAGCCATAAATCCTTTTTAACATAATGGATTTGAGGCTCTCAATATGTCTGACACATTCTTTATAATTTCAATCATTGCTGCTAAATGAAACGTGTTGAGTTTTGTGTAGAATATTACCATTATGCAGGAACCCACGTTCACTGCCTTTTCTTCTTTGGTGACAATGGGGAAAACGCAGTGAACGCAGGTTTCTGGTTGTATGACGTTGTGGGTTTTGTATTTGATTTTTATCTTATTCATAGAAGTGGCAATGAGTGAACGAAGATATCAACATTTTAATGTATCCCAATAACTATTATTAATTAATTATTATTATTATTATTCTTAGCAAGCATTTATATATAACACCAGCAATGTACCTGGCACTTTACAAATTAAGTGAATAGACACGGTCCCTGCCCTAGGGCTTACAGTCTGAAAGACAGGGGGTAGGGGGGTGAACTGATGTGTTAGTGCCCTTTCTCCAGAAGAGATTTTTGTTATGTATGTAGCACTATTGGTAAGAGTCATTGGTTTAGGTTAGCTTCCTCCCCATCTCAAAGGCTTGCCTTTTTCATACTGACTTTAGGTTGTCACTCTTGTCTCAAAGCCATATTAATGGAGTAAACAGTATTCCCAAATCAGGAATAAAAGATCTTGGGCTTGATTCAAGTTGGACTTGGGAGGTGTAAATACTTTTCCTGGCTTTTCTGCAGATCTGCCATATGACCAGAGAAGTCAGTTACTTTCTCCAACTCAAATCTCCCATTTGTAAACTGGGGATTGTAAAACTTCTCTGTGATGTGAAGATGAGTTGGTTACAGGCTATTTCTAAGCACCATAGAAAGACCTTAAAGAAAATCTTATATGGCTCTTCATATAGCAGAAAGGGGGGGGGGGGGGGAGACGTACACCCTGAGTAGTGTCAGGGCCAGCCTTAGAGTTTATGGGGCCCAGAATGAAGATAAAATGCAGGGACTCATCCCCTTGGGTTACCTTCTTCAGGGCCCTAGTGATGGTCATATTTGGGGCTCCACTGGGAAAGGGTGGGGGCCCCACACCCTGCCCTGGTGAAATCAGAGGCCCCCTCAAAGCCCTCAAAAAAAAATTATTTTAAAAGAGCAGTCCTCAGGGTGATCGCCCCATGGTAAAGCTGGCTCTGAGTAGCAATTAAAATAGTCAGTAATTAGTAGCATCTTGTGGAACCTTAGGATATCTCCACTAGATCTTTCTGGATCGTGCTTTCTCATGCGGTCATGGCTACTAGACTTTTTTATTGTACTGAAAACAGACCAGACCCGTACAGGAATTCTGGGTCTCCAGCCCCCTGCAGAACTTCTGCAGTGCATGTAGAGAGGTGGTTCATCGCCTCTGCCTGTTGTGTTTATCCATCTCAGCTATTATAATTAACTCTTGGGCATTACTGTTTACTAATTCTTTTTCCCTCCAACAAGTGATTGATTGTTAGGTCTGTCATGCGTTTCCTTCATAAGAAAATATCTTAAAGAATCAGATATGCAGGATCTGAAGTAGCTCAATAAATGAATGACAACTCTAGCCGCTATAATACCTGTAACATATTTTTGGAGTTCTGGTGACTCCAAAAATCTAAGAGAAAATTATCTGGACACTTTGCTTTTTTGTGTGTTTTGCCTATGAGCTTCATCCCCACTGATACACTATGATTTACTTGTCACTTTCAAAGAATTAATGAGGCTATTTGTAGTGATAATAAATGAGTCACTAGGAGCTCACCTGTGTCTGTTCCTAAAAGACATTCATCTAAGTGAAAGATATCAATGAAGGTGACACAAGAGCTGTTAACCATGTCTCCCCATCCCAGAAAAACCAGGCACACTAGGTTTCCTAGAAACATAAAAGGGCAGTCTTGCTGTGTGTATAGACTCCAATAAAACTATGCCACCAGATTCAGAACCAAACAATAAATGCTGTCTTCCAAGTCAGTAGTTATCACCCTCTGACTTTCAGTTTTTTTGAATCCCCATCTCTTATAGTCAGACCTGTTTTTCCATTTCGGCACCTACTCACAGTTCTTCGAGCAATTTGATCTTATCCCCCTCAAGCCCACCACCTTTTTTTTTTATTACTAATATATCAATTTGTCTTGATAACTGCAGCAATGAACCTCCCAAGATTTCTGCCTCCACAACTATGATATACTTCCCCAGGGATTAAATTCCTCATCGTAAATCTTTCCTGTCCAAAGTAAGCACAACTTTGTAAATTTCCAAGGAAGTTCTCTCACCTGCCTTCTGTCCCAAGCTTCCACCTCACAAAGGTAAAACTATAACACAAACTGAATGTTAGGAAATCAGAAAAGATACGCCTAATGAACAAATCACTAAAGGAAATTCTTTATATTAGTTTCCTTTCTGGCATCCAAGGCCTATGCACTGATACAGTGCTGCAGTACAGAAAGTGTATAAAACTATAGAAAGGACTCTGTGTGTCTCTAGCAACCCTGTTGGGCAGCATCTACTAAATTTAAATTGACTAAATCTTCACAGTTATCTGGTTCTCCATCCAAAGCTTAAACAGCATTATAGGCTTGACTTATTTTCAGGTAAGAAAATACCATGTAGGAATCTCTTGACATGTCCCGTCTCCCCCTCTCCCCCCGAAAACTATTACTATAATTTTCCCCCAAATAGCTTATCGCTACTTCTGTACTCCCTTTTCCTCACATCACCTTTATTATCTAGAATCCTGTTGCATTTTAAGCTCATGTCTCATTTGCTGTCCACAGTTACCCAACGTTTGTTTCAGCAGTATTGCTTTCCTATATTTTCTCCATCCATTGAATATCTGTGAATGTTCAGGCAAGCTGTATAAGCTTCCATGGGTGCTGTTTCACCTATAAGCATGTAACAGTGGGGTTGCTACTCCTGCTTTGGAGAGCTGCTGAGATACCTTTGTGGAATCTAGCTCACAGTCACTGTTACACAAAACAACAGTCACTAAGATATTCCATTTCAGCCCCAATCCTGGGATAAATTCCAGTAAGTGTGTCTGGTGCCTGAAGCTCTGGCCTCCATCTCTTCTACAGCCAGCCTATTCCACCAGTAGCCTGCATAGAAAGCTATGCTCTTGAGTATACAATGGACAGGTCCCATCTGCAAAGTTCTTTGATAAACTGGCTCTTCTGTAGCGTCTTCTCTGTCCTGCTTGTCTCACTGCTGCAACCTGCACGCTTTGACTTGGCCTTCTGTTTCCAGGAGCGGTTTCTAACCTTCCTCCTTGGAGCTCTCACCTTTAGCTCCTTCCTTCACAGCTTTCTCCTCTTACCTCCTTCTCCTCCTCCTGTTGGGTAGCTCTGCCGCTGGCTGATAGGAGGCAGATGAAAAACTTTTCTTCTTGCGCATGCGCACTACGAGCTACCTGGTCTCTGCAGTCCGTTCATCTGCCTTCGGCCAGTAGGACGCACGTCGACACAGCTCCGTGAAGCTGAGGGAAAAGAAAAGAAAGAAAGTCAGTGGGAGTAGGAAGTCTCAGTGAACGAGGCTTAGTTTATTCGACGAAGGCACGTAGTTCCGCCTCAGGGGAAGCCTCACAGTTTTAACAGCGCTGCGGCGGGTCCCCCCCCCCCCCAATCTGAAGCTCCGGGGTGATGCGGCCACGCCCGTGAGCATTTGTAAGGCCGTTTTGTTAGTCCTCAGTAAAAATAAATAAAATAAAATATATATTAAAAAAACGGGAGCTCAGGGACAGCGCGGCTGGGCCTTAGAGCTATCCCGTGGCCAAAAAAAATTGAAAGAGGGCCAGATTAAAAAGGCAGGGCGGAGACAGCACGGCTGGACTCTGTCCCTAAAATAGTTCAGAGCGGCGAACAGGGACAGCACTGCTGGACCCAGCGTCCTGCATCTCTATATAAGCTCAGCACTGAGGAGTGAACATGAGCGTGGGACAAACCCCCGCGGGGTCCATTCCACAACCAGAGGCAGCCTCCTCACAGCAAGATAGCCAGGAAACCCAGGTACAACTAGCCTCCCTAGAAAAATCAATGGGTCTAGCAACCCTGGGTCAGTTAACCAAGCCTAAGGCCAAGAGGAAGAGGCCCAGTGCACACAGGCCCAGTAAAAAATCCCCTAAGGCGGGAAACTCTCGGGCTCCCAAAAAGAAATCAAAAAGGCCACCAGAGGCCGACATAAGCACCTTATTGGGCTCCTCTGAGGAAAGTGACCAAGGGGAGCAGGCTGCAGAGATGGCTCACGCACTCTCTGGGCAGTGTCAGGTGGAGTCTGAATCTTTCTCAGGATCAGACCAGGAGTTTTCTGATTTAGAGGAAGGGGAGTGGGTAGAACCATCCTCTGACCCTAAGGATAGAGAGAGGCAATTCCTTTCGCAGTATAGAAACGAGCTGGTAACTCAGGTTGTAAAGACCCTCCAGCTGCAGGAGAAGTCCTCCAAGGAGGATTCATCAGACTCGCAGGAGGAGGAGACCAGACAGTAAATTCCCACGGTCCATGGTAGAGACCAGGGGCCTCCTCTGGACAAGGCCTTCGAGAGACTTGTACTGGAAGAGTGGAAGCACCCAGACCAGGGTTTTAAAATGAACAGAACCCAGGACTCATTATACTTCTTCTCCAGGAGGAAGGACCCTATGTTTAGAAACCCCAAGGTGGATGCGGGGGCTGCATCCCTCGCCAGACAGATGAGGGAGATGCGACTGACAGAGCAGTTGATGCAGCTCTCAAAAAAGCTTTGGAGGCCACATCTGCTTCTCTGAGGGTAGGCATAGCATCCTCCTATGTATCTAGGGCCATGCTAGCCTGGATGCAAGAATTACAGGACCCGGAAATCTCGGAGAGTAAATCCCAGAGAGTGAATTCCAGGATATGCATGGCAGCCGCCTTCCTTGCAGACGCGACCACGGACAATCTAACATGGTCGGCCAGGGCAGTGGCAAACAATATAGCCAGGGTCCCGTGAAAAACACGCTGCCGCGATTTGCGGTTTTTGCTCAGAATCCTGCCTTAGGCAGGATTAGCGCAGAAACCAGGGAAATCCCCGCGGATTTCCCTTTCACTGTCTGTGAATCAGGGGCTTGCTTTGACTCACCGGCAGTGAACAATAAAGCAAGCCCCTGATTGGCTCACTGGTAGTAAGCCCCTGATTGGCTCACCGGTGAGCCAATCAGGGGCTTGCTTTGTTGAGGCCACAAGCCAATCAGTGGCTTGCATGGCCTCTTGAGAAAAAAAGTTTCCCTCAGCCATTTTCTTCCTGCTGTTTGCTGCCGCCGCCGCCTCCTCCTCTCCAGCTGGGGACTCAGATAAGTTTGCCTGCTGCGCGCTCTGCCTTTCATGTGGGGGGGGGCTTCATGCTGCGCGCTCTGCCTTTCATGCGGGGGCTTCATGCTGCATGCTCTGCCTTTGGGGAGGTGGGCTAGGAGCTGTGCCCTTTGCTTTACCATGTGTTGGGGGGGTTAGGAGCTGTGCCCTTTGCTTTACCATGTGTTTTTTTGGGGGGGGGGTTAGGAGCTGTGCCCTCTGCTTTACCATGTGATTTTTGGGGGGGGGGTTGCCTGATATTTGAAATACTCATACACAGAAAAAATTATAAGCAGATTTTTTTATTCATTGGTACAAGAAAATGGATCGCCATCTGACAGTTTTAATTTTGCTAGACTTGTTTTGTAACTTTATTGGGTCGCAGAATTTTCAATTTGGGGTCGCAGAATTTGGGGGGGGGAATTGCAGAAGAATCGGGGCCCTGAATATAGCAGCCAGGCTCAGAGTTTGGTTGCGCTCTTGGGACAGAGACGTAACCGCGAAGAACCTGCTCACAGCATCACCATAAAAGGGGTGTAAGTTATTTGGAGTGTGCCTAGAGAAGGTTTTGGAGGAGGCCTCAAGCAAGGATAAGACAAAGACCCTACAACAATTGTCTGCTAAGAGAGGCTCCTTTTGGGGGCATCCCTTTCATCTCAGGGGTTTTGGAGGCACCTCCAGGAGATTCCAGGCGCGCACTCAGAGAGGTTACACCCCCGACTTCTCCTTTAGAGGAAGGGGCTTCAGGACAGGGAGGTACGATAGATTCAGGTCTAGGGGCCCTCCCCCCAGTCAGACCATACAGGAGGCCTGACTATACCAATCCCCAGGTCAGGGGCAGGCTCCAGCAGTTCCATGAGGAATGGGCCCACTCGATCACAGATGTCTGGGTCCTCTCCTGCGTGGAAAGGGGCTACTCCATTGAGCTGGAGGACGCTCCCTCCCACAGATTGCTAATATCGCCAAGATCAAAAGACGTGACAAAACATCTCTCAATGACCTCTGAAATCAAGAGGCTGGCAGCCGCCAGGGCTATAAATAGAGTACCAACTGCTCATCGACGCTCAGGTCTTTACTCAATACTATTTTTGGTCGCAAAAAAGATGGGCAAATGGAGAGCCGTGTTGGACTTAAAGGCCCTGAATCGCCATGTGAGGAACAGGAAGTTCAAGATGGAGACAGTAACATCCATTTGCTCTAGCATCCAGAGGGACGATTGGCTAGTGTCCCTGGACCTCCAGGAGGCATACCTACATATCCCAATTCAGACTTCTCACAGAAAGTGGCTCCGCTTTGCGTACAACCACCACCACTGGCAATTCAGGGCCCTTCCATTCGGCCTGTCATCGGCTCCCAGGACTTTTACCAAGGTACTGATACCACTCGTGGCGAACCTCCGGACAGAAGAAATACATATTCACCCGTATCTGGACGACCTGCTGATCTGGGCCCACACTCCGGAAAAGTCACTGCAGGATCTCAACAAGACGATCGTCTACCTGGAACAGCACGGGTTCCTGATAAACAGGGGGAAAAGTCATCTCATCCCGATGAGGAGACTGGAACACCTGGGCACCATCATAGATACCAGTTCCAACCTCGCGCTGGTCGCCCAGGACAGGAGTCGAAAGATCCGGACATTAGTAAGGCTCCTCAAGACAAAGGAACGAATGAGGCTCAAGAGGCTGGCATCACTGCTCGGACTGCTGATCTCGTGCACAGCCCAGGTGACGTGGGGCAGATTTCATCTATGCCCCTTGGAGAGGCTGATAAGGCCTTTCCAACGTGAGCTCACCAGTGGACTAAATCCCTGGGTGACCATACCAAGGCACTTAAAAAGATCCACGTCTTGGTGGTTAGATCCCACAACGTTCCAGGTGGGCATACCACTCACAGAGCCAATGAGAGAGATAATAACGACGGACGCCAGCCTAGCAGGCTGGGGAGCCCACACGACAACTCGATCCATGCAGCGGGTTTGGTCACAGAGAGATTCGCAACAACAAATCAATTACCTAGAACTGAAGGCCATACGTCTTGCCCTACAACATCTGTTCCCCTCCGGAACCATCTCCCACCTCTTGATATAGACCGACAATATGACGGCAAAGGCATACGTGAACCATCAGATCGCCACAGTTACATCAAGACGCAATCAAGCTCTGCTCGCATGGGCACAATCTCACACGTCTTCTCTGAAGGCCCTCCACATCAAGGGACAGGACAACATAACAGCAGACTGGCTGAGCCGCCAAGCCCTGCAGCCCCACGAGTGGACTCTCAACAGAGCAGGCTTCCAGGACATAGTAAAGTGGTTCGGTCTACCCCTCATGGACTTATTTGCCACCAAGAGTAACCCTCAACTACCCCGCTTTATGACACGGGAAACGTGTGGGGAAGCAAAGACAACCGATGCGTTAAACCAACCCTGGCCCAGGGGCCTGCTCTACGCGAATCATAGCCAAAGCACGCAAGGAACAAGCGCTACTTCTGCTGATCTCGCCCTGGTGGCCCAGGAGGCCCTGGTTCTCAGAGCTAATCCAGCTCATCCAGGGTCAATTCAGAAGACTTCCTCCAAAAGTGGATCTTCTAACTCAAGGACCAGTCTTATGCCCGGACATTCAGATATTAAAGCTGACAGTCTAGCGATTGAGCGCTCCATGTTAAAGAAAAAAGGGTATACAGAGTCAGTCCTCGACACTATTCGGAGTTCCAGAAGGCCAGCCACTAGGAGAGCTTACCAGACTACATGGAAGATGTTCGCCTCCTGGTCACAGCAGAAGGGGCTAGATCCATGTAACGCAGGGGTTCCTCAAGTTCTAGACTTCCTGCAGCAGGGATTAGATAAGGGGCTCAGGGCCAACACTTTGGCCAGACAGCGGCATTAGACTCGGTGCTCAGAGCATCAACGAACAGGGCGATCTCTTCCCGCCCCCACGTTAAGAGATTCATAAGGGCTGCCAGGCTCCTGTCCTCCCGGTAGTGCACAGGGTGCCTTCCTGGAACCTAAACCTGGTATTGGAGGCGTTAACAAAAACCCCTTTTGAGCCATTAAAACATGTCTCTTTATATCTTTTGACCCTGAAGACGGTTTTCCTAGTAGCAGCTACCTCAGCTCAACGAGTGTCGGAGCTGGGCACACTGTCCATGAAAGACGATTTTTGTATATTTCATCCAGATTCTCTGACTCTTAGATTAGACCCAGCCTTCATTCCAAAGGTCAATTCATTCTTCCACAGGTCACAGGAGTTGGTGCTTCTGTCTTTTTTGCCCCAACCCAGTCCATCCCAAAGAGAGGACCTGGCACATGTTGGACGTACGTCGGGCCCTCAAAATTTACTTGGCCAGAACCCGGGGGTTCCGCAAATCCACAGCCTTGTTTGTTAATGTTCGACCAGGACTTCAGGGTCTCAAGGCTTCCAAAACCTTATTGTCAAAGTGGGTGAAGCATGCCATCATAGATGCCTACAAGGCTGGGGGGGTAGGGGCCCTCCTCTTCAAATTTGGGCCCACTCTGTTCATAGTGTGGCTACCTCGTATGCCTTCAAGGCACAAGCCTCTTACGAGGAGATTTGTAGGGCCGCGACATGGGCGTCCCTCCATACCTTTGTGGGGCACTATAAGATTAACATTTTTCAGTCAGCAGAGGCAGCGTTTGGCAGGTGGGTGCTACAGTCAGTACTGGACTCTTCCAGTGCTGTCGGCTCCCACCCGTAAAGGAGGTGACTGCTTGGGTATATCCCAACAGGAGGAGGAGAAGGAGGTAAGAGGAGAAAGGAGAATAGGTTTACCTACCTTTGGTGAATTCCTTTCTCTCTTACACTCCTTATCCTCCTCCAACCCTCCCTGTCAGACAGCATAGAGTACAACTTTCCATCCTCCAGTTTAGGTTAAGATCAGTTGGGGGATCTCAGTTAGGTCCCGGTTATTCTCAAAGGGTATTCTCACCTTACAGTTTACCAGTATGGCACAATGGTTTTTTTCTAGTTTTGTTTTTTGTTGGCTAAGAGATACTTTCCAGTTGCACTCAGCTAGGATACAGACTGAAGAGACCGGGTAGCTCATAGTGCGCATGCGCAAGAAGAAAAGTTTTTTATTGCCCCCTGTCGGCCAGCGGCAGAGCTACCCAACAGGAGGAGGATAAGGAGTGTCCTCCTTCTCTCATGTCCTCCTTCTCCCCTGCCTCCCTTAAGGAAATCTCCTCTCTGCTCGCCTCCTCCAACCCTTCCACTTGCCCCCTTGATCCCATTCCTTCCCGCCTCCTCACCTCCATTACTCCCACTGTCGCCCCTTCCTTCCTGCACATCATCAACCTCTCCCTCTCTACTGGCTCTTTCCCTTCTGCCTTCAAACATGCCACAGTCTCTCCTATTCTCAAAAAGTCCACTCTTGACCCCTCTGACCCTTCTAGCTATCGTCCTGTCTCACTCCTTCCTTTTGCTTCCAAGCTGCTTGAACGTGTTGTCTACTCCCGCTGCCTTGACTTCCTATCCTCCAACTCCTCCCTTGACCCCCTCCAATCTGGCTTCCGCCCCCTTCATTCTACTGAAACTGCTCTCGCTAAGATCACCAACGATCTTCTGGTGGCTAAATCTAAACGTCTCTATTCCATTCTTGTCCTCCTTGATCTCTCTGCTGCCTTCGATACTGTTGACCACTCACTCTTGCTGGATTCCCTTCACTCCCTTGGCTTTTGTGGCTCTGTCCATAACTGGTTCTCCTCCTACCTCTCTGACCGCTCCTTTAATGTGTCTCTCTCCAACTCCACCTCCTCCTCCTTCCCCCTCTCAGTTGGTGTTCCTCAAGGCTCTGTTCTTGGCCCTCTCCTCTTCTCGATCTATACCTCATCCTTAGGCAAACTCATTGCCTCCCATGGCTTCCAATACCACCTCTATGCTGATGACACTCAACTCTATCTCTCTACTCCCTCTCTCTCTCCCTCTGTTCAAGCTCGTCTCATCAACTGTCTCTCTGACATCTCTACCTGGATGTCTCAACGTCAACTCAAACTCAACATGGCTAAAACTGAACTCCTTATCTTCCCCCCTCATCCTTCCTCTCCTTCCTCACTGTCAATAACTATTGATGGAGTCACCATCCTGCCTGTCCCCCAAGCCCGTAGCCTAGGCTTCATCTTTGACTCAGCCCTTTCTTTTAAACCCTACATTGACTCTGTTGCTAAATCCTGTCGCTTCTCCCTCCATAACATTGCTAAGATTCGCCCTTTTCTCTCTGTCTCGTCTGCCAAAACTCTTGTTCATGCTCTGGTCATCTCTCGCCTCGATTACTGTAACCTCCTTCTCACTGGCCTTCCCCGGTCTCACCTTTCTCCCCTCATCTCTGTCCAAAACTCTGCTGCCAGGGTCATCTACCTCGCCAGTCGCTTCGACCATGTGCAGCCCCTCCTCTCTTCGCTTCACTGGCTTCCCCTTCCTGAACGAATCCTGCACAAGCTCCTAGTCTTCACCTATAAAGCTCTTCACAACCTTGCTCCCCCCTACCTCTCTGCACTTATCGCCCTCCATACTCCAGCCCGTGCACTTCGCTCCTCCTCTGTCCCTTCTCTCACCCTTCCACGCCTTCCCTGCTCCCCTAAGCGCCTTCGTCCCTTCTCACTTGCTGCCCCCCATGCCTGGAACTCCCTCCCTGTCCACATCCGCCTTGCCCCCTCCCTTCATACCTTCAAATCTCTCCTTAAAACTCACCTCTTTCGCTCTGCTCTGTCTGACTCTTTATCCTGCTGAGCCACTATTCCTATACCTACGATCTGTTTACCCTTATCCTTGCCACATGGACCTGCCTGCTGTCATTCTCATCGTAACCAAGCCAAGTACGTGCACTTGAGACCTCGCATCTTCATGAATGTTAGACCCCTTGTCTCTCCCTCTGTTCCCCTTCCTATGTCTCTCCCCCAGCTCCTGTCGCTCAGATTGTAAGCCCTAGGGGCAGGGACCGTGTCTATTTTATTACTTTGTAAAGTGCCATGTACACTGCTGGCGCTATATAAATGTTTGTTAATAATAATAATAAGAGAAAGGAATTCACCAAAGGTAGGTAACCAATTCTCCTTTCTCCTCCATTCTCAGGGAGCTTTCGCCTCCATTCTGAGGGTTTTCTTCTTATATACCCATGTATCCCTGGGCTTCCATAGCTGTTTGCTATTAGGCACTGTCCTTTTCCCAGCTGCACCTGCAGCATTTCTTTTAGCACCAGCCTCAGTATGATCCTTTACTATTCATAGTGCATGCTCCTTTTTTTGCCAGCACTACAACACTGTTTCAAAGCTTTTCATACTAGATTGTGATGTACCTGCACATATAGAATAGTTTTCTCCTTTGCATACATGTTTCACAATGGATGGATTTCAGATTTTTGGCTGTAGATGATGCCTCATCTGTTGTGAGTGGATCTGTGATTGGTTACTTTTGTAGTGACATGCTTTTTCTGTGGCTTTTGTATTTTAGGATTTGGCTGTGTTCTCTTTTTTCCTGCTACTAGAATCTCTTAACGTATGTGCATATTGTTAGTGAAGCAAATCTGTTTGCATTTAAGCAAAAAGAAAAATCCAAAATGGTTCTGCTCATAATTCATAATTCACTTTTAATGTATGGAATTTAATAATTTTTCTTTTGGTGCAGCCCTTATAAAATATTTTATAGTTCCACCACTTCTGATTTTATGTACACTATATAGAAGTGTCATTTTCTGAGCTAATGCCACACTGGATAATTATTAAAAGAAAGCATATATAAAAATAAAAGCCATTAATCACATGAAAAGTTATCCAAATGTTTGTTATGGAGGAATCATTGTTTTTTCAATAATTAGCAAGTTTCCAATAATGCAATATTTAAGATCTGTGTAAATACAGCACGCTAAAAGTTTGCCACTCAGAAGGAGCTGTGCTTTTTCGTTTTCAAACTGTCACTCCCTGCCCCCATTAGCTAACACTTAATGAACACATTTTTATGTAGAGACTTCGTTTTTACTCCAGTCTACTTTTCTTACTTCTCTAATGCTGTTAGAACTCAGCTACATATTTTATCTCAATTTTTAGATCACTCTTTTTAAAAAAGAAAAAAAGGTTGTTGTTATCTCCCATAGTACAAAGAAAACTTGATTTCAAATTCAGCTGTAATTTTATTTGGTCTCTTGCAAAATAATTTAAAAGATTTGGCAATAGCTGCTAGGAAATAAAAGATTGGTTTTGTTTAACAAAGACAGTAAATACAAGTCAGGGCTAACAGTAATGTTCTTCAGTAAATTGAGCTGAAATACAGCACATATGCTGAATTTGATTGCAATGTGTGTGTCCTTGGTAAAGTTTTGTTTAAAGCAAATCGAGACCAGGGGCTTAATTATCAAAGAAAAACAAGACACATAAAGAGCTACATACTTCTAATATTGCCTTTTTCAAAAATAGCTCCCTTCACACATTTATCTACATGTTTAATTTCCATGCATAATAGCACTAGTTATTGTTGTCATTTGTAAAGAGAGATTAACAGATAGTGAGTACAAACAAACGCAAATAAGTACTGAATAGAAAGGTGACAAAGAAGAAAAGACCTCTTTAAAGTTAATTATAACTGGTAGGAAGTCTAGACAAATTACATTATCTGTTTTCTATATGAACTGAAGGGACATTTAGTCAGTATCTGTGTCAGAGATATCGTTAGGTGTTTGCTTTAAATGCAGGTGACTTGACAATTTAGCACCTCCCCAGTTTGACACACCACAATGAGTGGCGAAGTTGTAATTTATCTTGAAAAATATGTCTTAGCCTTCATATAACTAGATTTCTTAATTAGAAGGAAAACTCTGTTAATGAGACATTTTATTATTGTCTTAAAATGTGTTTACTAATTTTTATTTGGTTGGCCATGTTCTTGTTTTTGACTGGGGAAGGTCATAATTCCTTCCTTAGCAATGAATGAAAAGGGGTAAAATATTTACTTAAAGATAATGTAAGTGTAATTACTATTAAACTTCAGGATAGTTTTGATTGCTCCCTCACTGAGACAGGGCAGAAATTTTGGTAATTATATTTGTTGAATGAGCCATGGCCCTTCAAGATCATGCCACAGTTCTTCTAATGGATATAAAATAACATTTAATTCAGGCATAATGGATAACCTACTAGCCTAATTTATACTCCTTTTGTCTTCAGCCACATGCAAGAAGGGCTTTTGGTGTTATACTCGGTTTAAATGCATGACTTTGTGGTGTTTATTAACAGGTAACCATACTTGAGCTGTGAAAACATTGCTGAAGCATAGATATTCTTGAGCCTAAAAAAGGTTAGGAACCTCTGCTGTAGGCAGGGATCTGTGTTCACTGTATTTTCCCCATTACTGCCAATGGGAAAAACACAGTGAAAATGGGTTCCTGGCTGTATAGGCTATAATAACTGGCTAAATGAGTGGCCAACTCACAGGGCTCTGGGACTGACTTAGACTTTGGCTTTTGATAGGTAAACTTATGATGCAGCTTCTGTTCTAACCCACGTTTTCTGGCTGCTCATAATTTGCAGATTCCTCAGCCCAAATTCCTTGGACAGTTCTTATAATGGATATTAAATAATATTTACTATAGGTGTAATAGAGGCACATGTTTTTGCTTCAATATTAACCTGGGGATTGTAGTAGATGAATAAATTTCATGGAGAAAAAGTTCTAAAGTGTCTAATGTACTCAATGAAATCCACTTGGGTCGTGTGTGTGTGCGTGTGTGTATACATAGTGTGTGTGTTTAACATGGAAGGTGCTCGGATACCATGATGATTGAGCAATATAGAACTCTAGCCTATAGATATCAATAGTCTGGCAGTGTTGAAGATGCTTGGTTCTCCTGTAGAAGAGGAAGAACAATGCACTTGCTAAGAAAAACACACATAGTGTGCTACCTAGATGGATTTCTCATGCTGTTATAGATGCTTGAAGCCACAAGAGGGCGTAGGGGAAATAAACTTCATTTAACTTTCTGGAGTAATTACAGGGAAGGGAAAAGGAGTGGGGAGAAGATAAATATTAATAAAAAATAATTTTTATAGAGCCCCTGGCCATGGCACTCGGAGCGCTTCACCTAGAACTAATTAACACAACTTTTAATCCTCATTAAAAATGTATTAACATGCTGTATAGTGGGTAGACAAGGAATTTTGTGTGAAAATCCTTGATTGTGTTTTTGTTTTTCCCTTGGTGTTACACCTTGGACAAACACCTTAAACAATATGTAGCTGAATTTGTAAATCTACAAGATAGGTATTGCATATCAATCACATAATGGAGAGTTAAACAAGACTAATGTGTTTCTAGTGTATTTCTTCATCCAAGAGTAACATTTTTAAAGTTGGACAAGTTGGATACCAGAATAAAAGAACACTTGAAATAAAATGTGTACTTTGATCCATTCATAGTAGAATTTTTGTGATTTTTCCTCTCTCTGTAGGGTTGGTTAATATGTGAAGAACAGACTTGCCAGAATCGAACCCGTCGGCTTCCCCTTGGTTTCTCTCGGAATGGTCCTCTATGTCCAGCCTGTAGAAAGGCTATCCTCAAACCAGAGGTAAGTACCAAAGGCATCATCATCAACATAATGGTGTTTAACTTATGACCCACTACTACCTTTGAAGATCTCTAAGTCTATAGCATGGGATCAAACTGTTAAAAAATTTGCTTCAGTTCCTGGAACATAAGTACTCAGGATCATAAGTATTTCCTAACTTTCCAGTACAGTTTAGCTTTAGATACTAATTTAGGATTATGGTTTGGTAACAAGTTCAACCAGTCCAAATATATTTCCTGCAGATTGTCATGTTCACTTACACTTTTGTTCTAACCCCTAGCAAAAGAATACAGTGATGAATATTTTGCTGTAGAAAAACATATATTTTTTTAAACATGTTATTTGTATGAACTGACCAGTATAACATCTTCCTGAACTCTGTCAGCCATATTTGACTGCTGCGGTGGCAAAATGAATTCTCTCTCTCCTGTGGAGGCAGGCAGTCCTAGTCGGGTTTAGCTCCTTCTCTCCAGTCAGAGGCAGGATCAAGACTTCGATTGATGGCCGAAGCCCAGGGGAGGAGCTAACCCTGGCTTGACCCTAGATCAGTTCCTGCCTCCAGACAGAGAGCTGTAGGATAGGTTTCTTCTCTAATTTGGAGGAGAAATAGACTTTTTTTTTTTCTTCTGTCCCACAGTGATTAGGGTAGCAGGAGACACCCAACCCCTTTCCCCCCACAGGGGCATGACCGTAGCCTGAGGATCAGACCCCTTTGCCCTAGAACTCCCCCCTCTTCAGGAAGGGCAGCACGGGGCTCACAGGCAGGACCCAACAGGTGCCAGGCATTTTCTCCTCCTCACATGTCATCGCAAGGGGAGAGCCCAGGAGGGGGGTCTTTCCTCCAAAGGATCCCAACCGCTGTTGTCTAAGCGGTGTTGGTGGAATGAGACCACCAGCTCCTCGCTCCCCAAGGGTCAGGGTCCCACTCGTGACTTCTTAGTAGAGCTTGCCGGTCCTCTAGCACAGCAGTTCGTTCCCACACTTGTGGAGAACGGCCGCCATCTTGGAACCTCCCTGGGCATACAGCAAGCTGTGAGTAACACCGAGAAAGGGGGGTGGGGGTCGGCCCTCATCATAGGGTCCCATGCAGTGACATAAATCCTGATCCGAGTCTTGGTCATCCACTCCGGGGGGTGGGGGGATGGTTCTAGCAGCGGTGGGGGAAGGAGATCCAGAAGCCCCCACTGGAGGAGGAAAGGCCACCACACCCACTCAAGGAGCCACCGCAGGGTTAGATACAGCCAGCAAGGCCTGTTCCTCCTCTTCCCAGGATCATTCCTGCCACAGACGGTGGTGGCATAAGAGGAGCCGGAGATGTACCAGCTCCCGTTCCCCCAAATGCAGCGGGGGTAGGCCCAGGACCCAAGCTCCCACGACCCCCTCCAGAGGCACAAGACCCATCTCCACCCTCACGGGGGACAGTGCCCTTTGGGGAACCAGAGGAAGCAACAGCTCATTACCAGAGAGGGTACAGAGAGTTGAGCAGCTACTGGGGCAAACACTTCTCCCAGGAGCTAACCCCACAAGCTCCAGTACCTCCCTTGCAGGGGTGGGAGATTTTATTTCATTTTTATTTATTTCATTAAACTTAATAGCCGCCCCCTCATGCCAACGGCATCTCGGGGCGGCTTACAACATCATGAAAACACAATAATAATAAAATCAACAACAATAAAAACACCGAACCCACGACAATTTATAAAACATCACTAAAACCAACCCATCTCACCCTCCCCTCCGAAGGCCTGGGCGAACAGCCAAGTCTTACAAACACGTCGGAAGGCCAACAGGCCCAGGGCCAGGCGATCCTCCTCCAGGAGGGAATTCCATAAACGTGGCCCGGCCACCGAGAACGCCCTCTCCATTGTGGCCCCCCGTCTTACACGGGGGACCTCCAAAAAGACGCCTGCGGTGGACCGAAGGGATTGCTCTGAGGTGCGGAGGGCAAGGCGGTCCCCGAGATATGAGGGGCCCAGACCATGCAGGGCTTTATAGATCAACGCTAACACCTTGAATCGGGCTCGGTACGCTATAGGCAGCCAGTGCAGAGTGCGGAGCACTGGTGTTATGTGCTCACGCCGCCCCGTAAGGAGACGGGCTGCCGCATTCTGCACTAGCTGCAGCCTCCGAACCAGGAAGAAGGGAAGCCCCACGTAGACGGCGTTGCAGTAGTCTAGCCTCGAGGTGATAAAGGCATGGATGAGAGTGGCCCGATCGAGCCCGGAGATGTATGGCCAAAGCCTCTGTACCAGATACAGCTGGCAAAAGGTGACTTTAGCCACCGCCTCCGCCTGCCGATCCAGACAGAGGCCCAAATCCAAAACCACCTCCAGACTCCGAACCCGAAGAGCAACAGGCGGGCGAACCCCCCTATCAGGGGGGCCAGCACCTCCCCCGCCCTTCCCACCACCATCACCTCCGTCTTATCAGGATTGAGCTTCAGTGTGCTCTGCCGCATCCAATCCGCCACGGGCTCCACACTTTGGGAAAGTAACGAGACAGCAGAACCTGGGTCAGTTGAAAACGAGAGGTACAGCTGAGTATCATCAGCATATTGGTGACATCGCACCCCGAACCCTCTCACGATCTCCCTCGGGCTGCATATACACATTAAACAACAGTGGAGACAGAATGGAACGCTGCGAAACGCCGCAGGTCAGGGCCCGGGGGCTAGATGCTTCAGCCCCTAGCACCACCTGCTGGCTTCTACCCGAGAGGAATGAGCTGAACCATCCAAGGACGGTTCCGTCCAGACCCCCCCAAGTCTCGCAGCCGTCTCAACAGCAGCCCATGGTCCACGGTATCAAAAGCGGCCGAGAGATCTATCAAGATCAAAAAGGTTGAACATCCTGCATCCATCTCCCGGCAGAGATCATCCACCAAGGCCACCAACGCCGTCTCAGTACCATAGCCGGGACGGAACCCAGATTGAAAAGGGTCAAGGAAACAGATGCTGCCCAAATGCGCCTAGAGTTGCAGTGCCACTACCCGTTCAATAACCTTCCCTAAAAAGGGAAGATTGGAGACGGGGCAGTAGCTAACGAGTGCGTCCACATCCAAAGATGACTTCTTCAGCAGGGGGCGCACCACAGCCTCCTTGAGACTGGATGACAACCTCCCCTGAGATGAGGTACCAGCTAAAGAGGCCTCTCTATGTTCACACAGATCCTCCTTCCCAAGCCCCTGGGCTTACCTAGGCAACAAAGGGGACCACCAGGGGGACCCACAGGAGCAAGTCAACGTGCCACAGGGAGACCAGAAGATGGGGTGCTCTAGGACAGGGGGGCCAGGATCCAGTCTCCATGGCCGGGGCCAGAATCTTTCAACCTGATATATATGAGAAGATTGTGTCCAGAGTGACTGCTAGAATAGGTCTCTTGCTCTCCTTACCCTTCCCTCTCTGCAGCTGGAGGAACACCTGGCAGAACACTTCACTGGTATAGGGAAGCCCCAGACTCATCCCTTCTGATCCTCCCTTTTCTGTACTTGAACCTCCTGAATGCAGAGTGGCAGCAGCCAGCCAAGGGCACGCACTCCCTAGTGAGGTGATTCTGTTCCCTGCCTGAGGCACAGTAAGGGATGTTTGTCCTTCCCAAAGTGAACACAGGAGCCTCTGATCTTACAAAAGCATCTGTGCTCTCCATGGATGGAGAGGGCACTCCCAAGAATCCATTTGACCAGAAAGTGGAGACTTTTTTGCACAGAGACTTTGAGGCAGCTATCTGACTCAGACCCTGGAAAGTGAATCTGCAAATTAAGATGGTCCTGAAGTCGGCTCCTTTTCTGGGGGGCAAGTTAGATAGGGAGTCTCTGGAAAATGCAATGACAGATGAACCAGAGAAAAAGAAGGGCCTTCCTATCAACCCCACCAGGAAAGATGGGAGGAGAAGGTCCCAGCCCAGACAGAACCTCTGGTTTGGAGAGCAGGGGCCAACTCAAAAAAGACAAAGATGGCAGAGAGGAGGTCAACCGGCATATTTTGCCCCCAGACACCCTGCCAAATCCAACAAGACTGCTTTCGCCAGCTCCTGACTTCAGAATCTCCCGACCTGCTCTCAAGTCCATTATACCCAGCATAGGGAAATGACTGCGGGGTTTCTCAGACCAGTGGTGGAACACTACCACAGACTGTGGGGTTTCTCAGACCAGTGTTAGAACACTACCACAGACAGGTGGGTCAGGGAGACCATTCTTCACGGGTACTCAATCGAGTTTGAGTCCTGGCCACAGAGTTTCTTCATCGAAGTCCCAAAAGCCATGGACTTCATCGAAGTCCCAAAACCCCTCCAAGCACCAAAGAATCTTACAGGCTGTTGACCATCTGATAGCCATCAGGGCTATCAAACCAGTTCCATGGTCAGAAATGTGCTGTGGTTTGTACTCCGTCGTCTTTACCGTCCCTAAGAAGAACAGACACCAGAGTCATCTTGGACTTGAAGCGGTTGAACAAGCACCTCAAAGTGGAAAAAGCTAAGATGGAAACACTCGGTCAATCCTCCAAGCACTGCAACCCAACCATTTCTTAGCCTCTATTGGCCAGGGGGAATATTACATGAGCCCATCAGGGAGCCTCACATGTGTTTCCTGAGGTTCGCATACAGTGGCAGACGCTCAAGGCTCTCCCTTTTAGACTGGCAGCGGCACTGAGGGTTTTTACAAAACTGCTCATCACCCTGGTGGCGTCTCTGCACCAGAAGGGAGTCTACGTCTTTCCCTACCTGAACAAGCACCTGGTTCAGCGCGGTGAAGGCACATGCAAAAAATGCAGAAGAGTGGTGGAACAGACAGTATCATACCTTTAGGACCACGGATTTGTTGTCAACTGGGACAAGAGTTTGGTGACACCCACACAATGCTTGTGTCACCTGGAAGTAATTCTCAACACCAGTCACAACCAAGTCTTCCTCTTCCCCCAGAACAGGCGCTGAAAATCAGGAACTCGATCGCGTGCATAACAGCTGATGGGAAGGCTGATCTTTTGAACCCTTGCAAGCTGCTTGGGTCAAATGGTCTTGTATATCGACATGGTGAATTGGATACTATTCCATCTACAGCCCCTCCAGAATTGTCTTCTCCCCTAGCAGGGAAAATTGCCACACGACAGAGGATCTCTGTGAGTCTCACTCAGAAAACGCTCTACAAGCTGGACTGGTGGTTACAGGAAAATCGCTACTCCTGAGGCTTACTGATCCAAGAGCAACTCTAGGTGACGGTCACCGCAAGTCTGCCAGGATGGGGAGGCCATTGCCTGGGAAAGCCGGCGCAAGGCACCTGTCGCAGATGGAGTCCTCCCAGCACATAAACCTGCTAGAGCTAAGAGCCATCAGACTTGTCCTCCTGCATTTCCAAGACTACCTGAAGAGCAAACCTGCCATCTATACAGACAGCACAGCTGGAATGGCGTATGTATGTCAGTATGGAATGGAGGTGCCAGACGTTCTGGCCTTCCTACAGGAAGGTATGGAGAAAGGCCTTAGTGTCAACGTTTTATAAATGCAGGTCTCAGCCCTGTCATTCATCCTCTCTGCTCAGAGGAGAGAGCGCTTCATAAGACATCCACATGTGAAATGCTTCCTCCATGATCACCTCAACAGTAAAGCACTGATTTCTGTCTTGGAGACTGAACATGGTCCTAGATGCTGTGCAGGGCGTATCCTTCAACCCCCTGGATTATAGTACCCTTCAGAATCCTGTCCTTCAAAGTTGCCTTCCTAGCAACCATTACGGTGGCAAAAAGTATCCAAGCTATGGGCCCTGTTAGCCAACTTGGAGCTCTGTAGGTTCAACAAGGACAAGGTGTCCCTTTGCCTGCACCCAGCCTTTCTGACAAAGGTCAATTCAAGCTTCCACAGGAATCAGGACAGCAAGTTGCCTTCCTTTTGCCCAAATCCACAACACAGACAGGGAATCCTGTGGCACAAGCTAGATGTCAGGAGACCTCTGAAGGTTTACTTGGAAAGTACGAAAGACTTTAGGATAGACTTACCATTCCATAACCTTTAGGCAGGGGCAGAGAGGCAAGAAAGTGCCAACCGTGACCTATGGTTGAGGGGTTGCATAGCACTAGCCTATAGGGCCAAAGGTTTACAGGCTCCACAGGGAATTACTGAGCACTCCTTATTGAGTGCAGCAACTAACGTGGTGCTCCTACAGGGCGTGTCATTGGAAGAAATTTGTATGGTGGCATGCTGATTTTCTGTTCATACCTTCACCCACCCTTACAACCTACACACCTGGGCCTCAGCTAGGGCTGCTTTTGGGCGGAGAGTGTTGCAAAGAGTTCTTTAAGCTACATTCTGAGTTCCACGGGGATGTGGTCATGTGTTACCTCCCTATTTTGGAGCTACTGCTTGGGCATTTCCCAACTAGGACTGCCTGCCTCCACAGAAAGAAAGGAAAATTTGGTCCGCTTACCTTGTGAATTTTCCTTCTTCTTTCCTGGGGTTGCCGGCCTGCCTTAGTGGAACTGTGTTGTTGGAATCTTTTGTTCTGGTGATGCTCTGCGTCAGAAAGAGGCAAACAGGTTTCCACTGAGCACTACAGTGGGTTGGTTAGCAATATTCAATGCTGCCAACAGGAAGTTCTCTCTCTCCCCCTCTTTCCTTAGGGACTCAAAAGTTTATCAGCCCCTCCAGTTGAAACTCTTACGTTAAGTTGGTTAGAAGGTTTCTCAGATTGTAAGCCCTAGGGCCAGGGACCGTGTCTATTTTATTACTTTGTAAAGTGCCAGGTACACTGCTGGCGCTATATAAATGTTTGTNTGAATGTTAGACCCCTTGTCTCTCCCTCTGTTCCCCTTCCTAAGTCTCTCCCCCAGCTCCTGTCTCTCAGATTGTAAGCCCTAGGGCCAGGGACCGTGTCTATTTTATTACTTTGTAAAGTGCCAGGTACACTGCTGGCGCTATATAAATGTTTGTTAATAATAATAATAATAAGTGTTCAGTTACCATTGATTAACTTAAGTTGGTCCGTTACAGTCTCTGGGGTCAAGCTGGAGTTAGCTCCTCCCCTGTGCTTCGGCCATCAGTCAAAGCCTTGATCATGCCTCTGATTGGAGAGAAGGCACTAAACCCGACTAGGACTGCCTGCCTCCCCAGGAGAGAGGAAGGAAAATGCACAAGGTAACTGGACTAGGTTTTCCTTTTCAACCCAGAAAATGCCCTTCCTAAGCTGACTTGAGTAACAGAAAATGCAAGCACAGTGTTAGCCAGTTGATAGAGTTCAGATCTCATCTTCTTGCTGCTCTGAGTAAGTGAAGAATATTGGCTTCTGAAGTGTAGTTTCTGCCCCCTCTCTCTCCCTATGGTTGGAACAGTGTGCAATTCTCCCATAGCACTAATTTTTGAACAGTTTGTTACTAGGTTTGGGGGGTGGTTTTGGGTTCCAGTTTGGGTTCAACGCAACTAAGATTTAATTTCCAGTTCACTTAAAAAACAAAAGCTCTTTCAGGTTTGGTTCAACTCCCTGGCCTATTTGACATTCAAAAGTAACTGTGTTTAAAAAAAATAAAAATTAAAACGTAAATGCGTTTCTTGAGTCTCACCTTTGTGAGTCTTTTTAAACAGCATGAAGTGGTGTTTTCTGTTCTGCCTGCCAGTGTTTTACCTGTAGTCCCATGAACAGTTGTGAGGTGAGCAAGGAGTGTTCTGAGCAGCTTCTTCTCTTCCCTGCTAGTGTTGCTCAGCAATTTCTGTTCTCTTGGCCCACTTACTACATCATGTAGCATGAAGGAGATAGTCCTCTTTTAAACGGTGCCCAAGATCACACAAAACATGTAGCTTGTGGTTATTTACCCCCTGGTAAAGTGTAACACCCGCTCAGCAGCCACACGATGATTATTATTTTGACCCTCCCCCCGGTACCACAAGCCGACCATAATTGTAAATTGCAGCCAGGTGGGTACAGGAGAACATGATTCTGGAAATAATACCTTGCAGAAGACAATAGAAAAAAATATTGGTAATCGGAACAGGCCAGCCAGTGGCAGCAAAAGACTTTAGAATGCTTGTGAAAATGGCTGAAGAGCTGCATACCACAAAACCAGCATCCACAGTAGCAGTTGCCACAGGGGTTAACTAGTCCTGTAGTAAGTAACCACACGCTATTCCAAGGGGACCTTTCAGGGAGCAACCACAAGGTTACAGGTTTCTCAGCTTTACCACACACTACCACAAATTGTATACCTGCTGGGGAGTTAACCTGGGTGTAGGGGAGACTTAAAGTTAGGGTTTGTATGGACTCTTCTTGTGAAAGCCACAGGAAGAACACTATAACAGTTTTACTGGATCTGTCTGAGCCCAGGAGATAGCTCTTATTACTACCTAGTCACTCAAGCTTCAACTTTCAGCCAACTTTCAGTTTATTTCCTTGATTCTCTACCCCAGCACTACTTTAGGCTGGTCTATTCTAGAGAACTTTCTAAATTACACCAGATGATTATAGCTCTCAATGGTCCAAACACCAGTAGAAATAGCTGAGTTATAGTGTAATCTGGCCACCCCATCCCTTCAGACAAGCCCACCCCAGCACTCAACCTCCACTAAGAACTGAGAGAGGAAGGTGTAACTCGGCACTATGCTGGCTCTGTCCACTGAAAACCCCCATCCTGACAGCATTCCAAGAAGGATATTTCTCTGTGTTTCCTGCTCCCTTTGAACCATCTAACAGTATAAAGATAGCAGAACAGGCCAGAGACTTTTCCCAGAAGAAATTGTGTATGTAGCCACAACCCTTTTGAAATAGCATGTTTTATTCTTGAGCTAGAAATGTTGGACATAGCTATGAAAAGAT